>JAJEJH010000346.1:270183-383185 GCA_026122585.1 Anacardium occidentale | reverse complement strand
AATTTCTTAAAAAGGCACTCCATCAATTTTACCAAAATAAGGCTGAGAGCCCAAAACAAACCAAAATAAGCCTTTCCCTAAAATTAGCCCAAGACCCAACCAGCCCATCAAACGTCCTTTTTAAAAAATAAGACCCATCCTATTTGAAAAGTTTCTGAAGAAGCCTGGGCCAGGTAGTTCAAAGTCCAAGCTCGCCAGCAGAACTTCACCTTCCTCAGCCCGTCAGAGGCAACATCAGCCCAATTCACCAACAGCCCATTTCCAAATAAGTGCACAGTGGAAGTAGCCCGAAAATGAAACGAAACACACCAGAGTTCTATCACAGGCCACAGCGCAGGCCTCCTCCTTAAAACAAACTGCTTCTAATTTTAGAAACTAATGATATTTCCGCTATACTTATTGCTATGACTGTAAACCATTTTCTTACCGGATGAAAGAATGTTTGAGGATTTAACAACTTTGTTTTTTTCCCTCTTCTGAATTAATGTTGTGGATGGAATCCTTTGAATTAGATAAGTTGACAGAAGCCATGAGTGGGGTTGGAGCAGAAGCAAGAGAGACGCCAGGCAGGCTTCCACTTGGGTTGAGAAGGGCCAATTGTGCAGGTAATAGAGACATGGGCAACAGTTGTGGCGGGAACCCAGGCACAGCAGTAGCTCCTGGAATTGGTGGAAATAAGAAATTTGGTGGGACTGGGAACGGATTGCAGCCAACACCCATCTGCATTCTCATGGGAGAGAAATGAGTCATTTGTTGTGGGCTTGTTTGTTGCATTCCATCAGGTAGCACCATTTGAGGAATACAAACCCTATTTCCCATACTCATCATCTGCATCAAATACTCAAATTATATTACTCATCTTTTTATGGTATATAGTGATTAGTATTTTCCCAACCAATGTTCTAAAAACACTACAGGTTAACATATTAAATAATTGTTTCACTTTTTTTAAATTAATATATTACCTTTTCACTGTCACTCAGATTAAATTCACAAAATCTTAATTGATAATGAAATTAGAGATGACGATGGGGAGAGGAAAGACGAAGATGACTATTCTTATGCCCACAGGTGGGACATATTCTTGTTTCTGTGGTAGAAATTACGAGAAATCCATATTTTTTACTCGTTAGAAATAATTCTTTTCTCATCTCTTTTCCTTTCTTATGCCCACAGGTGAAAAATGCGTTTATACGCTAAACCTTGGTTTAATCACTATATGGTATATCGTACCCCTACGTCAACGCCAACCATTTGTTTGAAAATGTACCTGTACTTGAAGCTGAAGAATTTTTAGATATTCGATGGCCTCATCCAGCATCGAAGCTTTGTCCACCTATGAATGCATCAAACAAAAACAACAGTGGTTGTTTAAGAGTTTCTGCACATTTCTACCATCACAAAGGGTATAAACAATAAACTTGGCTGACTAAAGTATCAAATGCTAACCTTATTACAATTGGGAATGAGTTTCCGCAATGCACGCATCTTCTCATTGATTTTATCTCTTCGCTTCTGTGCGCATAAATATTATACCACAATCAGCTAAATTAGCACAGTAAAGCATTTTTGTGGAATTTTTTATGATTTATTTTTTAAAAAAGGCCGAATGATTTTTAAAGTCAACTGTTAAATTTAATGATTGATTATTAAATTTAATTGACCAGAAGTTTAATTGATTAGAAAGATATTTTTATCTTTTAAAAAAAATTAAATAAATTAAAAAATATTAAATAAATTAAAAATATAAAATATAAAATAATATTAAAAATTAAAAATAACTATTAATTTTATAAAATAATTAAAATATAAAATAATATTAAAATAGTATTAAAATATAATAAAAAATTAATAAATTTAAAAATGTAAAATTAAATAAAAAATTTAAAAATAAAATAAAATTTAAAAAAAACAATCATCACCGTTAATAGTATTATCCGTGATGATGACAATTGTAAACTTAACTAGGTTGTCGAAAATAGTCACCTGATTCTATTGACGGCTTGGTGGAGGCAACCAAACTAAAATGATCGAAAACAACTGATTTTAAATATATAGACCATTTTCAATGTTTTTCAATGACAGAAACCATTAGATATAATCGTATTTACTACCAAAATAATTAAATTTAACTATTGATAAAACTAGAAAATCGTTTTTGATCTTTTGGTGATAATGATTGTTTTTTAATTTTTTTAATTTTAAATATGATTTTATATTAAATTTTATTTTAATATTAATATTATTTATTTTTATAAAAAATAATTTAAAAAAATTAGAAGAAAGATAAATATTTGATTTTTTTAAATGTTTTGGATGCCATTTGTCATCTGAGGAAATCATGGGCGGGATATAGTCTTAAGCTTCTAGAACTGCTGTATCACTGACCCTTTCCGATATATTATGAAATTCTGCAGTTCGGTTTTTCCTTTTACGTTTGCTTCCAGGAGCTACGCTGGTCATACTCCTTGCCTTGTTCATGGTTCCAGGCACTGCTTTTGTCACATTCTTTGCTTTTCTCTCAATATTCTGCATCAAACTTAGACTTTCTTAGTAGCATATAACAAATAAACATGAAGAAGGGGGAGAGAGAGAGAGAGTTAAGTTCGAGAAACTTTACGTACTTGGCTCGGATGATCAGCTGACCCCTCGGTATCATCATGTCTCCTCTTTAAAGTGTGCGTAGGATTATTTGAAGCTCCACCTGAGCATAACGAAGAAGATGCCTTTTGAGTATTAGTGAACTTTTGCTTGGCTTTATTTGCTGCTACCATTGAGGTTTGGCCATAAACTTGATTTGGGGAAGCATAATCGCGACGTACAGCTTCAGATTCGTTATCTGGGAGTAGCCTATCCGTAGGCTTAGCTCCCAGTGGCAACAGCTCAACAGTCGGTTCCATGAAATTGGGTTGATAATGAAAACCCTCAACAGTCTTTGAACCATTTGCTGGAGCAATTGGCATCGACTCCAAAGGGTTAATATTACCACATGGACTAGACCTCTTACAATTGTTATTCCGATCCTTCGCACTTGATAAAGCTGCAGGACCAGTCTTCTGACCGTTAACGTGATGAAGAGCCGGAGGTCCTAAGAAAGAAGAAAAGTTACACGTCACCCTTTTCCCACCAGATTTTAAGTCTTGCTCCGGCAACTTTGCGACGGGGACTTCACGTGTTGTTACTAGATTTAATGTTGAATTCGCCATTGACCTTTCGAACGGAGCCAATTCTTGGTATTGCTTCGCGGCGGGTTTGTCAGGCTGGCGTCTCGGAGCAAGTTGAGGAGTTTCAGCGATATAGTTAGAGTCACACCCCGTTTCTAAATCTGCATATTCAGGAACAACTTGGGATTCCTTGTGATACTTAACAGAACTATTATCACCTTTATTTTGTTCCAAAAACACGTAAAAAGGATCATCCAAGACGGAATCTAAAGTCTCAAACCTTGCCTTCTTTTGAGGAAAGGTGTCTCCCCCATTTTTAACATGTACGTGAGCATTATTAGAAGGATGACCATTGCATGAGGGACTTCTTTGAGCTCTCCTGGGCAAATTTCGCATCAGGAGTTGACCATTTTCCCAAACCAGCTCAAAAAATTCATCATCAGTCCTATAAAAATGCGCAGAAACTTCATTAATATATTGAATAAGAGAAAGTAAAACATGAAGAAACACGCTTAATAGTTAGCAAAGGAGATAAAGAAAATCTCACATGGAAGTTAAATTAAGTGGCTGAGCCATTTCATGGTCGTCTTCCATCATTGAATAAGATAAGGATAGATCAGAAGAATGACACAAAGCTCTACTTTAGCCTGTCCTCAAGAACCGAGAAGAGAGAGATCAACTAATTCAGTGTCACTACTTCGGATCTATATATTGTCGATAATTATGGAAAAAAAAAAAAAACTGTAGACAAAAGATGAGCAAGTTGTAAGCGAGAAATAAGAAGAAGATGGCGCAATCCCGGATCGATAAAAGCATTGAACCAAAATGAAAAAGCTTATATATTCATGAACTAAGATAGCTCCATGAAAACATCGTGTCAACATACCTAATTATGTAACTATGAGAAGACTGTTAATGGAAGAATTCTTTTTAGCAAACCAGTATCCACGAGAAAGGGCGTGTAAATAATTGAAGCACGTCTATTACTGTTCCTCATATGTTATGGAGCTTAGATGTTCACGTTTATGGGTTGAAATCCTCTTGAAGCCACGTGGACAGAGATGCACTAACAAGATGAATTCCAAACTTTCAGAAGATACAATGCAATACATAGATTAGTAAGGCGTTACTATGATTTAAAAATTAGATATAATTTTTGAAAAAGATAAAATTAAAAAATAAAATTGATGAAGAGAATGGAGGAGGTTTTAGACCGTCGTTTTCATTATCTCGAATTTTGAAGGGGAAGGTTCTGTTGAAAATGACACATGGAAACATTTAAAACAAGCCCATGAAAAATCAGTCAGAAATACCCACGTGGAGTGAGGGTCCTAGCAAGCTGTTGTTACTGTCTGATGGGATCCCACCTACTGGCATGTAGCCGGGATGGAGATATTACCCTGAGCGTTCGCCTGCCTCACAGTTCAAAAATCATGTCAAAACCTCAATCCTAGAAAGAGAATTTAAATGAAAAAAAAGCATGTACTTCACGTGATCCCGTGTTGTTCACGTGATCTTGTGTTGCTGTGTCTGTTCTTTTCGCTTTTAAGTCTATGCAACTAAACAGAACCACCCACACCATGCCTGTCCTATTGACAAACAGATAAGAAAAATTCAGTAATTGTATTTGCCGGTTCCCGGTTTGGTGAGGCTCGAGAGGCCACTGTCCACCACAATAACAAGAAAAACAAGTCCATCCAATCAACCACAAATCCTAACATACCAGGACCAAAATAATAATAATATATAATAATAGGAAATTAATTACTGAAAGTGAAATTGAAAACGAAAGTACTTGTTAGTCAAGAAGCCAAACTTAAAATGTTGATGCGACGAGATCACAATAATAATGTTTTCAATTTAAAAAAAACACAACCCAAGAGAATCTCGCAGCAAATTTTCCTTTGGCAACGTGATGAAGTAACACCAGCTTGAAAAGTGTAGTTTGGAACTAAGTAAATGCTCATGTGGTGACAATTACTACAATACACGGGACCAACTTCATCTGTAGCAATTATTAAGCTACACGGATTCAAATGTTCACGCAGCGAATGAAAGATAGAGTCACTATGCATAAATTGTCCTTGCCAGTTGGCAGTGGATAGCGCCACTTTCAGGCTATCCTCACCAATTTAAGCCTGTTATTATGGAGTGTCTGAACTTACCACCATCTTCAAAGAAAACAAAAATTCCCCATCATCCAGAGACATCTAATTCATTAATAATCTCAGGATTCTTTGTATGTTATCTAGTGTCCAATACAATCACTTAAAAGTAAAACGTGGACATGCAAAACTTGGAATTACAGACTACTTGGATAAAGTTGGCTAACTCTAATTTTATAAGCATGCTTCCTGGTCGAGGGGAGAGGTTAATAATAAGGTAATCGGAAGCTTTGAAGCTTTCTGAACTATTGAATTACGAAGTCTTACAGGGTGAACTACCAATAAAAAACGTCCATCCTGTCTAATTCTGGCCAAACCTTCAATATTGCTTGCCAGCTGTAAAAATCATGCCAATTTAAAAAATACCTTCTTTCATACACTCAGCAATTAGAAGTTTCAACCGCAGCCTCTTTTTCCTCGCCAACTGTAATGGATTATGAAAATAGCATGAATGTCAAACAAGTTATATAAAATTCATGGCATTTACAAAAACTGATCAAAAGTTTGAAATATTATAAAAAAGATGACAGTTATAAGCACAATCTGAGATGGACTAATCAATTCGACTATGAGCTGTTGAAGCTCCGCATTCCCCTAGTTTCACTTTCGAGCTTATGCAACGCCTAGAAAGTGAAACCCGCAGAATTAGGGCTGGATACGAAACGAACAGAACACGAACGTGAGTATGTTCGTGTTTGCTTCATTTGTTTTCTGGCGCTGCTCGTGTTCGGTTTGGGTTTGACGAACAGGATCGATCGGTGTTCTCGATTCGTGTTCGGGCGAACGAAAAAGTCTGGATTCGTTTTCTGGCTCGCAACTGTAGATGCCGCCATCTGGAACTAACGGACGGAGGGTGCGTTGCCGACAAAAAACACATAAAGAAGAAGAAGAAGAAGCAACTGGGATGGGACGGAGGGTGCGTTGCCGACAAAAAACACATAAGGAAGAAGAAGAAGAAGAAGAAACAACTGGAATGGGACGGAGTCACGGAGGGTGCGTTGCCGACAACACATAACGAACAGTTCGGTAAACCGAACTGTTTGTTAATTGGTTCGGATTCGTATTTGTTCGAATCGAATATTCGTCCCATATATTCGTATTCGCATTCGCTTCGTGTGAAGATTGTGTCGTTTTGCTGTCGAACGAAGCAAACTCGAAAATGGGCCCAAACATGTTCGCTTCGAATCCAGCCCTACACAGAATGCAGTTCAAGATTGATACACCCACTACCAGCTAATATCTCAACTGCCCCATAATTGGCTATTGCTGGGTACACAATCACTATTTACTAATCCCTGCAACGTTCAGGGAAAAAAGGAAATACAGCCCTAACTTTATCGCATAAATAGAAAACATGCCTCATGGACGGCTGCGATTCTTCTTTGGGAATCACTGAGCTGTGCCTCAACCGCTTCTTCCAGTTGTAAGAGAAGCTTCTGATGTGATGTTCCTGTAAACGCAGGAGACCAATAAAACAAATTAATGACAAGCAGTTGTAAGTATCGAAGTCGTGCAAACGAGGTAAAATCAGTTGCATGTTTCCAGAATCTAACAGATAGTTGTCAGACATCACAAGAGAAGGATAAAATTCATCATATCATTAGGATATATACTATTACAATTGAGGAAGCGTTCAAAAGTGCCAGAAAATTAGTGGTGTTGCCTCTCTTTCGGTTCCCCAAATAAACAAAATTTTTTCAGAACAGTCAAAATATTTTGAATTCCTTCAATTATTATTTGCAAGAACTAAGGCATTTAATGATTATGTCACAATCTTCCATCTATTCAAATCAGCGACCAAATTGTATACAGCCATTTATTAGTAACAGTGGACTGAGCCATCATCCAACGTCCTGCAATCGTCTATGCCCACTTATGTACCACAACTCAGTGCTCCACTGCAACCAATCAAAAGATTGAACAGGCCCTCCCGCAACCACCCCACCCCCCACCCCCCCCTTTCTTCCCCAAAATAACAAAAAGCCAAAGGAGAACACCCAATCAAACACAATGCACTACTTCATTGACAAGAGTGAAAAATGTACATTCACAGTAGAAAATTAATCATACTTTGCTTCTTCGCTTGTTGCTTCAGTTCAATCTGGTCAGCTTCCAGCACTTTAAGGGTACTTGTGAAGTTCTGGAGATGATGATGATAAATTTCTTCCTTGAATTTTTTACAAATCAACTCTAGTTGTTGTTTTTGCTCTGCATGAGAGATGAAAACCCAAGAAAATAAACGAACTCCCATTTAGTAGAATCAAGGTTTAGAAAACTCCAGAGCACCATTTTGTATTAAGCAGAGATTTATATTACGTATACTTAAGAAACAATATCGTCTCTGGGATACTTGTGGATAAAGTCCATAAACCCTAAATATAGAAGCATACTGCGGTGCAAGAGCAACCACTAAATGAGCACTGAGTTCTGCTTATCTAATAATCAAGCAGTTTTCATTGCACCATTTATTAAAGCCTTGAGAACCATTCAATTTACACGAAATTGCTACCTTCAAATCTTGTTTCCAAGTGCTTTCTTTTTGATTTACTGATACTTGTTAGCTTCCCTCTGAAAATCATCAAGATCACAGCTAAGTAATAAATATTTGAATGAGAAACATGTTAAGTTAATACACCTACACATCTGTCTGCATCTGAGATTCAACATCCAGCAACTGCAGGTATATGCCCTCGGAAATGGACGTTAAAATTTCAGAGGACTTCTTTCTGGTTTCTGAATCCATTTTCCTTCTAAAGTTGTCTAAAGCAATTGCAAATAAAGTAATAGACCTGAAATAGTCAATTTGAAGTCGGAGTCAACGAAAAATAGAACATAGCGGTTCCTTAGAAAAACATTAATTTAACAATTAAAGGAAAAACCTATCCAAGTCATCCTCTTGATTCTGATCAGGAGTTTCCCGAAACCGCGCAGTCCCTTCTATCCCTGCTCATTCGGTACAAAAAAAAAAAAAAGAAAAGAAAGAATATGAGAAAAGATGTAGAATAATAGATAACATTTACCATGGAGATGCTAAGAGCAACATCAATTGATATGCAGGTGAGATTGCCTTTCGGAGAGGGCAAAGGGGTACCAAGTTCATGAAAACTAATGCCTCCATGGCCACAGAGCGGTTTTGTTGGACCATGCATGACGTTTGATTTCTTAGCAGTACCAGTTTCTGGAGAGTTCTCTTCGTGATCTGCATGTTTTCATTAAATTAAACCATGCATCATGCAACCTGATCACAGCTTATAAGTTTTTTATAGTGTCCAAACTCTTATCAGTCTGATTATATAGCATACAGCTCATGAAACATGTGTCAGATTGATTAGAATCCAGAATCCTAGCAATTCTTCCTTTAATGCCATGAGAAATTCAATTCCATTCATATTAACTGTCAGGTGAGGAATTATCGTTGGAGAACATACCTCTATTAGCATGAAACACCTGTCTGATAGTACTGACGGAGGGGCAAGGGTAAATTGTATTTAGTAGTAAATTAAAGCTCACTGTCTAAAATTTCCTTAGGGACTACAATTGTCACATTCATAAGCACAAAAAAATGTTTCAGAAAAACCCTGTTAATAAAAGCTTATAGAGTAACTCACCCTGAAGTATCTTAGCCCTACCGTTCAAAATATCCTCATTAAGCAATTCCCTAGTTCCTAAGACATTATATTAAGTACAGAACAATAGTTGTGATACTTAAATTCAAGCTATATATTTATTAATTAAATATGTTTACATATAAAGCTAACAGTAATCACCTATTATGAAAAATTGCTAACAGAACTGCAAGATACATAGTAAATCAAAGAGAACTTAAGGACATGAATGAACGATAGTAGATGCATCTGATCGTGCATCATGCCTGTCATTTCCCAAACAAGGTTTGGAAAACTTTCAAACCAGTCATTAGCCTCAACTCTAGAAAAGTAACATCAATCAAACTTCTTAGAGACATTTTTTGAATAGTTTCTCTTTAGGTTGTACATAAAGAGTAAGGAAATCAAATAACAGACAGTACAAGGAAATGTTTAACAAATTCTATGTTGCTCATGTTCATAGGGTAGCTTAATTATATAACATAAAACTCATAATTAAATCAGTTCCAGAACGAATTCAAAAAATAATTATAATAATAATAATAAATCTACAATGTGAATCCATATATAGCAAGTTTTAGAAAAAGTCATGATTGAGCAAACATACAGTCATATATATCGATGACAGGTGATCCTTCTCTATTGCTCCTAGGATTTCCATCTTCAGATGAACACCTGGCCAGCTCATCTTCTGAGCCATCAGATGACAGTGCAGCCTGGCCACTTTCTGAATCATTTTTTTCCTTCACTGGCGAAGCTTTTCTTGGTGGAGAATCTTTAAATTTCTCAGCATCATCCTGAAGTGTAATAAGGAAAGGCAAAGGCAAAAAGAAATACTCCAACTTAGATACTATTATGTTTATTAAACTAACACATCAAACCCTCAGAATAAATAAGGATACAGGTGACTCCGTTCCTGCATCTGATCCAGAAAAATCTGATTTTGAATTTCTCAAAGTTCTGAAGCTACGGATACTTCCCATATTATATCTTTTCTCTTCCGGTGCAGGACTGCAAATATCCTGCTCCATTTGTACTGTTCTTGGCGTGGACCAAGGGAAAGGGCTTAAAATGGGGGTTTTAAATGCAAAAGTTGGACTTAGGATCTCATCTGGTGAGTCAACAACATTCCTAGAAGATGATTTACCACATTCTTCTCGCTGGTCCTTATTTGCTGTTAAAGCTGGGTTGTCTAGATCTCTCTTATGATTCATCTTTTCTGGCTGTGGTGATTCATGAAAATCTTTTACTGGGACTGCTTTTTTGGATGATTCATGAAAATCTTCTGTTGGGACAGCACTCTTTGTTGATTCATGAAAATCTTTCGCTGGGACTGCATTCTTAGATTTACCACAATCTTCCCTATCCTCACTCATACAACCATGAAAACTTTCCACTTTATTACTGAGTGAAGATGTTTTCTCAGCACACGGAAATTCACTGATATAACTTGCTTGCTTAGGCTCATTTGAATTATCCTTTTGAGGAAAGCTAATCCTGTGTGGCTTAATAGTTGAACCTTTTAAGTGACTATTTTTTCTTGTAGACATTGAGGAGCCAAAGTAAGTAGCACCATCTAATTTTGCATACCACCCTTCTTCAAACGAGAAGATACTCTTCTTTTGATATTTCTGTTTGTAGCTAGAGGATGGGCCAATTTTAGCTTTAGTTTTTTGCACTTTTGAGCAATTCTTTCTGGTCAAAGATTGATTTAATCGCCTCCTTGTTGGTTTATTAGGACTTTCAGAATCGGCTTCTATAGTATCTGAATTCTGTATGGGTCTGCCTGCTGTATCACCAATTTGCTCAACAACTTTTTCTGGCTTCAGCCTATCAGCACCTACCTCAGCAGACTGAGGATTAGAGCACTGACTTTTGGGTGAAGAAACAGTGCCCAGTATCTGCCAAAGCTTCATTTTCAGAGTTTCAGTTTGTCCGTTTTCAGGATTATCTCTTTTTCCTGCCTTTACTGTTTTATCTGAAACGAGAACTTCTTGTGTAGTAGCAAACATGAATTCTTCTGCACATTTTGAGTTTCTGTTATTCATTCCCTGCATTTTATAGGTCATGCCATCAAATAATTTCGGTTTACTCTCTCCAGACTGTAAAATAAAGGACTTGTTGGCAAAAAACTGAATTGAATGTGTATGTGTCATTTGTACATCCTTCAGTCCACTGATCTTTTCCTGCCTCCCACAAGGAGCTGGTCTGGTGGAAGCTTGTTTTCTGCAGTTAGCCATCTCTGAAGTTGTAGCATTTTGGTTCAAGGATGGAGTAGTTATCCATGGATAGCTCACCTGTTCTGTAGCTTCAGTTTGTTTTGCTGCAGTGGCAGTTTTGGCACCAAAACTCCTATTGTTTGCTGCTGTAAAATTTTCTTTGTAAGGATTTATTTTTTCTGCTTTTGGAACTGCAGTCTCATCTTTCTTTGCAGCCACAGATATTTTCTTGGCTAATGAATCTGACGTAATTCCAATTGAAATCTTTCTAGATTGGCTAGAAGGATGGTAATCGCTGGAAAGACTCTGACAGTTGCTCATCCTATCCTGCAAAATATTTTTGTAACTATCAAATTACTTATCTTTCCAAAAGTTCAATAAGGTTGCAGTTAATCACATAAACTTGAGAGACCAGCCGTCAAGGATTAATGGTCACAGAATCTGAGTTGCATCTAAATTTAGCAGACCCCATAGCCAAGAACCAATCCTAGTTATTGGGAAATTTTTTCTTGATCTGCCCAGGATCGTTACTTTTAATCTAAGTAAGCACAAATACAACATCACGCACGATTACGAGATAAGAGGGAAACCAAGACGTACAAATTGCAGAAAACTGTGATATCAAACTAAATCTAGTATACTACTAAAGCGCAAGCACATGTGTAACTGCTAAGAAAGGAATGTCTACAACTTCCCAGAAATTTTCAAAGGAATTTATATTATGCACGGCAAGAATATGACACATATGACAACGGGGAAACCAAGGCTCATCAATCGGCCCAGAACAATAGCTCCAAGCGGAATCCTTACACATGCATGCACAGAGAAACACAGGAAACGTAACTGGAATCCCAATTAAATCTGATAACGTTTATGTGCAACGTGATTCATCATAAATGACTACATCAAATATCTTAAACCTAAAGTGTTAAATAAGTACGAGTTAATAGTGCAGGAAAAATTGTCACAGTCAACATAAACGATCTTTTATCAGTTAATAAAAACAGATATATGCTAAGTTAACGAAATATACATCAACCTCCGATGCAATAAAGAAAATGATTTACTTGGAAACTTGTAAAAAATCATTTTCTTCCGAAAATCCGCTAAGAAGCTATAAAACTCTTTCCATTTTGAAATAATCTTAATCGTTGATGTTTTTTGTTTTGTAATTTTTTTCGCACACCAACAGACATCAGCAACAATTGTACGAAAGTGAAATGTCAAAATGTCCATAACTGGATTCTGTAGATAATAACGCTCCATCAAAATCATCCCTACATAGCATTTTACCATAGCACGAGAAAGGTTCAATTTCCTTTTCACAAATTCTGGACACTGTCTTTTGATATCCTCAGTTTCCAATCAGGTAAAAGAATAATCAAGGAAAAGAGGTAAACAAAGCAAAACCCCCGGAAAATTCGAAGAGCCTAAAAAAATAAATATTGAAACGGATTCAGCCTGAATTAACATGAATTTTTTTATTGAAAACATAAAACCTAAAGCATCAAATAAGAAGAACACGATATTACCCCAAAATCCATCTCGGTCATTCAAAATCTCGAGTTAGCAAAATGGTAAAACTATGCAATTCAAGAATCAACTGCTAAAATGTCCGATTTAATTCTCAACACACCAATTCAAGTTCAGATTCCAAATAAATTGAGAAAATTTTGTACGAGATGAATTAACCAAGTTTATAAGAGAATAATTATGAAAATAAACATCGCTTACAGATTACTTCGCACCGAAAATCGAAGAGAGATCTAATATGGAAATCATACGAGAATAATCATCGTTAAAAAGAGAAAAATAACTTTTAAAGAGATTACTCTCATGAGAGGCGAAGTTTTGCATATACAAGAGAAAGGAGCGGGAAAATCACAAGCTTTTTGAATTCTGAATAGAACTGCTTAGGAGTTTCTAATATCTACTCGATGTGGAGTGCGCACCTCCATTTTCCGAATAGACAATATTACCCTTAAGCTGATTTTTAATATTTTTTGAACTGTCCATCCAAGGAAGGGGTTGGTCCCACTCCATCGATACGGAGAAGAGGTGCAGTGTGAGTGTTCACATCCAATGATTTCTCTTCAAGATAACAATTAAATCAAAAAACCCAGCGAAGAGACAGTCAACAGTTAACAACCTCGTTCCCTGTCTGTTTAACCCCTTCCATGGCCACTCTCATGGACTTCTCTCTTCTCCGTCCAGCACCTTCTCTATTTCCTTCTTTATCTAAACCCACACTAATACTCCACTTTCACCGACCACTCGAACTCCGCTGCTCAATTGCGGTAGAGTCCACCGTTTCTTCATCAAGGCCTAACCCGGATCTCAAAGCTGATGATTCAGCCCCCGCCGATTGCGTTATTATTGGAGGTGGAACTGGTGGTCTCTGCATTGCTCAGGCTCTCTCTACGGAGCACCGTGATGTCGCTTCAAATGTGATCGTTACCGAGGCTAGAGATCGTGTTAGTGGCAACATCACCGCCTTTGAGAGCGATGGATATCTGTGGGAAGAGGGACCCAATAGTTTCCAGCTTTCTGATCCTATGCTGAAAATGGTGGTACGTCTTAGAACTACTCCAGGGTTTATGTTCCACGTTATTGTTTTCAAGAATTTCTGAAACTTTCCTTGTTTGACTTTGAATATTTAATTAGAGTGATTATAAGCTGCGTTATTTGAAATGATTGTAAATTTGGTCGTAATTTACTTGTGATAATTTGAGCTGAATTTGCTGAATAACGCTTCTTAGTTTGAGCATAATTGTCTAATTTGTTTGCAGGCGTTTGTGTCTTTTTGGCTCGATCGTTGAGTGTTTACATTGAATTATCAATGCATGTTGCTTGTAGGTGGATAGTGGATTGAAGGATGATTTAGTTTTGGATGATTGCGCCAAGATTTGTACTATGGGATAGAAAATTTAGGCCAGTACCATCGAAGCAAATGGATCTTCCTTTCTTTGACTTGATGAGCATTGGTGGGAAACTTGGGGCTGGCTTTGGTGCTATTGGCATTCGGCCTCCTCCTCCAGTTTGTCCTCCTCACTTTCTAATGAGTTGATTGTGATTTTATTTATTTCAAATTCATGCACCGAGAATATGCTTTTGTCTATTGGGTTTCCTCATATCTTAGACAATGACAATGGTGACAGCCACGGTCATGAGGAATCAGTTGAAGAGTTTGTGCGGCCTAACCTTGGTGATCAGGATTTGGAATGTTTGATAGAGCCATTTTGTTCAGGTGATAATTGATTATCTGTATTTTTGAAATCTATGTATTTTGCTCAATAAAATCTCTATTGCTTAACTGTTATGCTGGAGAATTGGGACCTTTTTAGATGATGTTTTGAGCAGATTTCATAGTAGCCCAATTGACAGTACATTTATCTTGCATTGTTGCTTGTAGGTGTTTATGCTGGAGATCCTTCAAAATCAAGTATGAAAACAGCATTTGGAAAAGTTTGGAAACTAGAGCAGAATGGTGGTAGTATAACTGGTGGCACTTTCAAAGCAATCCAGGAGAAATATAGATCTCCCAAGCTACCTCGAGATCTGTAAAAATATAATATGCATCAAGCTTTATTTTATGGTCTTTTCATGAATCTGTGGTCAATGAACTGAGTTAAGTAATCTCACAGGTCTCCCCAGCACCAAAGGGCAAAACAGTTGGCTCTTTTAGGAAGGGCCTTGCTATGTTGCTCGAGGCAATTTCTAAGAGGTACCTTTGTCTCTGAATATCTGCATGCTAATTATCTGTATTCTCATTGGATGGTCATTTATTAGTTTTGGCAATAACTGAAACCATTTAAGTTGTCCCATATTCTTACGGTTCTTTTAAGTACTATTTGAAGGTAGAAGATCTTAACCAGCTCTGTTAATTTTAGCAGGTTAGGTAGCAAAGTTAAACTATCTTGGAAGCTTTCTGGTATCAGAAAATTGGATAACAGAGGGTAAGTTTGACTTATGAAACACCAGAAGGATTGATTTCTGTCTGGTGCAAAAGTGTTATGATGACAGTTCCATCTTATATTGCTAGCAATTGGTGTATCTCCTTTCTGTATGTTTCTCTCTTGAACCTGGTTTATGTTGGCATTTTTTCACTGCTTTATATTAGTAGATTGAAACTGAGTTCTGATCATGCTTTTTTTTTTTTTTTCCCTCAATTTATCATAATCCCTACCGGTGAAGTAAGACAATTTTCATGTGAGAGTCTATTAGTGTGTTTCGTGAATTACTCATTTAGGATGACAACTCTTTATGAAATTCGACTAACTTAATAGCATTACCTCAGATTTCATTTCTTAACTTAGAATACTTGTAACACCCTACTCCTAGAATACACCCCTAGTGGTACGCATCCCAAGAGTGACGTGTTATAATGAGTTATATTAAATTACAAGTAAGTTCATAGAAACATTTAGATGCACAACTTAAAAATAAGACAGACAATACCAAAAATAGTGTGCAAATAGTGTCATAATTACAAAATCTAAAATTAGGGTTTTTAAGCTCAAAATATGAAAGGTGTGACAACCAGTAAAATAATAAAATAATTGAGAATTAAAATATATGTAGCCTTGTCCATGTCAGCTCAACTGACTTCCGTTAGTACCATCTAGTCCGCTACCGTGCCTACTTGCAAAATCAACAATGAATATATGAGTAATAAATACTCTGTAAGCAAATGCTCAATAATAATAATTACACTTGTGTTCACGATGTGACATCCCCGATGCTATCTCGTGCTACATTCAACATCTTGGACACTTATTGTTTGTATTGAATCTCTGTGGAAATACTCATATGATATTGTGAATGTCTAATACTCAATATCGATCGAGCTTAACTTCTAGAAAGATAAGTGATAGCTATCTCCGCACATAACTAGGCTAGAATGTTGGCTTTTAGAATTGAACTTCTCTAACATTTTTAGAGTCTAGGGGTAATTTATGGATTTTATTCTTTAGCACATGGTTGTGCTTTTCAATCACACATGGTCGTGTGTTGTTGGTGTTCCCATGATCATGACCCTTCCAATCAAGGTCGTGTGGCCAACAATTCACATGAGCGTGTTCTTCATGTCATGGTTGTGTGAAAATCTTAGGAACTATCTAAACGACCCCCAACACGGTCGTGCATAATCAGATACATGACGTCTATTCATAATGGATGCACGGGGTATGTGTCCTATATCACACAATTGTGCTTCACATTTTGGACCTATGTCCTTACAGCCCATGCACAAGAGTCATCTTCTTACTTGCACACACACAGGCATGACCCTAGTGGCACAGAATTGTGCATTGTCGTTTGCAATTTCATTTACACCACTTCTTGATCACCAATCTTGTAATGACCCAAGGGGTAGAATTGTCATTTTAGAGAGTTTTGAGGGGTAGAAGAGTCATTTTAGAAGTCCTTTGGGGCTTAGTTAGAGTTTCTGCGCTTGTGGGGGTGGAAATGGTTATTTTCCACTACACACGACCGTGTGCCCAGGACACACGACCGTGTGTCTTGCCCAGCCAGCTTTATTAGTTTATTTTCCTCTCAGTTGCGCAGATTTTCAGTTTTCCCAGCTCCCAGCTTATTTTCTCTTCTTCTTCCTCAGCTCCAGTGAACCCTAGAGTTCCAGAGAGAGATCCCCCAGCAGCTCAGCTTCAGATTAGAGATCCAGAGTCTTCCAGGGAGAGAGATAGAGCTTCCATGGCGCGAGGTAAGTGTTTTCCTTGCCTCCTTCGTTGAGTTCAGAGCCTGTTTGGCTATTTCCAGCTTATGTGAACTTGATGTGTGCTTGATTGAGTTATTTCCAGCATGTTTGAGCTGTGAGATGATGCATGATTGATGATTGAGTGGCTTTCCATGCTTATTTGTGTATATGCTATATACATGAGATTTATGCTTGATGTATGTTATTTGGCGTGTTGAGATGATGATATGATGTTTATGGGCATGTTAGTAGCAGTAAAGTTTGTGTATGTTTGATGTTTTGGAGTGTGGAAGTGCTGGTGTGGGAATTTCTGGATTTCCAGACGCCATCTGCAGTTTCTGGGTCGAGCACACGACCGTGTGTCCCGGAAGGCACGCCCGTGCGTCCTGTTTTCTGCATGGGACACGGCCGTGCATGCTGTCCGTGTGCGTCTGAAAACCTAGACACACGCCCGTGTGCCCGAGTGACACACGCCCGTGTGCTTTCTCCCCCAATTCCACACGCCCGTGTTCGTTGAAGCACAGGGAGAAGAGGAAGGCAGCCACACGCCCGTGTGCCCGAGTACACACGCCCGTGTGCCTTACCCAGTTTGCATGAAAATATTCCAGAACCGCACACGCCCAGCAGCACGAGGGGCACACGGTCCCGTGTGCCTTGACACACGCCCGTGCGTCCCAGATCACACGCCCGTGCACTTCAGAAATCAACAGTAATTAATTTTAAAAGAGAATTAAGCCACTCTAAGCCAGTTTTAAGCACACAGAACTCAGAATTATATCAGAAAATCAGCATTTCATGCATGATTATCAGCATTAGCACGGCATGCCATATCAGATATTTTCAGACTGGATCTAAGGATCCAGAAATATGATTTTCAGATATACATATATGATTTTTCATATATCATATAAAGGGTGGATACGCGAGGGGCACTGCGGAGTTCGCCAAGACACCCGGCTAGAGAAGGAAACCAGCGTCCGCTAGAGAGGACATGGTCACTGACCAAGCTCGTTAGAGAGAGTGCTGGTTGTGCATTAGTAGATTCATTAGGACTTTGAACTCACACGGCCAGGGTGCCGAATCCCTGTATTCATCAGTCTGGCCAGCACAACAGATATTTTCAGATATTTCAGAGATTTTCAATACTTTCTGATACAGATTTCAGATATACTATACGTATATATTCAGGATCTTCGGATCATAGTTTTATTATCAGAAAGAGTTTTCAGAAAAGACAGTTTTTTCAGAAAAACAAGCCTGAGGGCAAGTTTTTACAGTTTTCAGCATACATGACATCAGCATATACATCTCATTGTCATGTACAGCCTCTCATGAGAAACAGATGAGAAACAGAACAGTAACAGAACATAAATATAACAGAATTCAGTAAGAAAACTGTCTAGCAGAACCTTCTACGTGACGAGTCACGTAGTCGGTGTTTTGTTTGGACCTGCGAGTGTTGAGTTTGGAAACGCTTGCTGAGTGACTTTGTCACTCACTCCTTTCCCTGTTTCCTTTTGCAGGTCAGTAGTTCGAGGCTGAGCTGGAGCGAGACCGCTGCGAGATTTTGGGGATGTGGCTTGGCAGCAGCAGATAGCATGTTGGCTCGCATGCTTTAGTTTTCTCATGTATATATGTGTGTATTATACCCTAGTACACTGTATGATCAGTTATTTTTATACATGAGCAGCCTGGGTTTTCACGCTTATATTTAATTTACTTTCACAGTAAATTATATTATTAGTTTCTTTATTAAGAAAATTTTTATCCAGCAGCAGTTTTTCTGTAGAGGTCCCCGTCTCAGGAATATTTTATTATTATATGAATAGTATTTTCCGCAGCGCACAGTAACCTGGGGCGGGGGTCGCTACAAATCTCACCCAACCAAAATTCTCAAGCAATCAAATAGACCTTAACATCCATTACACTATATTTATATACTTTGATCATGACCCATTTACTATAATTGTGTCCCAACTACTCCATTTTAGAAATCCATGTATCACATTTCTAATAGAAAACCAGTCCATACAATTGTAAGTGAACATACATACATAGAAATATACTTAGTACAAAGATTGATAAGCAAAACAATATTGTGCCTACATCTCTTTTGTGGTCCAAGCGTGCTCTTCTCGTGGTTGCACAATGTTTGCCCTTCAACCGACTCTAGCAGTAACAAATCTCCCTCTATCAAGACTCTATAGTGTGATTGCTTATGTGTGTTGTTTGCTTGAAGGTAAAAGAAAACGACAATCCCCCTCTTTACAACATAGATAACACAATTCATATTTTCGTAAAATAACATCACACATAGGAGTGCATTGCTCTCATACAGTCTTGTGTAGCATTATTTGCAAAAATCACGCATTGAAACTGTTAGAGACATGTTATGGCAAACTTATTCGTGACATATGGGTGTGTAGTCCTTATGCACGGTGGTGCATTGGTTTACATTTAAATTCTCTCCTTATCAGGCACATAGTCATGCATGTTCCTTATGCTCAGTTGTGTGTTATCTTTTTTTGGTAATTAAGAATTTATAAATAGCAAACGAGCAAGACGCTCGAGAACAATCTAACCTTAACTTGCAGCAGCAAGCCAGCACCCATAAGGCTACACCAAACCAAGCAAAAGTCTCCCTTCTTAAGGGCCTAGACTTTGAGAAATTCACACTTTCTCTTTAGGGAAATGACCATTTTACCCCTAACGGCCAACACAGTTGTGCACTTCACTTATACAATCATGCGGCTGTCTTCATACACACACACTTAGTTGCTTGTAAAGTTTTGAAAAGATTAAGAAGCCCTTGGATTATACATGTGGGTATTACAATACTCATCTACCATTCATTAGTTTGTGAGCTCTTAGATCCTTGAAGATTTTGATTTTAAGAATTTTTATTGGTGCTATTGTTTCTAATCATAGTAGTCGAATTGTGTATCTTATTATATATCGAAAACCTAATTTTTTGTATCATGTATTGTATTTCGTATAGTATAGTAGAATACGTCTTTTTAAAAATAATAGTAATAACATAATAACAATTTTTAATTATTATATTATCAGTTTAGAAAATATCTCAAACGCCTTCGAAAATTTTAAAATTTCTCAAATACACTTTTCCCATGTCCTCACTTCTCTAAAAGACTTTTCTCACATTATCACTTCTCTAAAAGGTGCATTGGTTTTTATCGGTAATATGTATCACATCATACGATATGTCCACTGTATCATACTAATTTCCATTACACCTTAGGATATGTATTGTTTTCTATCTGTATAGTTCATATTATATGATATATATCGTGTATCATAGGATACTAATGACCATGCCTCTGATAGTGTCTTTTGCAAATTTAGTGTTTTTTTTAAATTATTTTTTGAAAATTAAGAACAAAATAATGCATCATTTTGACAACCAAAATTATATCGCTTAGGGCTTGTGCCTAGATGGACTGGCTTGTTGCTGGGCTAATCAAGGATTGTTTCTAGTCTTTGGGACTAAGTATTTTTTGACCACTTATACATTTTCTTTGCAGGTAGCTGTTGCAGATGCACTTTAACAATTTTATTACCCACCTGTTGTGGCGGTGTCCATTTCTTATCCAAAAGAAGCAATTCGGATGGAGTGCTTGATAGATGGTGAACTTAAGGGGTTTTGGCCAACTGCATCCACAAGGTCAAGGGGTGGAAACTTTGGGTGAGTTTGATTGTAAGAAGAAATCCATCAGATATGTTATGAAAGTTTCATGCTAAATAAAACTTGTCGGTTTACTTTCTGCAGGAACTATATACAGCTCATCGCTTTTTCCCAATCAAGCACCTGCTGGAAGGGTTTTGCTCTTAAACTACCTAGGATGGGCTACAAATCCTGGAATTTTGTCCAAGGTAAGACAATTGTCAAATATGTTTTGGTTTTGTTGTGAGAGAATCACCTTGGGGTCTGGGGCCGTTTGAAGGTAGGGTATATGGACAGAACACTGGCTCATCTTGTAAACTATTTGGATAATACCAATAATATTTTGTGATACAAAGTATATTGAGGTGGGAGAAAAAGAGAGGCATGCTTATGTATTTGTTTTGCATCATGAACATCTACTTAACTCCATTATATCTCATCTGGGAGACATTGCATGGCTTGAGTCTTTGATGGATTTCACATCTGTAATGGGTTTGACATTGTTACATTGTTAGGGATTGACATTTATCATTCAGGACAAGAATGTATTTATATGTTGTTCCTGTTGCCTTGGTTGGATAATGTTTGTGAAAATGAATACAGAAGTGATTCATGTGCAATAATCAATCTTTCATGGGTTTTGTTGTTTAATTAGCTGCTTTTCTTTCTGGTAGAGACATATAGACAAGTATGTATATTTGCATTCTCTGAAGCCTTTGTTTTCTCCTGGTTATTCTACCAATACCTATTTTTCTACTGCATGCAGACAAAGAGTGAACTTGTGGAAGTAGTTGACCATGATTTCAGAAAGATGCTTATAAATCCTAATGCAAAGGATCCAGTTGAATTAGGTGTAAGGGTGAGGCCACAAGCCATTCCCCAGTTTTGTGTTGGCCATTTGATCTCTTAGATGCTGCGAAAGCTTCTTTTAGGGATGATGGGTTTCAAGGGCTGTTTTTGGGGGGAAACCATCTAACTGGTGTAGCCTTGGGTTGATGCGTGGAGGGTGCCTATGAAGTTGCAGCTGAAGTGTCCAACTTTCTGTCATAGTATGCATACAAATAGTTCTGCATTATGTAGAATGTACTCGAAGGAAGCTTCTGATAAGTCATTTCATAAACATTTGGTTGATAACTTCGCATTTAGAGCTACTTAGTTTTGGGGATTTTTTTTAAGTTACTAGTGAGAGCGATAACCCCAATTACGCATCAGTTTCCAATTATCTGGATCTTTATTTGTTGCTGCAGACTGGTGGAAGAAGTCCGGGTTCTGGTCTATCAAACATGCTTATAAGCGGACGTGCTTCCAAAGCAACGCATAAACCAGTTGCTTTAATTCAAGATTTGGTTGGGCAAAGGGGGAGGGAGAGTGGTCCATTTAAGGTAAAATTGGGCCTATTTTGACAAGGAGGGGATGGCCTATTCGTTTCATCAAAGTTCAGCCGAACTTTTAAAACTTGAGATTGATTGATTTTTGAGGTTGGATTCAATTCAAATACCCTTTATTGGGTGTGAAGTTTTTTCTCCTAACACTCCTAACAACCACTCTTCTCATCAAGGTCTTTTCTAAAGCTAAAACAACCCACCTATTTGTTTTTAATTCTTTACTAAATTACTTCTTTCATTTCCTTTGACTCCTACTTTACCTTTCTTGCACTGCCAAGCAAATAAGTCCCCATACAATAAGCTACGTGACCTCACAAATTTAACTAGTTGACAATAATTAACAATAGCAACAAAAAACACTTGTCACCCCCACAACATTGCCGTTTTCTTTTCCTCTAACAAATAAAAAATTATATATTTACCGATAATGGTAGTAAAACGCTGACCTGGTTTACATTTTGTCATAAACCCTCCTTTTTTTTTTTTTAACAATTTGTTGAATTAGGGAAGCAACTGGTAAGAACAGTTGTAATATAGAGATGTAATTGTAAGCTGAACCTCTCTTCCAGCTGAACTTAGTTTTAAGTCGAAGGCTGAGGAGGGTAGGTGGAGTTTTTACTCGTTGATTATTTTCTTTTTCTCGTGTATATAGAGATTAGCTAAAAAGGACATAAATGAAAGCTGCAATCAATTTCAATAAAAGGCCAAATTAAGACAGTGTTTAAAGTCTACAAGATTGAAAAAGATACCACCCCTTGATCCTTTCCACTTCCTCTCTTCAGAGGTCGATGCCTTTTCAAAGTTACTACCATGAGATTGGCCAATTGGTTATAGCTAATTTGCACTCCCTCAACTTGGCCCGAAAAGAAAATGACTTTTTTGGAAATAACAAAGTCAATGCCTTTTAAATGTCAATTAGATGTGGAAAAAATAGACCGGAAATTGAAGTTAAATTACTCAATGGAAAATAAAAGGAAAGCATCTCTTTGTCAGTTTCCATCACATTAGATGAGTTTAACACGGAACCCACCATGGCAAAACCTTTCATTCAATCAATTATTGTCTTGTCTTCTCATCTCCAAGCTGCCTCCCAAAGTCCTTAATTTTGCTGTTTTGTTTTCAGTTCAGGTTATGGCTTAAACGGCCGAGTTTTCTTCGTTCTTGCTTCTCTTTTTTGTTTTTCCCTCAAATATTAAATAAAAGTATAGTAAAACCTAACCTATATTTTTCCTGTTCTTATAACTTCTATTATAAGTAAATAATAATAAATAAAAAAGGATGTTTCTGAGCATAAATGAATTCTTGACTGTGCCTGTCAGATTTTGAAATTAATGTCCTTAAGCTTACTGTTTTCTCATGTGGTCGCTAGTTATTTCCCCAACTCAACTTCCAATTTCTAGATGGCTCACAAGTCACGCACCTTATAATTTAAAATTAAAAAAAAAAAAAAAAAAAGGAGAGAGAGAGAGAAGAAGTCTAAGAACCGATTCTATTGATAGGCATATAGGGGGCGTCATAAAAACGTAAGAATTAATTGGTCTACAAGGTTTGAGGGAGGATGGATGATGGAGTTGGCGTTTTGTCTAAATGTAAGAAGAAGTAGAAGTGGTAGGTTTTGTAACGTAAAGAATTAAAGCAAAGCTACTTAAGCATATAGTGTACACGGAACGCTTGATCAGTTTGGACTTGAATGTGTCCTATGGAACTGAACGTGTGGGCAAAGGTATTAGTGGCGTCCTAATTTGAAAGCTAGTCGCTGCCATCCTTCGGGCTATAATGGCATGCAGCTGTTACTCTAAACGCTGCTTTCGATGTCTTTATGTTTTCAGACTTTTGTTGCATGTCAATTCAGTACTTACCGATGAGACCCGTTGATATTTATCTGCAAATAAGCCTTCATTAATCTTTCTAATTGGATCAAGTTGGGAGGAAAACATTAAGTTTCGTTCAATAGATAGCATTCATAATCTTTTTCGAGATTATGAATGAATGAAAGCAAGAATATATGAGAGATTAAATAATGGTTTAGCATTGACTTGGGGATATCCCCCACATGGCACAGAAGATCTGGCTTGTTTTCTAGTGTGAGTTAGAGACAGGCAGTAAAGACAACCTCATCATTCTCAACTCTTCTTTCTGTAAACCAAGAGAGCAACCTTCCAGCTATTGATTTCAGTAACATGAACACTACTTAATTTTTCCACACCTTGACCAATCAAACTAAGATTTTTTTGTATATAAATATTGTATTTACCAGAATTATATATTTCTCGTGATGGCAGTCGTGAGGGGTTTTATTTTAATGCTATTTTTTTTTTGGTTTTCAGTCGGCATTTTGTTTTTTCTTGTATACATACATATATGTACAAGAAGCTGTCAATGTAGTCGACAATGTTGACATTAAAGCTAAACGAAGATACTTAAGTTACATTTTTATTTGTAATATTAATAAAAAAATATAAATAAACATATGTCATCTGGGAGTAGAGAATAATCCTACCATTGAAAAATATACTTAAAACCCCTTCTTGTCAAATGCCCTAGCGGAGAGATTTCTGTTTTTCCCTTCATAGATGGAGAATTATCAATACTGGAACTTATTTACTCAATCATAGGGTTCATTATTTCAAATTCTAATAATTTAATTCTCCTTCAAGTAAGAGTTATATTAAGTAAGCATAATTATTTGTTGCAACAATTTTCCGTCACTAAATAGAAGTATGCAGTTTTAAGCTTTCTGCAAAATAGACTACAAGAATGGTTCTTTATATTTGTAGGCAAAGAGATAGTGTAGGGCTCACTTAAGAATATAGGAAATAGTTATTTTGATAATATCCTAATAATACAAACATATAATAGTTATTTTAGTAACCAATTCGAAAACTATAGTATCATAGCAATAAACTATTGTAATCAGATTGTATATATAAATTTAACGATCATAAAAAATTTGTTCATAAGATTAGATACATATTTAATCTATTATCAATAAAAAGATTCATAATATAATTATATGATGTTAAGATAATTATATTGAAAATATTTTTTCTATTGGACATGAAATGGAATGGGAAAAGGAATTTTATAGATGCCTAACAGGATATATTGTTGTATGAGGTTCTTATTATTTCTAAGTGGTAAACATGTTTATCGACATTCTTGTACGATTGACAAGCAATTGTTTATGTGTATTAATTGTTGGCCAAATTTAGTAATACTTACATCTAAATGATCGCCAAAATGGGTATCCAAAGATCGTCAATCAACTGTCTACTCGGGATTCAATCAGAATCGAACAAGTCAAATTTTCCTGCTCATTTTGGTGCTAAAGTTCCATGAAAGACGACACAATAACCAAGTTCAATGGGAAAAAATCTTGGCGATTGCTCCTCGTAGCACGCAGACCGCCGGGAGCCTTACGTTTAATCTTGAATTTGACTACACAAGATTATTAATATGTAAAAATAATAATAATAATGTAAGGTGATAGTGTAAATCTATGTTCTTGATATGATCGATATTTACTTGATATTTATAATAAACGTGCAGCCGAGCCGAGCCGAGCCGAGCCGATTCTGTTTTCTACACGGGCCGTTGACGGGGATAGAACAAAAATGACGTGGGGGTTGGGCTACAAAGTCAGTGGGATTAGGTATTTTTATCTATTGTAGTTGTGGGGCCCGATCAACTTCATTGACCTAAAGACGACGCCCCCACGTGGACACCCGTACTGCTTCTGTTACTCCTTCCGCACTAATTTAACGGAAGCCAAGCTAGATCCGTCACTTCTTTACAATTAGTTTCACACAATTTCTTGTCCTCCCTTCCTCAGATGTCGCCACGTATCCCCTTACATCCAACTGACGTCAAAACTCCCGCGAAAAAGCGGCTGGTCTTCGCTTGCTCTTTGTGCCCAGGCCGTATCATCTATGGACACCCACTTATAAGCTAAGCTTGTATTTTATTTTTCTTTTAAGTTTACATCCTTTTAGTTGAAACTTAAAAGGCCGACACAACTACTACTGGTCTTTTTTTAGTCATGGAAGATCAGCAACAACGCCATGAATTGGTATTCTTGCACTCCGGTGACTTTCTCCGTCGAAATTCTTGTCCGGTAGTTGAGAATTCCGTGGATCATGATAAGCCTCCGATCAAAGAAGTTGATTTCTTTTCCAGTAAAAATCACTTCCTTGATCATCAAAAGAGAAAATATGAATCCTTAACTCCATTTGATTCGAGCATAAACGTAAGGTTTCAGTATTTAGCTTCATCTTTTTTCTTTTCTCCTGTATCGGGCTGTATGCACTAACCTTTTGAGAGAGATTTTATGATGATGAAATACTTATTGCTTATAAGATATATATGTTGCACAGACTGGATTGAATCTCCTCAGTTCAAGTACCAGAAATCCATCAAGAACAGCAAAGGATGATAAATCTCTTACGGAGGTGAGTTTTGGCAAAAGAACTTTCAGGGTTGTTATGTATATTATTCTTCTTCCTTTTTTTTTCTCGTTAACTCGAGACTGAGAGTTTTATGTTTAGCCGAGGAAGCTTCAAATTGAGCTAAAGAGGTTACATGAAGAGAACAGACAACTGAGAAGCTCGTTGGGTCACATAACAAAAAGTTACAAAGAATTGCAGGGTCAACTAATCTTAGCAATGCAAAACCAGGCACATGGGAGTCAGGGAGAGCAGGTGAGTTTTTACCTTTTACTTAACCAAGTTTGTTAATCATTTTTCACGGGTCGTAAATTTCCAGCGTGCTAAAAGGATCAAAATGGAAACTTCTTATCAAGTCTAAACTATATCATGTTTCAAACTAGATGACAACTGACAAGATAATATGAAATATTACCGTCAATTAAAGAAACCTATTTTCTTTATTTCACAAGGAATTCGATAACGTGACTGACTTAAATTGATGGTAAATTCGCTTTCTTGATCCGGTATTAACTTTTTCAACAATTTATTTGTTTTTATCTTTCCCATTTACTTTTCTAGTGACTGGAATTATGTAATATATTTGGATAATACTGTCTTCATCTCAAGTAGTTCAATCTCGACAAAAAAATTTTCAACATTAAGCTAGCTGGTACGCCCGGAATCAACATAGAGCGTGTTGTTGTAGGGCGTGTTTTTACGACCTTAGAGGTATTCATATAATTTTTAGGCTTATGTGCAGCCAGCAAATGGTAGTTTTCCGCCGTTTCAGGAGCAGTACTAGTTGGTCTTTCTAGTTCGTTCCTGGAGCTATCATTCAAGCTCCCCATAAACAAATTTAACGTACAGATTTTTGGTTTTATAGAATTAAACATACAAACATATATGATGATTTTTGTGTTGTGAATTATTTTAAGAAATAACTATAGCTTTCACCAAGGTATGTATGGCTTTTGGCGCAAAGACTACATATCTAGAAAGCATATATGTGAGGTTTGGTTTTATAGTAACTCCGTAATGTTGTTTATTGTGACACTATTTTGGGTCTAGTTTACTGACCAACTACGCTGTTCTTGAACAGAAAGCTGAGTTGAATGACAGGTCAAGTCTCATAACGTCAGCCCAACAGTTTTTGGACCCACAGTTACCCGCCGCGTTAAACGTTAATGAGCCTTCAGTATCCGATATTAAGACTCAGGAGCTGTCAATTTCTCCAGAAAATACCAGTGAAATTATGTCGAAGGAGCGTGACCGCCCTATGATAAAGATTCCCACAGGAAAGCAAATTTCTTCTGAAGATGGTTGTGACCAAACATCACAGAATTGGGGGGCGTCCGCTCAAAGGCCAAAGTTCGATCAAACATCGAATGAAGAGCAAGCTCCTGAGGTGCCATTTAGGAGGGCAAGGGTTTCCGTAAGAGCAAGATCAGAAGCTCCACTGGTAAGAAATTGCACCTTTTATTTGGAGCTGTACATTTAATCAAGAACATGAAGCTGTATTAGATAGTATTACATTTTTGTGTGGCTCAGATCAGTGATGGATGTCAGTGGAGGAAATATGGTCAAAAAATGGCTAAAGGCAACCCTTGTCCCCGTGCCTACTATCGTTGCACGATGGCCTCTGGATGCCCAGTTCGCAAGCAGGTACAGTGCTCTTCAACTAGTCGCTACGACATTATTATAAATGGTGATTTAATTAGAAAATTAATAAGATACAATTCGACGACCATTAAAACTCGCAAACGTGATTCTAGTATTTATTATAGCATATAGCTTTTCCCTAGTCGGTTGCCAAACTTACTTAATCTTTCCCTTTGTGGAGTGTCTTCTAAACCCTGAAAATTTCTCCATGGACATTTGTTTCTCGACAGGTGCAACGATGTGCAGATGATAGGACCATTCTCATCACAACCTATGAGGGGAACCATAATCACCCCCTTCCTCCCGCAGCCATAGTTATGGCTAGCACTACGTCGGCTGCTGCGGCCATGCTCCTTTCAGGATCAACCACTAGCAAGGACGCTCTAACAAATTCTGGATTCACTAATTCCTTGCCCTATGCGTCAACAATGGCTACCCTATCTGCCTCTGCACCATTTCCAACCATCACCCTTGACTTGACACATAGCCCAAATCCCTTGCAAATCCTCCGCAGCCCTCCTTCCACGTCCACATTTACTCTACCTTTTCATGGATGCCAACAACTCTTAAGGCATTCAATGTACTTGGCTTCTAAATTACCTACAGTTCCAGCACTGCAATTAGGTCAACAACATCCTTCCATGGTTGAGACAGTTGCTGCAGCAATTACTTCAGACCCGAATTTCACAGCAGCTTTAACTGCTGCAATCTCAACAATAATGGGAACGGAAAAGACCAACGATGGAAACAGTAAAAATATTGGTGGTAGCGTGCCGGCACCAGTGTCTCCACAGCTTCCTCAATCTTGCACCACTTTCTACACAAACTAGAGTACCATTGCCGGTATTTGGGCTTAAATTTTACGGTGATATTTACAAGTAATACTTTTTCTTTCCTACATGAATATGCTGGCTAGTTATTTGACTCTGGAGAGAAGGAGCCCCCTATCGTTCGACTTGTTTCATAGAGCTGATAGATGTATAGTTTCAGCAATAACATGGATGATTAGGATGTTATAAAGACGACCCAGCTAGCTTGGACCTGCATTTTGGGATCAATGCTTGGGCTTCATATGGTTTCGGGCATTGAATAATCACCTTCTATCGAGTCAACTTTGTTAACAGCATATTGAGCCACACACATAAATTTTGGGATACCAGTTCTCGCGTGTCGAATTATGAAAGGCTGAATGACATGTTGCCACCAAAGGTTTTGCTTAATAATTTTGCCACCCTAAAAGTTTTAAAAACCAAATACCCACCCTTTTATTGTAAAAAGACCAAAATACTTCTACGAGAGATGAGTATTTAACTTTTAAAACTTTTGTAAATGATAATTTATCATTAAATGAAATCTTGGGTGGTAACATGTCATTCGGCCATTATAATGACAATATTTCATGTGCTTGGAAGGGTATTTTTATTTTTTTAAATAAAAATTTTTAAAAAATAATAAAATTAATGTTTATAAAATAATTAAAACATAAAATGATATTAATATAATATTAAAATAATAATAATTAATAAAAAATTTAAAAAGTAGTCTCCGTCGCTGGTATTATTTTCAACGGATGTGGTCGTTGTTAACCTAATCAGATGGTTAAAAACGATCATTTGATTTCCTTAGTGACTAGATTTGAGTGTCTTAATAGCAGAGACCACCATTGCCAAAAATCTGACTAGATTTAGAGGAGGCGACTAGATTTAAAATAACTAAAAACAATTAGTTTCAAGTATGTTAACCGTTTTCAATCTTCTTCAATAGTAGAAACGGTCTCTACCAGATTTGGCCAGATCTTTAATGGTTGAGATAATCAGATTTGATCATCAATGAAATTAAGTGATCATTTTCAGTCATCTAGTTAGGTTAACGGTGATCACCGTCGTCAACAAAACTATCGGTAGTAATGACCACTTTTTAAAAAAATTTATTTTATTTTTATATTTAAAAAAAAACTTATTATTTTATATTAAATTTTATTTTAATATTTTTTATTAAATTTTGTTTTAACATTAATATTATTTATTTTTATTGAAGACATATTAGTTTTTTCAAATTTTAAGAGGGGTATTTGACTTTTAAAACTTTTTGATGGAGCTTTAACATTTAAGGAAACCTTGGGTGGGAATTAGTCACTTGCCCGTATATGTATTAGCGGAGTTTTTTAAATGTAATCTCTTGTTAGATGACATAAATATATACTAATAAATAATAATTAAAAAACTCCATGGCCTGGAGGCCCAAACAGAAAAGCCCAATTATGAACTGCCTATTGGTTAAATAAAGGCCCAATCATGGCGTGGCTGGCATCGCGTCTCCACTCACAAGAACCATCATCATAGCCGTCGTGATGGGCCAGATCTGCGTCAGAAACTTGTGACTTATCCCCTTGTGCGCCGTTCAAATTTCAAATTATATGACCGTTGGGATGTGAGGTTCATTTTGAGTGTGAAGGGGCGTGAGCTTCAAGGAAAACAACCAGATTAGCTGCCAACCTGAGTAAAAAACACTTTGTGGTTATTTATTATTTTTTTTCTTTTTTCGCTTTCGTTCTGGTCTGGACTCGAAGCTAAATCTATGGATTTCTGAAAGTATTCTGACACCTTCAAAATCTGTTTTTGTTTTTCAATAAAATCCGCAACGACTACACTCTTCAAAGAGCCTAACAATGATCATGAACAAGAGACGCCACGGCTGGCAACGCCCTCTCCACCCTCTCCAGGTAACTAAAAACCACCCTTATTCGTGCTACAAATTTTTGAGTTAACTTCTTAAACTATTTAGTTTGCAACATAACCCACTTCATAAAGATCAAATTTTCATTGTTGGATAAATTGCAGATGGTGGGAATGGCGGTGTACAGTTTTCTGGTAGTTGCCTTTTATACATTTTCAGGCCTATTTCTCGGAAACAGAATTGCAGAAATTACTGTAACCTTGATTTTTTCTTTTGTGGTAATATATCAGATCGACCTAAATCAACCGTTTCCTCTTCTTTGTTAAATAATAATTGAAACTCTGAGGTTAATCAATTTCCTTGCTTTCTATTTCAGGCACTTTCTGTTATGTTTTTATTTTTAAGGTGCACTGCAATTGACCCCACTGATAAATCCAGCTTCAGGAAGAAGAAAAGGGCCAAATCCAATGGCCGTGCTAAGCTAGATTATGGATTTATATTGGGACAACTTGTGGTGAGGTTTTTCAGAAGAGTGGAGAGGAAGATACTTAAAACTTTTATAAGGAGAAAGTATCTGGATCCTTTGAAGACTAGTACTCAATTGGAACCATTGCTCCCATTTCCCCTTGTTATGAAAGATGATGTAGTTTTACCTGACGTTAAAGAGGATGACATTTCATTTTGCTCCTTGTGCGATTTTGAGGTTGGCAATTTTGCAGTTTAGCGGTCTTCTTAGATTAGTAACAAATTTAATGTAAAATTTTCTTTTTTTTCATATCAGGTGAAAAAGCATAGCAAGCATTGTAGGACTTGCAATCGATGTGTTGAAGGGTTTGATCACCATTGCAGGGTAAGAGCTGGGGAAATTTTTTCTAGATTAGCATTAAGCTGGGGCAATGTTCACTCAAAAGTTGCCTGTTTTTATTCCAGTGGTTGAACAATTGTGTTGGGAAAAGGAATTACACAACGTTCATTCTTCTAATGGTTTTCGTATTGTTAATGGTTAGTATCTTTCTATCTGTTAATTATTACTTCTGCTTTGTTACTTTGATTTACCCTAGCCAATTAAACTGTTACTGGTGCAGCTAATTATGGAAGGAGGAACTGCCATTGCCATATTCATCAGATGCTTTGTGGATAAGAGAGGAATAGAGCGAGAGCTCCAGAAGAGGCTGTATATAGACTTCCCAAGAGGGGTTCTGGCCACCATATCGGTAATATTTCGTTTTGTTTCTCATTCCTCTGGCTGTAGCTTGGTGTAACCTTTTTAAATTCGAATTTTCTTTCTCATTTGTTATAACTCCTTGAAATTTTACAGGTTTTCTTGGTCCTAATGACCGCATATGGTACTGCAGCAATGGGACAGCTTTTCTTCTTTCACGTGGTTCTCATTAGGAAGGTAATTTATAAGCAGCGCCTTGTAGAACTTTATCGGTTGTGTTTGGTTTAAGCATGGAAATCTGGAACAAGTAGCAAAAAACCATTACTGTGGCTCCCTAAGCTTATATTGCATTGAATTTTTAAAAGTTATACAAACAGTGGATTCCCTCTATGTCAACTTTTCCAGCCTTGTATCATTGTTGTTGGTTGCAGGGAATGAGAACATATGATTATATCTTGGCCATGAAAGAGCAAAATCAATTTCCAGAACTAGATGATGATTCAGACTTCTCTTCAGATGACAGTGACTTCGATTCTCCAGAGAGAACGACATTTGTGTCGAGATTTATATGTAGAGGACACAATAGAATAAATCAGGTATATATTTTAGTCAAGGCGATCTTACAATTTACCACTCCCCTATAGCAATGAGTGCACTCATTGGAATCCAAATTAAATTTCAGAATCCAGCTGTTTTGTCTGTAAGAATTGATGGAGAGCCAAAACCTTCCACCTTTACTAAGAAACAAGGCTTTCATGTAAGTATCAACCCTTGGAAGCTGATAAAGCTGAGTAGAGAGAAAGCTCTACTAGCGGCAGAAAGGGCTAGAGAACGGCTCATGAAAAAGCCAAAGGTGGAACATGATTCTCTTCAGCCACTACCATTGGAGACAAAATATGGACCACTCACGAAGCCGGATGCAAATTTGGCAAACACGGGATCAGGCTCAACGCCTCTTATTTCTACAGAAAGGTTTACAAGGTCACCGGTTATGTTTTCAAGCCCAAGAAGGCGATTTTCAAGCTCACCAACTAGATTATCTGGCGTGGTTCCATCACCAAAGTACAAATACAAAAGCAATTTCGACTTGAAGTTAACTGAGGTGTCAAGAGAACTGGAAACCCACATTTCGAAGCAGGTTTTATATTCTGTCATAAAGAAGAATGGGAGTGAGGCATCCCCAAGATAGGAATCAATCGTCTTCAAGCTTCTCTATTCTCAGCCTTTGAGAAAAAATATTCATGGATTGGTTGTGTATGATCATTGCCTTTCAGTAAAATTGAAATCAACCCATGTATGTAATTTTTTTTCAACTCTTTACAATTTGTATTATTATTATCATTATCATTATTATATATCTTTTTCAGTCTGAGAGTTACTTACACATTATTTAAATACCATACAACATTCTAATACTGAACTTCATTATATATCAATAACAAGATCAAATCAAGGCATAACTTTCCAGAGAACACAATGGTCTTCTTCATGGTTGTTCTATCTTTATTTTATTATAATCACTCTATTATTTGTTGAAATTCAAAGAACATATAGAACAAATTAAAAAGGAAAAAGAAAACAAGTTCTCAGCTAAAAAACTCATTCTATCTTCATTTTCTTATAATCACTCCATTATTTGTTGCTGCACACAAAGTTACTAGAAACAATCTTCTCTCAAAATAAGCTCGCACGTCAATAACCAAAGAGAGCTCCACTCAACTTATATCAGGAAATCAATAACTGGGAACCTGTGTTGAGTGTGGCTAGAATCAACTTTCCAGCTAAAAAGGAACATTCACAGAAAAAGGTGATTTCACCAAGTAAATACTATGTTTCGTTATTTACCAGGACCATGACCGAGCTCCTTTATTTTGATTACTTGAACTCCACAAATATCTGGATAAATAGTAACAATCTAAGTAATGCTTGGGGAAGATACTCTCTTTTAGAGAATCACAGGTTTCTGGAGTAACGAGGTTGGAATATCCTTCAACATAAGAGCAATTCCAGGGGGTCTCTGAGATTACATTGAGGGTAATGTTTGATAAGCAAACATTGAGAAAATTGTCCCCTTCTATACCTTCTAGGAGGCCAGCCACTTTTATATTCTTCCCAGTCACATCTTTAATAGTAATCCTTTCTATTAAGGGGAGAGCATTTGGGTCAAATAACTCGTCTGGGTGTTCCCCATACAGCCCCGTAAACCTTATAGCAATGTCCATATGATCTAAGGTCACATTTGAAATGTATATATTTCTTACATAACCACCCCTTCCAGGGGAAGTCTTTATTCTAATAGCTGTGACTGAGTTGAAAAATTGGAGATTTTCTGCATACACTTCAGATACACCTCCAGACATCTCGCTTCCTATTGCAATACCAGCTCCCAATAGAGTTTCTCCAATAAGCCCGCGAATGATAATTCTTGCACTGGGACGACCATATGAAATCCCATATTCATCCCATCCACTTTTGATAGCAATCAGATCATCACCAGTGCTAATATAACAGTTCTCAATGCAAACATCATTGGAAGAGTCTGGATGCATTTAAATGATTACTTAAGGGGAAATTCATAGTTGAAACAGGTAAGTGAAGCATTAACATATCACAAATCCAGGAATTTAACTATGAAATGATCATGCGACAGTACTATCATGTGGATAATAAAATGACGTGGTAAAACAGTTGTGCAAAATATTTAGAACAGTATAATCACCTTCATTTAGTCCAGATTGGCAAAAAAAATTTTTCTTGGAAATCTATAAATTTTGAAGTTTTGACTTAGAATTGTCAAAATCTCTTCACATCTAGAACAGCTCCCACTCTGAAGCTAGAATTCCTTATGAACTAAACATATATTGATTCTCAAAATAGAGTTTTTATATGCTTAGTATTGACAATTCAAAATAGGAAACATTAAAAATACCAATGCTATGAGAAGTGAGATTTTCCAGCCTAGCAGAAGAAGCTCACCTGGATCAATCCCATCCGTGTTGGGTGAATCAAGTGGAGCAAGGATAGTGACATTCTGCACTCTAACATGGCTGTTCATCCAGAAAAACAGTCTCAACTCTCCCCCTAATTCATAAAAGCTTCACTTTTGTACAGTTTAAATTGGTAGCAAGAATACTTGAATTCAGTAGATAAAGAAATTAACAGAAAGCACTTCAAAGAGGACAACCTGCAGTATACAGGGTGAATAGTCCAAAACGGTGAATTTAAGAATGTCAAATTTGAGATGACAACACCAGTGGAGTTTATCAACTCAACCAGATGGGGCCGGGTATAATCCAGGGTTCCACTTTGAAACCACTCCCACCATATTCTACCCTGACCATCAATTGTTCCATTGTCACCTGAATGGAGTAGCCAGTAGCATCAAGAAAACAAACATAAATACATGGGAGAACTTTGTTAATTAATGTCTCTCCAACCTGTTATGATAATATCTGTCAAATTGCGTCCATATATAAGGCTCCGATGCCTTCCACCAGGCAACTCCCTACCTCGGCCATATGATGGTAGAGGATCAACAACTGGCCAATCATCTGAGTTCTGAAACAATGCAGGGTAAGCTTTTCAGCGTTGCCAAAGATAATGTACCTATGGCCTCAATGACACAAAAGACTATTGCTAAATTGAACACGGAGATCAAACTGTTTCAAGATTTGAAAAACTCTTCCAACTAGAAATGAAGCATTGATGATCACAAATAAGTTGTCATTCTTGTTTTAATACACTTACCCCATAGAGAACAAGGATTACTAATGCAGCAGCTGAAGCCACTTTTATTCCCAATTATCTAATTAAGGGCAAAGTGCAGCTAATATGCAAGAAGAGTCATTTTAGGAGAAGAAGATGGCTTACTGTTGATCCAAGAATTACTGCATCCTTGTCCAACCACAAGGTTAAATGACTGATGAGATCAAAGCTTCCTGTCAACCACCTGCCTGCTGGGACAAAAAGCTTGGCTCCACCCTTGTCAGCAAATGAATTGAGATAGAATATGGCATTCTGAAAGGCTTTGGTGTTGAGAGTGACACCATTTCCAACAGCTCCAAATTCAGTGATAGAAACGCTATGAGGCCTAATCACCCCTGATCTCGTTTGTCTGCAGTGTGAGCTGCCCTTGACAGCCCATGAAGCATCGCTTAAGAATGCTAGTACCAGAAGCACATCCACCAACTGAAAGGGAACATTTCAGAAAAGATTAATTACACATACTATCAGGTCCTAATAAGCTTTTCTCTTTCCATGCATTACTGATTAATCAGGTCACGAGCAATTTAGTTATACTAGATAATTGACAGAAGAAACTGTTTTGTGAATCAAGAGAAACACCATTAGCTGATAGGCTATAATAGAAACGTCAAAAAAGTAATAAAATATTAAACATGTGATCTTCACAGATTTCACGCTTTGAATATGGTTGGTAGATGGAAAAACTCATCAAATGAGCCACATTTTGCCAAAAAAGATAATAAACCAAGAAGACCAACATACCACAGAGGGAAAAATGACAGTTACTCATTCATTGTCCACCTCCACTAGAAAAATAAAAAAAAAAGTTTCTCTAAGCTAGAGAATATGAGACTGAATTGAGATGATTCCGAACAGGTTATACTTGACAGATTCTCTTGGACATTATTTTCAGATCTTAGTGTAGAATTCAGTGTAGGAGTAGAGAAGCGACAGGCAAAACAGAACAAGAAGAGATAAAAGAAGCAGGGAAGTATAAACTCACAGTGAAAGATCTCTTCATATGATTGAGATCTGCTATTTTAGCCTTCCGTCCAAACAACTTAGCAGATCCTTTTAACTTTGTTACACACAACCACACACTGACCTACAGCTACTGATTCCTTTAAGAACAAAATAACAAGGAAATAAAGAGAAAGGTTGACGAGGATGGTTGGTTTTAAATCAAGATCTTTCTCCAGCAAAATATGCGAAGTGTGTGTGTGTTTTGAGTGATTAGATGGGTCATTGAGAGAACCGCCACCACGACCCAAAGCAAAAAATCATTGATAGCGACTGTTGATGCCCGCCAAAATATAGGCAGTAGGTCCCTCTTGTGTCTTCACCTGCTCCTCCGTTACCCTTCTCTCTCTTCAGATTTATGTCACAGTCTATAGACAACATGAAGTGACTCAGGATGATAGAACAGCAATATATTCATTAAAATCCTAAATGGGGTACTGGTATATACTCTTTAATCAGCAGAGAAGAGTAGTATCAAAGTTTTTCTGTATGTTTGATTCCAAGGATTTGCTATAGCTTTTTTTTATAACTTGGGTTGAGACTTGAACTCTTCAACAAGCTGATCGCATGGCATCACAGTCTATCTCTCTCAATCCATATGACAATCTTATATATCATATTTACTTTTCAAGGTTTTTAATATCAGCCTGAAGAAAAAGAAAAAGCCACCTGGTTGTTCTCTCTGTCTCTGTCTCTAAACAGTTCGTAAAATTTTTGATTGGTTTGGTTTTTATGAATCAATGATGCAAATGAGAGCTGAGAGCGTAGCTGTGGAGGAAAGAACATGGGCAAGAACTAGCTTCCAAGACACAGGCCAAAGCTGGATGGATGTTTGATATGGGAATTGGTGCTGCCAGGGCAAGACATTACAGTTCACAAGGGAAACTGAATCATCCAATGAATATGGCTTAAAAAACAAACAAATTAATTAATTACAACCCTTCTATATCTTTGTTAATCTTGTAACTGACAAATGTTGCCTTCCCAATACTGATCCCGAGTTCTTCATTGCTCTTAAAGGCCGTCAAAACAAATTTAAAGGTAATAACTTAGTGGCTTTATACTGAAAGAAAGACCATAACAGCCTTGACCAATGATCAAAATGGCTCCGTCTCAGCGACTAACCTGTCAACAGTTAAACTATCGACTACTGTGTTTGCTTTGGAAAATGGGACCATCCTCCCAGTAGCTTCAAATCACAGGTTTGACCCCGAAAAAGAAACCTTAACATTTTACAAGTTGGCGAATCATGCTTTAACTCAGTTAAGCAGGAGAAGTTTTTGGATGTTTAAACAGTAATAAAGATGATCATTGTTGTAGTTAACCAAATATTAGATATTCTTCAGAACTAACAGAAATTAAGAAAAATTGTCTACAAAGCAGGGGACAAAGTCCAAAGAATGACAAGGAAGATGCAAAGGGAAGTCTTAATCAAAGCATGTAATAAAATGTGTCAGGTATCCAATGCCATCTTAACCAAACAAAACCATTGATGGGCTTAAAAGGGCTGACATATGCGTCTGTGTCTGTGCCGCCACAAATGTTCCCAAGTCTCACGATTCGGCTGCATGAACTCAGCAACCAGTTTTCATTTCAACTGCATCTGCATTTACATACGTATTTGATTCACCAAAATCTTTCTTAGATATGCATAATTTCTTTAGCATCGTAAAGAAGAAATGGGAAAACAAAATTCATTCATCATGTCTGCCTCTAATATGGTGTGTTGTAATTTATTTCGTCTAAAACTGAAAATTTAAAAAGGATTACGTAAATAAAACCTACACCATCATGTGATTCTGGATCAATTATGCTTTTCATAGCATGTTGTTCCAATTCATACATCAAGTTGATACTAGATAGATGACTAGGGACCATTTCAGTGTATTCTTTTTAATGATCATCTCACCTCAATCAATAATACTTGCTTCTGTAATGAGCAACAAAATTTTTACAAGTCCACATCCTTATTCATAATTAACCTGTAATCCCAGTTTTAGCTGTAAACTTTACTTAATTATTATGATTTCTGTTACTCATACATACTCTCTAACAATTTTGATTGATCTAAGTTTAACTTTCATTGTTGACCTTAATTTGTTCAAGTAACCAAGAGAGGATTCAAATGGAACAAACTTCGCAATATTTTTTTACAAGGAATCTTTGAAAAAAAAATTATGAGTTTGGTAATTGAATTGGTAGGCCAATGTATAATAATAAGTTAGAATGTTGCCATAACCAATACTTAGTGTACACGTAAATATTGAAATCAAATACTGTATTGAACATTGCTGCTGACCCATTATAAAGAATTATAGCTGAACGTTATGTTGTTGCTTGCTGATCTCTGCTACTTTGGCCTGACAATGAAGAGAGGTGGGCACAGTCCATGAATAATATTTCCATGCTTAATGCAACATTTGATTGATGGGGGCGGCCATACTGATTTCTCTAGAAACCATTTAATCATAACTTGTTTTTGGATCTATTTAACAGCTCAGTTAACTTATAATCTTTGTTTCTTTTGGCTTCATTCAACAAGATCTTTAGCAGGGCAGGGCCACTTGGTATCTTGAAACTTTACCATGCATTGATGATCATAGAAATCTTAAGACGTTGATATGTGATTTTGAGTCTTTATGGAATAATCAGGTGGCAAAACATGCACGGATATGGGGACCAATTCTCAAATTGTCTCTCGTCTCATCTTAAAAGGATAATGAAATTATAAAACAGAAGGCCGTACATGGTGTGTATATTTTTTAATAATTTGCACTCAACAGTCAATCCTATAGCCCAACCATCGGTCAAGGGTGGAGCCTACAACGTGGGTGTGGGCTCAAATTTCAAACACATGAATGAGGCCCAAGCATGGAGTATTTGATTCTTGGGGCCTTCCTGTTTTGACTGATGAGTGATGTTTAAGAGTTTAAATAGAATACAAAGTTTTTAGGATTTAAACCATTGATGCTTTTGGTCGAGTAGGTGGTGTGCAGAGTTCAAACGTATAATCATGCAAAGCGGGAAAAAGACTCCCAAGAAGCTTGTCGATGCCTCAAAGCCGCCCAATTCTGTTCCTCAAGAACAAGAGTAAGTCGGTTTTTAAGTTATTTGGTGTGCTCGTTCTACTTGAGAATTCTGATTGTTGTTGAATTAACATCAGGCGCTTGATTGTGTAGGTGCTATGAAGGCGAACGTCTCGCTCGTTTACTGAAATTGATTCAAAGGTAACGAGATTCTACTTCTGTTATAACTTTCAGAAGATTAAATTTCATCAAACTAAGCGCATGGTTTCGTTTTCAAACAGGGAGATAGAGTCTGCAAGAATCTTGGATGGAGAAACTTTACCGGAAAAAATATGGTTCAAGGTTCTTAAAACGTTACGTTTCTTTAGGTATATATTATGTTTTGTGATGGTATCTAATACATGGAGTTTGCTTTAGCAACAATTCTCGATTGGGGTGAATGAAGTGAGTAGAGTGCTGGAGCGGATGGCACCTAGGGCTAGTGCCGAGATGGGATTCTCTTTCCCCCAGACAAATGTATTTTCCACCAAACGTCAAGCGCCAACTGTTGAGCTTCAGGTGATTGCCTTTCTCTTTTACTTTATTGTTCAATTTAACTCGTCCAGATGATCCTACCAGGCACCAACATTCCCAAAAGACCAAATCAAGTAAGAGTTTAGTCTTCTAGTTACATTGGTGGATTCTTTTCACTCTTTAACAAGTTGTGATTTACTCTGTTTTAGGTTTGAAAACACGACTCTCTGTTTTTGACATTTACTTGTTCTTTATGATATATGATGCTAATCAATCTTGCATTTTTTCTATGTAGGTAATATTAGTGGCTGCCGATTGCAACCCTCGAGGGCTGACGAAGCATCTGCCCACCTTGGCCTTATCTAGGAAGGTACCAGTGATCTTTGTCAAAGATAATAAAGGTGGATCTCTAAGATTGGGGGAGCTTGTCAAGCTCAAAACGGCAATGGCCATTGGGATAAAGGTAAAAGCATCATGACACACGTACAGATTCTATATTCTATAGTTCTTGAAATACTCTTCATTTACGGGTACAATTTTCTTTTTATTTAAACATTAAACTGAGATCTTGCTCCACTTAGGCGAAAGGGAATGCCATCAATCAAGTTGTCAAGAAAATTCTTGAAGGCGGTGAAATAGATCTTGAAAGCCCGTGCCTGAAGTTGTTCGAGATGGCTGAGGCATCCTGAAGATTATATGCAGCCAAGTAGAAGGGGCAAAATGACTGGATAAAACAAGCAATGATGTACATGGCAGAGGTAGACACACTTATGAACTATGAGAACTTTTTGTACCATAAGCTGTCGCAGAGGAAGGAGCAATCTAGTATCTACATGTTTTTAGGATTCAGAAACCTAGGAATGGTTTGCTCCAATTATGTGAATGCTTTTTCCGATACTACCATAATCACCAGAAATGCCATGGAAATGTTAAACCACAGCAATTTCCTAAAATACAAAGTCGGCACTTCTCAATCAAGTTTATCCAATTCTAGTAAGTTTATGATCCATATTACTATTAATAAATGTTAATTTCAGATTAAACTATATCCAAAACGTGCAAATAATCAAAACGATGTCCAAAATTTCCAACAATTTTATAACAAAAACCTATAATCTATCCTGCCACAATTCCTGCAATTTGAAGAAGTTGCCTAACAGCATCACAGAAATCAAAGAACACACAAACTGCAGTGTCAACAGAACCTGAGTTGAGACTCTAGTAACTTCTGCCCCAATAGGTCCATTTTGTTGCAGGCTTCCCGGAGGCAAAGCATTTAGTACCTACACAATATTTGAAAAATATTAAAACCGAAACATCAGACAACAATTCATATCCGTAACTAAACACAATACACTGAGACAAGCAGAGATGGTACCTTCAGGCATTTCAGGCTGCTCCAGTGGGGAACAAAGGCTCTTAGCTGCTCCCATCTCACCCTTAGTTCGTGCTTTCACATCTTTCTCAACCTCCTGTAGAAAACCAACAGATAAAAATAAAAGTTGGTAAAGAAAGGGGTAATACTACTTCAACAAAATTAATTCCAAAATCCAATTGAATTTTTCATTAGACATACCTCCTCATCACACCATGGAGCCAAGATTAATTTTTTTTGACCAAGAGCTGCCACAAACTCATCCCACGTTTTTACAACTTGAATGCAAGCATCTCGTTTTTGTTTTGCAGCATTAAACAAGCTATCTTGAATATTCTCAAGAAGTTCTTCTACTTTCTTAACCAAAGAGTCCCTTGGCAGATCAAGTTTTGCCCCATTGTCACGTCGAACAGCACGTACCTATGGACAAAACCAATGTACATCATTTTTGAGTCAACCAATCACACAAATAAATGCAGAGGATAAAATGTGCAACAAAATCAGGATATAATCAGAGAAAAAAACAGTGATAGCAGCATAACAAATAAAAAGTAGACTAAATTGTTATAACCTGATTGTTTGCCAAGTCCTTTGGCCCTATTTCAATCCTGAGAGGAACCCCCTTCATTTCCCAGTGTGAGTACTTCCATCCAGGAGAGTAGTTATCCCTAAAGTCTGCACTAGCTTGAATGCCTGCTTCACACAAGGTTTCAACAGTGGCATTGCAGGCGTCAAAAATTCCTTGCATATCAGCATCTTTGTATGGCACGGGAATCACAATAACTTGCACAGAAGCAACTTTGGGTGGCAGCACCAAGCCCTTATCATCCCCATGAACCATCACCATTACCCCAATCTGTGGAAATATTCCACACAAAAGGAAAATGTTAAGTGTCAATCTTTGGTAGAAAAAGCCTGCATGCACAACAATGCTATGAACAATATAATATATATATATATATATATATATATATATATAGAGAGAGAGAGAGAGAGAATTAGAAAGTAATTAGTCACCAGCATAGAAAAAATATAAAAAAATATAAAAGGAGCATGGGGATATTATATTTACTTCTTCTAGGGGAAAATGAATCAAACCACCAAAAAAAGCCAAAACTAATGAATGATAAAAAGAAACCTTAATATTTCATAAGTTTCTAATGCCAAGAAATGCATTGAGATTAAGTGACAATTATTTAATTCAAATGAACAAAAGACATCAAAAGCTTACAGTGCGAGTGCTATAAGCCCAAGAGTTCTGCCAGGCCATAGCCTTCTCTCCCTTCTCATTTTCAAAGTTTATTTCAAACATTTTTGAAAAGTTTTGACCCAAACAATGTGAAGTTGCACCTTGTACACCACGACCAGTATTTGGAATAAATGCCTGTCACATAAAAACACACAACATTCTATGTTCAGACAGAACATTGGTCTATGCATAGCAAATTGAATGTGTCAAATCTTGCTTAGTGAGATAGTCAAAGGATGGACATCAGTTAATACCTCGACACTTGTTGTGTAAAGCCCACCAGCAAACTTCTCTAGCTCACTCTTCTTGCCTTTTATAACAGGAATGGCTAAGAATTCCTCATAAATACGTCTATAAAGCTCCAATATATCAAGGACCTGAAAATGGCAACAGTTAAGCACCTTCAAACAAAAATATGCGTGCATCCCGACTCTAAGACCCAAGAAAAGAAAGAAAGGCAGGAAAAGTAGCCATCCGGTTCAACATATAATGCACCTTGCAGCTTATCCATTGTGATAATTGTTAGCACATGAACAGAGGCACAACATTTAAAAAAGAGTCCACCCTTAGATATACATATAATTTTTATGGTATGGATTCATTGGTTCATAAAGCTTCAAAACCAAAAGTTCCCCAAGTACATCTTTGAACAATGGCTATGTTTCCAAACAAAGTCAAACCCCAAACATGGAGATACTCTTCATTTGCACTCATTTCTAAACCTGCTTCTTCACTCATGCAAATAAATTAGGAGTATTAAACTCTATTTCAAAATTAAACAAGTCAAGAGCTAAAATCCAATATGGAAAAAGAATGAATTGTTCTCATACATATGAGAGAGCTTATTAAAGAGATGTATCGAGCAAAATTTAGTGCCTGTAAGACAAAATTTTGGAGTTCAAATACCTCTACATCTGCTTCCTCCTTTGTTGCAAAGGCAGTATGCCCTTCCTGCCAGAGAAATTCACGGCTCCTAAAACAGAAAAATAAGCCAAACAAATTACTAAACCAATTTAAAGATATTTTTCAGTCAAAAAATTTATATTTTATCCCTGAACTATTACATTCTTAAACGCTTGATCAGAGCCAATTTGCACCAGAAAGAAAAGAAGTCAGAAAAAAATGTTCCAAGATGGTGTAAATAAATGCATGATTGTTTTGGGTATCAAAAAGAACAAAAAAACCTATATATTGCATGATTGATAATTATTAAAGCTTCCCATCAAAAAGAAGAGGAAATATAGTTTTGTTTCCAGCAAAAACAAACAGAAAATATAGCCATTAAAACACAAGGCTTTTTATCAACTGCACTAAATTCGAAGGCTGGAGCTTTTGCAGTAACATATTAAACCTGACTAAATTCCATAATGCCTAATCATAACTACAGAACGAAATTTATAACAGGCCAAAATGAAATTGAATACAGGATATCAGAAATTAAGATGCAAATAAAACCTGATAAATGGAGTTGGATTGCTGAACTCCCATCGAACAACATTGCACCACTGGTTAAGCTTCAAAGGCAAGTCACGGTGGCCCCTTATCCACTTAGAATAATAGGGATACATCACTGTTTCACTAGTTGGGCGGATTGCAATGGGAACCTCCAAATCAGATTCCCCAGATTTAGTCACCCAAGCAACCTGAGAAAACCAAGACCTCAGTGTTGGTGCTTACTGCCTTTGCTAAATTACATTTCTAAAGTAAATTTATATATTAAAGGAATTTTCTTCAACCAAGGACACACACACACACACAAAAAGGAGATATGTGTACACCCTGATCATTTATCCAACAACAGAAAAATTCAGAGATTTAAAAATTCGAGTCTTCATGCTAGACTTCCTAACATCTCTCAGAAGAAAGTGTTATCGATCATCCATGCCAATCGAAGTGACTTTTCAAAGAAAACAAATGAATTTTAAATGGCTTCATGGTCACAAATGGAAAAACATACAAAAATAACAAAATTTCAATCAGGATAGTTAAATATTTTTTTACTAATAATAAAAATTTAAGATTCCCTGTTGTGACAAAAGACCCCAAATCTTACCTCGGGAGCAAAACCTTCAATATGATCCTTCTCCTTTTGCAGTACAGTGGGGGATACAAAGAGAGGAAAGTAACAATTCTGAATCTTCATTTTTTTAATTTCTGGATCAAAGAATTTCTGCCCATTGAAAAACAGCAATAATAAGCACCCGTATAGAAGTGCAATTTGAAAATCAGGACGATATCAAAACAAAAAGGAGACCAACCATATAAACATAGACAGCAGTAACAGTAGATTAATTTAAACATCGTGCCCCAACTAAATCAAAATTTCCAAAAAAGAGACGTGCCTCTGTTAAAGAATAAGCATGAGATAAATATATAGTAAACATCTAAAACAGGTTTCAGGCTCACCTGCATTGTCTCCCAGATTGACATTGCCCAAGGCCTTATAATATAACAACCAGAGATGTCATAGTACTCGATCAGTTCACCATTGACAACAACCTATGCACAACAATATATCAAGCATCTTTTAAACATGTAAGCATGCCTGCACACAATGCTCAAAGAACCCTAATAAAATGATTTAACAACCTCAATGTACCTCAGAATACCACTCCCCAAAGTTCTCATCTTTTTTATGTGAGAGTCCTAAACCAGTTTCTTTCTTCACCTCCTTCTTCTTCCCTCCTGGAATCATCAACAACATGAAATTAGAAACACTGGCATTAGTATGCATAGAAAACATATAATTGTAATACTCACCACCGCTCGCCTTAGCTTTAGACTTGTTCTGCTCACTGCCAGCCATATCCTTCCCTGAATATAATCCATACAATACATGGATCAAAAAATTAACTAGAGACTTAGACCCCAAAACAGAAAGAAGATTGTGTGCATAAAAACAAAAGCTTCAATCAACCGGTGGCCAATTAATGCTAACCAAGTATAACTGTCATACATTAGATTTTGCATAACCATTTAACATAGACCTACATTAAATTTCAAAATTCAATAATAACTGAATAGATATTTCACAGAAACTAACTAATAAGACACCAACTTAATTCTGAGTATAGGATCCAGTAAAGTTCAAACACTCTAACTTAAATTCCGGTACTAATCAACTTTCAACACAGAAAGGAATGTTTCTTATCCAAAAAAGAGTTCAATACAGATAGTCAACCATTAAAAAAGCCTAAAATGGGCTCATGTGTCACTAGGGTTTAACTAAATCAACACAAACTAAAAAGATGGCATTAATATCTTCGTTCGATCAGTTACTAATAATAAATCAATCTTCAAAGCAACACTACAACTTAAAATGCATTATACCCTCAAAAGTTGTCTTAACAAGAAAAACAAAACATAACAGCATCCACTGGGTTATTGAAAAACAAATAACTCATGAGAAAGAGAGAAATTACCGTTCGGATCTGATTATTCGATGAAGGCGTTTTCCCTTACTCTTCAGAAAAAGAAGATAAGAGAAACTCACACGGTATGAATGTTTTGTGAAAATCAAAGTAAAAGAGAGACCGATATATATGCACGCGAAATATTAACCCTAGGACTGCGCAAGTATCTAATTCTTTGTCTTTTTTATTTTAATTGACAAAAAATTTTGAAGCAGTGGAAAAGGACAAGTGATTAGTATTTTGGGTCAAAGCTCCGGGTCCATGGATCGGTTATTTACCTGAAGCGGGTGGGTTAATTCTTTGGACATTTGGTATCCTTCCTAGAAGCTACCAAGAATTTTCAGTTTAGCAAGTGCTCTAGATGGGTCTGGCATTTTGATGATGTATATCGTTTAGTGGCGATGATTCTTTACTATATTAACTTTACAACAAACAAAATTGACAAATTAATCAAGAACATAAAATTGGAATCAATGCTTATTTAGAAAAGTATTTGTTCTGAAAGTTTGGAGAGCAAGTAATAAGATTTAACCCTGTACTGTAGAAGTTTGCGTTTCAAGTAAAAAGATTTAAATAGATTTAAATCAAAGATGCCATCCATGTCCACTGCAAATTTCTTACCATGGCTGACAGTCTCTTTTAAAACCAATCTTCCGCTCTCAACTTTATATCATCTTCTTTGGTTATCAAAATATTGCGCCTAATTGCCCATGTCACCAATCTTGGCAAGGCATTAAGATTTCTACTCTAACTGAATCATAAAATTTTAAAAGATATACTAAAATTGCATTAAAACTGAGTGTATCGACATTAAACTCAAACTTGACTTAAAAAACCAAATATAAATAATTTCAAGCTTAGCTCAAAAAAAGCAGTCTCGAGCTCCTCACAAGTGACTCATTTTGTTTACACCACTAAAACCTGATTAAACAAGAAGATAACAACTGACGGACATTGGATTTTGGACTTGGGAGATCTTTATTACTATGCTAAAACAGTTCATCGTGAAGAACAAATTTCAAACTTTTTGAGTTATGGTCAGATACAAATGTTCTTCAAAAAAATATTCAAGAGAAACAAAAAGGTGAGATGATATCCACAGACGTCATAAAAGTTACATTTTCTCTACCGGAGGGGAAAAATGGAACAACATATTTGCACCGTCATTATAATGCAGCTTCCACACTTCCTTCTTGCAGGAATATCAGACGCTAAAATTTACACCCTTTATTAGCTTGGTTCTGGTGGCCCCACTCTCAAAGATCGCATCCACTCACAGAAGCTAGGATCATCGAAGAAAAGAAAACTGCTTTTCAGCTTTGCCCGCTGTTCTGCTGTCAAAGATCGAAGTTGTGGAAACCTTGCCTCCTACAGTTAAGTAATGAGTTTTATGTTGAGCAAACAGCTTATGTGGCCCTCAAGTAACAATCGAAACAAAAATCTGAGTACAAAACAAAACTTTCCTATTTATCAATAATCTTAACTTTTCCCCCCACTAACCTGCTCATAAGGAGGATCTTTGTGTGCTGGAATCAACCGGGATACAAAATACCGAGCCTGGGAGCTCCCTTCCTGCTCATAATCCAGACCATTAATCTCCCTAATAATCTTTGATGACAATAGGACCAAATAATGGGGAAATTTTCATAGTAATAGGACTGTGAAGGGAAAAAAAAAACCTTGAATGTAAGGATTCGAGGAGCTGGAAACCGAGATTCAGTTAGTTCTTCAGCCAATGTTCTGCAAGCTGCCAAAGCAGCTGCACTTCTCCCTTCATCAGCAGCAAGTTTTGCACCCTGAATCACCAATAAATGGCTAGATGTTGATTAGAAAATAAAGTAGTGAAAAGAAAAGGAAGGAAAAAGATCCAGGTAAAATTTTCCACCCAGGAAGTGCACAACCAGGAAACACAGGAAATTGCAGATTTTGATAAACAAATACCAAAATAACAACCACATATAAAAGAACAGACGCACCTTTAGAGTTCAAAAACCCATATTTCATGAGCAATAGAGTGACAAAAACACATACGACATACATTCATATTTATCATGAACAAACATAAAGAAAACGAGATTCTAAGACAGCATGAAAATTAAGCTGAGAGGAATACCAGCCAAATAAAGATATCTGTGCCATGGTCAAGAACTACTGCTTTATCAGATTGCATGGCTAGGTCATAAGCTGGAAGCTCCTCAAAAGTGCCTCCTTCCTGGTGCATTAGACAGCGAGGTGCGACCATACGAAGAGACAGCTCAAAAGATGCATTAAGGAACAAACTCCGTAATACAGACCTCTCATCTTCATGTCCAATAATGCTTCCTAAAAGTGGGCCCCTTCTAAGATGAAATAAGATCTCTGATAGAGCAGAAAGTTCCTTCGGAAACCGATAAAGCTTTGACTTCGGTACTTGATATCCAAATTTTAGAGCTATGTCTTTAACACGTTCATCTATTGTCATTCGCATATCAATTGCATCAGAACTATTTTTGGCTCGCAAGAGGGTCCGCTTGGCAATGATGACCGCAACCACTTCATCTTGAACACTCTGAAGATACGCTGGCACATTATCCACTGTGGGTAATCTGACCGTAACAACTCTTGAGATATCAGCTTGATAAACATTTGAATATTGAACAGCAAACTGGAAAAAAACATGATCACTCTTGATGTCTCTTTTATTTTCCATGGATACTGCAAAGCTTTGTGTTTCTTCAATACTTAGCATTTGAATAGAAAGAGCAATATCACTTTTAAAGGTTTCATGAGTGTCTAAATGTGCCTCTTCACCAGGACCCACAACTTGAGTTATTAGAATATCGTCAGAACAACGAACCTCCAGAAAACCATGAGAACCAGCAGCCCTTGTGGATGCCCTTTGCAAGTTAACGCCAAAGGCTTCTCCAAAGTCATCATGAAGAACCAACACACCCCCTGAAGCTTTTGCAAGAGGCTGCAACACAGGAACTGTAACAGGGCAAGTTCCAGCACATAGAATGTCAATAACTGTATTGTGTCGATGAGCCTCACGACCCAGAAGCTCCATCCATTTCAATGCTGTCTTTTCCATATGAGGATAATTTGGGTGACTAAACGAATGAGGAACTGATCCAGGGCCATATGTATTAGGTCCACCAGCACACACAATAATTCTGCTGTTTCCGGCCCTTTTAACTACCCCCCGAGACATTTCAGCTGTTGGCCCCTGAATTATAGAAAGGGCAACCTCAACTGCTGTGCCTAGGCAACGATCCCTTGAAGCTTCCGGAATGTTCAACTTGTATGGCCTTAGTGACGAGAATATGTCATGGGCTACCTGTTTTGAAGCATGCATTGGTGATAGGTAAACACCAGCTCCATAAAGTAATGCTTTCAATGATTCCTGAGTTGGTGACTTGTCACCAGGAAGCACATCAGCAGATGCTACCAAATCCTCCGAAAAATCATAAACTGATACTATCCTACCATATAATATAATGCCAATTCTTGCAGTTGGTGGAATTGATTCAACAAATGCATGCAAAGAGCTCTGTAGATGCTGGAGGTGAGGTTCATCTAAGCATTCATCAATTACAAGAATAATGGGGGCAGACATTCTGGAATCTGAAACAGGAACGTAACCGGGCCTATTCTTCCCAGCTTGGACATAATCAACAACAGGTGATGACAGCTCCGGAAAATTAAGAAGTTCTGCCTTGCTAGAAGCCACATATTCACCTTCACTTCCATTCAGATTCTGGCATACTACACACTGCCACTGGCCGGATCCAAGTAATATCTTGCAATAGATGTTTGCATATGCTCCACAATTATGGCAGCGATGAGAATCATGCTGTATTACTTGAGGACCTGGAGAAACCTCTCTCCCAAGAGAAACTAATGCCCCAAAACCTAAACTGGGTATGTTGGCTAGTTTCTTCTGTTTCAACACCTACATAACAAGACAATTGTATATGTAATGAATATGAAAACACATGAAATTCATGATTTAGCACATAAAAATAATATCGATACTAAAGCAAAGTTGATTCATAATAAATAAGAGTGCCTTTTCGATGAATCAGTGAGAAAGAAGGTACCTTGCAAGCTGAAAACAGAACACATGAAGATTCCCCAGTTGTCTCCTCAATAACATCTGGAACTTGGTGCTGCAACTCAGCCGACCCATTAGAGAAAAAGGGAGGTGAAGGTGTGGGAACTGAAGAGAATGCGACAGGCTGAGGAGTTGCAGGAGATGTCCGGAAAGGCACAGCAGCAGGCCTAACGGGCGAAGTAAAGACAGGAGGGCCGGGAGGAGTGCTTAAATGAGGAATTGGGCTTCCACTGTTGACCCCATTTGCAGGCGATAAAATATTTGGGGTTCTAATTGATGGGGATGCGTGTGGATCATGTTGTAAATTTGGTGGAGGAAATCTTGGGGGTGCAGATGAAACTGGAGCAGGGATAGGGCTTTTCTCTGGTTGAGGTGACGATGTATCTGGGTTTGGCGAACTGGCAGTACCAGAGTATCCAACGGAAGATCGAGTTGGATTAGCCATTAAAATCCAAATCTTTCTTTACTAAGAAACAAAAATTCTCAAGAACTGACAATCGAATATCAGCATAAAAGAATGAGTTTAAATCTAACAGGGAAATTCAATACGAATTTAATTTAGATTCGCTGATAAACAACCTATTACAAAGAGTAAAATACTTTAGGTCTTTGATTAACCGAATCCCTAAAAAAATCTAATCCCAGAGACAACAAAATAAAAAGAACGGATTTTGATTAAAACAAAGTTCACGAAGTGCCCAGCATATTCAAGAAGTCCCCAAAGAGCACCAAAAATTCGGCTTCAAAGATCAAATTCAGTTCCAGTTGACGACATTCACAATCTCACCTATCTCTACATCTCACACACATATATTCGCGGCGTTGGCAAAAACTCCTTGTCTAACAAGTAAATCTAAGAAAAAGAAAAAGAATAGCACTTAGGAATGAACAAAGGATCTAAGATTACATTGACTGAATAATACAAATTTGAAAAATAAAAATAAAAAGAAGAGATCACGTACCTGAAAGAGACGGAAAGGAATGATCGAGACACCGGTGAATTTTCAGACCCAATATGAGTGCCATGCGACTCTTTAATTAACTTCGCAAATTTGGTGTCTGATGTTTATTGACCTGGGGCTTGTCTTTTTGAAACTTGTTGAACTTGCTTTGCTGGCACGCCCTCCAGTTTTGATTGGCAATTCATAATGTTGCCAACACGACATTTCTGACGTGGACAGCTGAGTCAATAACGCTCCTAGTGCCAATGTTTCTTTTTTTTTTTCCTATCCATCATATATTTTTCCTTTTTAGGAATAAGATAATTTCCATATCCATCAATAATAAATAATGAGAAATATAATATAAAGCTTTTTAAAAATTTTTATTTCAGAATTAATCCAAAATAGTCTTATGGATTATTCCCAATTTGAAAATACATGAATAATGATTTTCTGAATATTATCCCAATAAATATTTTATATCACAAAGTAATTAATTTAAGAGGTAATATAAGAATAATTTAATTAAAAGATTCACATTACAATAATTATAGTAATTATTTTAATTTTAATATGATTTTAATTTTATTTATTAAATTTACAAGATAAAAAAGTCTCATGTTAAATTAAAATAACAAATTACCCCAAAATATAGTATAATTATTTTACTATTAAACCGTTATCAACAAAAATTCCCTTATTCTCAAATAAAAATACAAATATTCATCACCCACCACCACCTTTAGATTTCATTATCTCCCATTATCAAGTTTTATTATCATATGATCAAGTCCAAATTAGATCAAGATAAAAGTGGAAAAAGATTTTGGAGTTGAGATTGAAATGTTATTGTGAGATTGAGATCTTGTCACAACAAAAGGTTTTTGTTTAACTTTAGTCCCCGATTTATTATTTTTTGCAATATTCCTCTATTATTTTTCCGTTACTCATCTTTTAAATTATTGTGATTTACTCGAACTCAATACTATTTTATATACAATAATTTTCAATATAGTATTTTATTTTTTAATAAAACATTATTGGAGACAAAATGTTATCTAAAAGTAATATTAAAATTATTCTTTTGTCACCCACCATTGCCACTTGCCACCACTAATCTATTTTGTCATCTCTAATTGTTAGATATTGTTGTTGTGCAATCGAGACACAGATTTATTCTACCTATTAACTTATGCTTTTTGATAAGATTGAATACAAAGCAACTTTATTGGAATGTAATCAAACATTTTTTATAACAAGAGAATTCATTACTCACCTTCCATACGAGAGGGATTATAACTTTTATGTGTATTACTTTTCTTCCTTAGATAATCACTATTATTTTGTATATGAAGATGTAACCACGGTACTTGTAAATCGTAAGAGAAAATATACAATTACATTCATTTTCAAATTCTCTTATTAACTCTTGGGCATCATTCTACCTTCTCTTGTCTCTTATACCTATTTTTAACATGGTAATAGAGCACACATAATAAGACGCTTTTGTAGAAACTTTTCAAGCTCTCATCCTGCAAAAAAGAATAATCAAATTAGTTCATTCTAAAACGAAACATGGATACTTGTTTAGACAAACACTTTGAAAATTCAAAGAACAAATTAAACTCTTAAGAGATTAGACAAAATCAAACTAGCCTGAATCTGAAATCCACATGTCGAAACATAGACTTCACGAGTCAAAAGGGTCCATTTTATTTTTCTTTTTAATTTATTCCAACATTTAATGGTCAAGCAAAACCTGATGACATCATGTTCTCACTAGTATCAGATGGTTTGGACTTTGTTTTTATAAAGTAGCACTCACCAAAACAAAAAACTATGCAAATTGGGTGTGTGATATTTGTCGAGCATTGATCACCAAAGACAATAAGGGCTTCTTTGACGAAATTGTCCTACCAGCCACTAAACCACACCTTACTCAGTTTTACACGTGGTATAACATGTTCGTTTTATCATGGTTAAGCAACTATTTCACACTTAGGATCATTATTAGACTACCAGCCACTAAGAATGTTGTTGAAATATGGGTTAACATCGAAGGAATGTATGTTCAATAGGATCTTACAAAGTTTTTCACTCTCTAACAAAGTCTTATTGACATCAAACAATATAACTCCTTAATGACCACATATTACATTGGATTATCAATACACTTAAATGAAATTGACGTTGCGACTTTTAAAGACCATCCAATAGTATAGGCAAATAAGGGAACAAGATCAACTCATAATTTTTTTCTTAGGCTTGTAGGACCCGCCGCCACGAGCACCCCTGCTGTGCTGAATAATAACAATATTTGGGGAGCTTTTATTAATCATCTGAAAATATGGGTACCCGCGACGGGAATCCTACGAAAATAAAATAACTGAAACTGTACAATGCTTTACATTTCTATACATGCGGAAGCTCATCTGAATATACATCATATATATATATATATATACATCTGAAATATACAACTGTTCTGTACAAGGGCCCACTGGCCTACATCATATACATATACTGTACATCTGGATACGAAACATGTACAACAATGACCACACAGGTCCAAAACTGATATACACTGATCGAGGTGTGTGTGCATGCCTTCTCCGTCAGCCTCGATCCAACCGCTCCTCGAACCCAGCACGAACACCTGCAAAACTGGAAGAAGGAGGGGGATGAGTGATAAAGATCACCCAGTAAGCGCTCCTTACTTCCCTCAATACCCAAGCAAGCACAACAATCACATAAACAAACACATACCTTGGCCTCGGCCCTAATCATACATCTATGCGCTTGCTGGAATCTGGAAACTGTTATCTGTATCTCATTCATTCATTATTATCATATGGATGCATGTCATGATGTGTATGTCATGTCATGCTAACTGAAAACTGGATGCATGCATCTGAATACCTCTCTCTGTACCCTCGGGTACCTGCTGTGCTGATCAGACTGGGTAATACAGGGATTCGGCATCCTGGCCATGTGGGTTAACCATTCTAGCTACCGGCTAGAAAGCTGAATCTGATATCTGCACTGCTACGATCTGACTGGTGTCAGAGAGCTGAAACTGAAATGCTGCTGAATCATCTGACTGGTGTCAGGAACTGAATCTGAAAACACTGCTCAGCGTTCTGACTGGTGTCAGAAGGCTGATTCCCACAGATGCCCCCTCGTATTCACCCTATACTCTCACCCGTACATCGGGTTCTGAATACTGCTGAATTCGGATCCCCTGATCCTCTCTGAAGCTACATGTAATGCCATGACATGCATATGCAGCTTATTAACTCATTACATGCTTATTTGATGCTTATCTGAAGCCATTAAATATTTATTCTGAATTCGCATGCTCAATTTCCCATTCAAATAACATTTTTCTGAAATTCTGCTGATGCACGGGCGTGCACCCTGACGCACGGGACCGTGCACTGGTCGTGCGCCTGGTCGTGCAACTCTCAGGAATTTACTATTCATTGTCACCGAAATGCCTATGCACGGGCGTGCGTATGCGGACACACGGGCGTGCATGCACATTTTCTGGCCGTGCATGGGTCGTGCACACGGGCGTGCATCTGGAGAAACACAGGCTCACGGTCGTGCCATAATGGCGCACGGTCGTGCGTCTGGTTCTTCAACAAAGCACCGCTCGAAAAATGCACAAATGGCCAACCAAAACACATCCAATTGTAATCACACTTCAAACACATGTTATCCACATCCCAAATAACACAATTCAAACATCATATACCACATGCATCGATCATTCCACGATTTACCATGGAAATATCTTCTTTCTCTTTCTAAAGCCATACATACACACATGCAAGCTTCAAGGGTGGAAATCTATCAACCAAATCAACATGCAATCACATATAAACCTTCCACACATTCATCAGCATGCAATACCTTCATCCATGGCATCAACACTCATCAAACAAGCTAGGAAAACGCAAGAAGAAGTGAGGAACACTTACCTCTCTCCATGCTTTGAAACCAAGCTTCAAATCACTAATCTCTTGGCTCTCTAATCGGATTGGGAGCTAATGGCTGCTGAGTCTCCTCTCTAGGAACGGGAGGCACTGAAATGAAATAGAGAATATGGCAAAAATGCAAACTGGTGAGTAAAGAAATGAACTTAACTCACGGCTCACTTAAATACTATGCCACGCACGGGCGTGCACTAATGATGCACGGTCGTGCACCAGGGAAAATAAGTATAACTTATTTCCCGCTCGCTCGCCTAATCGAATCCTTCCGAAAGGATCCCAACGGAAGCCACATGGCTTCGAAAACTTACCAACTCACCCTTGAACTCAACCAGACTCCCAATCTCTTTCTGAATTCGATTTCTAACCCCAAAACTCTACCCCTAAGGGTTTCCGGATCTAGGATGCTACAAGGCTAAATGACACTTTTTTGTCTTTCAAGACTCAAGTTCTCACCACTACATCATCATTGAGCCTTCGTTGAACCTACCAATTAGTTGTCCAAGAAGAGAGTCAATAATCAACCATGTTAGTTTGGACAAGAGATGAGTCAATCACTTTTATTTCTAAATAGGCAGGTTAAGAAGACATTGACATATCACTTGGGTCAGAGACAATGAGCAACAATGGAAGAAAAAGAGAAGTTTTGGGGCAACATATCCAAATGAAACTTGATTTTATATGAGGCTATTAGTGGACTAAATCTATCCATACAATCCAATGGTCCATATGAGAGTCAAAAGGGTCAACAAACTCAAGGTAAGTGAAATGATCAACATTTGTCCTCTTTGATTCAATCTAACGATTCTCATTTTTTTGGTTCCAATGATTCTAGTTCTTTCAAAACCGATAAGGGAAAATTGTACCAATTAATGCAAATGCTGACTCAATTTCCAACTACAAATTTGACGTCTTACGTAGGTATGTCCTTTTATAGGTACAACTCTAATTCAAACAATATTTGGATAATTAACCCTAAGGTAAGTAATCGCATCATTTGCAATTCTCTTTTCTTTTCACATGTTTATCCATTGACCAAAATTTTCGCTTTTGTTCAAATGTCAAATGGCAATATTGCCTTAGCGACCCATATTGCATTGTCTAATTGACTAATAAGGTATCGTTAAAAAATGTCCTTCTTATCCCTATCTTTGACTTTAACCTTATATCAATGTTAAAATTATGCACCAATAATCATGATTTTTTCATCATTTTGCCTTGATATGTGCCTTTTTCAAAACCATTTGACTAGCAAATTGATAGGTTTAGGTAAAACCTGTCATGGTCTATATCATTGAGAGCCTTATTCAATTATAATCTTTATCAAGAATAAAGTTTGTAATAATTGTATTACATTAAAAAATGAAAATTATTATAATACATCTATTAATAAAATCTTATTTATTTTACATCAAAAATTGTGTCATAGTGATTTCAACAACATTTGCTTTAATTCACATTAATATATAAGGACCATATCCTATACCTAATCATATGTCTCATGATACTTCCTCATTATAATTGATGATTTTTCCAAGGGAACTTGAATTTTCCTAGTGAGCTAAAAAAACACAAATGTTTAGTCACCTCATTCATTTTCTTTCCATGGGACATCTCCAATTCCACACAAAACTGCAACATTTTCTTATAGATAATGATCACGATTTCTTTAATAGTCATTGTTCCAGTATCTTCATCTCTCTTAGAATTCTTCACGAGAGTTAATGCACTTATACCCCTTAGAATGGGGTTGTTGGGCAAAAAATCCTCACTTTTTAAATGTAGCCTAGGCCTTGAAACACCAACCCTATATATCTCTTACCATTGAGGGTGAATGCATGGTAATTGTTGTCTACATGGTAAATGAGATGCCTACGCGAGTTCCTGGTGAGCGTAATTCGTACAAACTTTTATTTGGGAAAATATCAAAAAAAAAATCATGTCTAAGTATATGGTTGTCTTTGCTATTCCACAGTTGTTAAGCCACAAGACAAGTTAGACCCTCGAGCCACTAAATACATTTTCATAGGATACTCACTACTTTAGGAAAGATATCAGTTATATGATACAGAAAAAGGTAAGTTTCATGTCAATTGTGATATGGTCTTTCATGAGACAATTTTTTCCTTCAAAAACATGTCATCTAGTCACTTTTTTCCATCTATATTAGTAGACACTATTTATTTGATATACACATGACCTCTTTTTACCATAATTTCTCCTTTAGATATTGGATCAAATCAAAATGATACTCTTACTTCAAAACTTGTTAGCTCACTTCCAACACCAACCTTATGAGAAATCACCTTCCTCTGTTGACTTCTCACCTTTATTAGTAGTCAATCTTCCCCTAGCATCCAAAGAACCTCTTGAAGAATCCATTATATAATCTAACCCTTCAAATATTCTTACCCTTGAGATGGTTCCCTTATAACGGTCTTTCAAAATGTCTAGACTTCTCATTTGGATTGCAACTTATGTTTACTCCACTACCTCTACAAGTATTCTATACTTGACATTTGTTTATGTTTATTTTGATTGTTTGTTTTATGAACATAGAGTCTACATCAATTACATATTTGTAAATACTCAATTTTAGACACAACAGAGTTATTCTCGATAATAAAAAATCTAGAGGCTAATTTGAAGTTTTTAAGGTGTCAAACTGAGAATGGATAAGTGAAACCCATGAGCCAAAATAAAAATCAAAATAAAAAAATAAAAACTATAATAACAATAATAAAATAATAAATGAATAATAACAGTACCAACCCAAAATTCATAAACCAACCCATAAAACCCAAATCTAAGCCCCATAAAATAAAATAAGTCTGAGAATCAAAATTTAAACCCACAAAACTTATTCAAACATAAACCCACAAAGCCCACCAATAAAATGAATAAAAAATAAGCCCAAGCAGCAGCCTTCCTCTTTATTTATTTTTCCTTATTTATCTCCTTTACTGAGTGTTCATATTACTGCATATATTTTTCTATGTGTATAAACTAAAATTGTCTATTGGTGTGCACTGTATTTTACCATCTCTAGCCTTGGTGGTAAAGGAATATACTTTATCTCCTTAGTGCCAAGGCTCAAAATGCGCCATATGCTGCTGTTTGTTCTTTTGGGTAGGTTGGATTGCTATTTCAAACTTGGGCTAGAGCTGTAATTCTTATTTTTATTTTTACTTTAATCTTATAAATATAATTTGTATTAATAAATTTGTTTTGTAAGATTTATTTTTCTTATTTATTTATTCATTTTAGGTTTGTTTAGGATTAAACAAAATGTATAAGGGTGTATGTGCAAAGAGATGTAATTTTAATTTTTTTTATTTTATGTTTTTACTTTTATTATTTTTATTTATTTTTTATTATTGTTCATTTTTATGGTATGGATGTTGATTTTTTTTTTATATATTTTATAACTAACAAAATTGTTTTGCAGGGATTATTTAATTTATTAGACTTGTTTAGGATTAAATCTAATATCTATGAATGACTGTGTTGGGTTGTAATTTTTTTTTATTTTTTGCCCTTTTTATTTATTTATTTATTTATATTGGATTATTTTTTTAATATTGCATTACATGACAATATAAAATTTAATTAAACTTGATAACGTGTTTAACAAACAAACCATAATAGTGAAGACTGACTTTCGAACCAGACAACATAGATGCCTAACACCTTTCTATTGTCGTATCTAACTTTCTGAATCCAACCTATTGAGTAAGTGAGGAAGGGAAAGGTCCTCTACAAGAAATCCATAAATCGCTCATTCTCATCGACGTGTATTTTCCTAAGACAACTATCGGGTAGCGATTCCATAGACTTTATAATAGACTACAAACCTATTGTGCGCTCATTTTGACCATGTTTAGGATGGTTAAGGAAGAGTGACAAGTTTGTTTTTGCTTGACGCAACAAAAACGCTATAGACCAAAAACCAACATCTTACTCTGACATCATTTATCATGCTCATTGGTGTCAGGCCATAGAAGTTAAATATCAAGCTCTTATTGCTTATCATACTTGGGATATGGTGTTTTGCCCTACTCATTTAATACTTATTGGCTAAAAGTGTGTATACAAAATCAAATGTTGGGTGGATGGTTCTATCGAGTGTTACAAAGCTCATCTGGTCATAAAAGTCTTTACACAACAATAAAGTTTTTACTACCATAAAACCTCTTCCTTAGTTACTAAGCTTATAACTGTTTATTCATTTCTCTTAATGGTATCCCATCACAATTGGCTTTTCCATTAAATGGATGTTCATAATGTTTTTCTTTATAAAGACCTCAACAAAAAGATTTATATAGACCTATTAATAGGTATTCACAATTAGGGGGATCATTTTATATATAGATTATGAATATCCTTTTATCATTTATAATAAATCTCACACCAATGGAATGCCAAGTTTACATAGGCTCCCATCAACATAGGTTTCATTGAATCCAAACATGACTATGCTTTATTCTTTTAGCAGTAAGGTAAGTCTTTCATTTGTCTTATGACTTTTGTAGATTACATACTTATAACATGAAATCATGAAAATGGAATCAAGACACTAAAAGAGCATCTACATGAATCAATTTATATCAAAGACTTAGGGGTACCAAAGTACTTCTTAGGGATAAATTCTTAGCTAGTGTAAGTCTATGGTGTAACTCATATGTGAATTCGAGCTTTTAGCATGTAAACCAAGTGTTGTACCTATTGAGTAACATACCAAGCTTACCATTTAAGAATATGATGATGGAGTGTCACCTAGGGAAAACGATTCTCTCATGCACGACTCATTCAACTACCAAAGGCTTATAAGATTTCTCATATATCTCATAATGACGCGCCCAAACATTAGTTACACAATACAAATTCAAGGCCAATTTATGCTTGCACCCAAACAATCTCATATGGATACAACAAAGAAAGTATTGAGATACTTAAAGGGATGTTCCAAAATAAGACTTCTCTTTTCACGAAAAGAAGTTTAAGATATTGTGACATATTATAATATAGATTGGGACACATGTTCGATAACAAGAAAATCTCTCATCAATTTCTAAATTCAACTCAGAAGGTCATTAATCTCATGGAAGACAAAGAAATAGTAAACAATGTCCTTATCATCAATAAAAGCCAAATATAAGGTGATGAAAAAAGTCATATGTGAAATCACTTGGATTATCAATATGTTGTAGGATCTTGATGTACAAGTGAAGAATCCTATTAGCTTCAACTACGATAACAAAACAACAAACAATGTCGCAACAAATTCGATCTTCTATGAAAGAATAGTTATTGAGCGAGCTTAGGGTTTATGATATTTACAAGCCATAAACTTGAGGATGAGTGTCAACTCGTGCTTTTTGGTAAGAATGGATGCAAGACAAGTTTTTTGGAATACAATCAAATGTTTTTCATAACAAAGGAAAGCATTACTTGCCTTCCATACTAGAGGGATTACAACTTTTACGTATATTATTTTTCTTCTTAAATATTCATTACTATTTTGCATATAAAGATGTAACCACTACACTTGTAAATCATAACAAAAAATATACAATTATATTACTTTTTAAATTCTCTCGCTCGACAAAGTCTTAGGCATTATTTTGTCTTCTCTTGCCTCTCATACCTCGCGTTAACCATACCACCTTTATTCACCACTGCGAAACAATTACATTCAAATTAGATTGAGATAAAACAAAGAACAAATCTAGGAAATCGAAATCAAGATGGAGATATCATCTTAAAGTTGACATGTCATTATAACAAAATGTTTATGCTTACTTGAATCTTCATTTTGATTTATTGTAGTTTTTTTTTTATATATATATTTTTTACCATCTATTTAAACTGTTGTACTATTTGACTCTTACGTAACAAAGGTGATTAAGTCATTTCTCTGTTTAAGATCTAAACGGACTTTGAATGAAATTCATTTTTTGAACAACCAATTCACTTTTGATACATCAAAAGTAAACAATAGCCACCCTTGATATGGTTAGTTAGCATTACCGAAATACTATTTGTACATGATAATCGCTTAATAATATATCTTCATAATGAAGTTTATTTTTTATTAAGTCAGAGGTTTGTAATAAAATGAGGTGTACAATTACCGTCGCCAAAAGACGACAACGCCATAGACACTTTACTAAGTCAGACACGGGACCCATACCCACTGCACATAATTATCCCTACACAAAATCATGGTGTTTCCGTTTCGAAAACCCTAACCTGTTCCAATTCACGCATGGACCAAGAGGAATCTCCAAACGGTGATTTCGCTCACTGCCACGACCACCGCGTCTCCAAGAAGCCTAAACTAATCCGCTTCATATCCGAACATGAAATCCGCGATGAATTCTCGCACCACCAACCCGGCATCGCCCGTATTAACAACGGCAGCTTCGGGAGCTGTCCGAAGTCCGTGATAGCTGCGCAGCAAAATTGGCAACAGAAATTCCTCCAACAGCCTGATGATTTCTACTTCAACACTCTTCGTAAGGGAATATTACACTCCCGTACCCTCATCAAAGACCTTGTTAACGCTGATGACGTGGATGAAATCTCACTTGTCGATAATGCTACCACCGCTGCCGCTATCGTCCTCCAACAAATCGGACGTGGGTTTTGTGAAGGGAAGTTCAACAAGAATGATACTATCTTAATGCTCCACTGCACATTCCAGGCCGTCAAGAAATCTATCCAAGCTTACGTCACGCGTGTAGGTGGCTCGGTTGTCGAAGTTCAGTTACCATTCCCACTGATTTCGGAGGAAGAAATTATCAGAGAATTTAAGAACGGGTTAGAGAAGGGTAAAGAGAACGGTAGAAGAGTTCGGTTAGCGATAATTGATCATATTACGTCAATGCCATGTGTTTTAATTCCTGTTAGTAAATTGGTTAAAATTTGTAGAGAGGAAGGTGTTGAACAGGTTTTTGTAGATGCGGCACATGCTATAGGTAGTGTTAAAATTGATGTCAAAGAAATTGGAGCTGACTTCTATGTTAGCAACTTGCACAAATGGTTTTTTTGTCCACCATCGGTTGCATTTTTGTATTGTCGAAAATCAAATGTGTCCCCTGATATGCACCATCCTGTGGTTTCTCATGAGTTTGGCAATGGATTGCCATTAGAGAGCGCGTGGATTGGTACAAGAGATTACAGTGCCCAGCTCGTAGTACCTTCAGTGATGGAGTTTGTGCGGAGTTTTGAAGGGGGAATTGATGGGATTATGAAAAGAAACCACGAGCAAGTACTGAAGATGGGGAAAATGTTAGCTGACTCTTGGGGAACAAACCTTGGCTCACCACCTGAGCTGTGTGCAGGGATGATCATGGTTGGCTTACCTTCAAGGTTAAGGATTTTGAGTGAGGATGATGCTTTGAGGTTGAGGGGGCATTTGAGGGTCCATTTTGGGGTTGAGGTCCCTATATATTATCGGACACCAAAGGATGATTGTGAGTATGGTACTAGGGACAAGGATGGGGTTATAACTGGGTATGCCAGGATTTCTTATCAGGTTTATAATTCATTGGAGGATTATGAGAGGTTTATGAATGCGATAAATACCCTTGTTGACAAGAAACAAGTTTGCAAAATGCTTTTGACAGAGTAAAGTATGAGGTATGATCTTCATCCTGCCTTGGAGTTGTGTGAAAAACTACTAGATTTAAATTTATATCTCTTAGGACATAATTAATTGCAGAAAAGATTTCTTGCAAAACTGCATTAGACATTAATGAAGCAACAACGATCAATTTAGTTCTCGTTTCTTCTGTATTTTCACTTAGAAATTTCTGCTTTTTGTATTTGGCATAGCCAATGAATTTGAAAGCTTGTTGTGGAAACCTCCGCTACATGCCCTTAGTATTACTGACTAAAATGGTTCGCCCTTCATTAATTGCATTCCATCTCAAATAGCGAGGACTTTATTGAGCTGAATACCATTTCCAGTAGCCAGGACTTAATTTTCCTCATTGGACGTGGAATAAGTCATCAGATTTATCTTTGATTCATGAGAACAAACTATAATCCCAGAGACAATCAAACCTCAAGCTTTTTTGTGGAGGATCCTTAAGTCTAATGAGCTTGTTTGTTTGCATATGTCGTGTGTGTAGATTAATGTGTGATTCTAAGGTGAATATAGAGACTGTATGTGATGACCATCTAAAGTATCTTTACTGATATTTCTATGTTTCCTTTTTGGCAGTTGGATGTAACCAGATGGGCAGCATGTTGGGGAGTAACTTCTGATTCATCAGTTATTTTGCTCTATCTTGGTTTTTAATCACATAACTTCGAACCCTTCATACTCTGGTTAAGTGAGGCTGTTATATGTTCTCATACTAAACTTGCAAGTTACCCTGCACTGACACAATGTGCTACTTGGTGGAGCCTTGTTATTTCTGTCTCTGTTTTGACGACAATAAATGTATGCAGAATGGCATTTTTCAAGTAGTTCAGCTGCCTTTGCTCGAATGTATACATCTATAAGAGAACTCCATTCTGTGTTATTAGTTCGTTTTTGCGGGGATGCATTTTTAGAAGATGGTTCAACCTACATCTTTATCAATTTATAGTAATAGTTCCATAGTTTTTCACCAATACTTTGACTAATAGATCATTGAAAGTGAGATTTGAAATTCCTTCCCCGATATAATTTGCCACTGGCAGTTGGGACACTGATTATCCGGCGAGGAGGAAAATCGTAACTGCTGTACTTTTAAACTGAAATTGGAATGTAATATTTGTATGCATTACTTCAAAGTGGATTTGACATTACTAAAAATTTTAAAGAACCAAGCTATTGCACTCTCTTAGAATTATACATTAACAATCCTGAGCCACTAAAATCATTCCGAAAGCTCATAAAAGCTCCGATTCAGTAGAAGTTATCGTCAAGAAAGGGCCGTCCCATACTTAGCATTCTTGTCTTTGCCAAGAATATTTGCAAGAATCAAGTCCACATCTTCCAAACCAACGCCGATGAATAAAGAATTGATTGAAGGTCTCAGCATCCTGTTAGCTTCATCGCCATAGGGACTATCCACAATCCTTACATTAGGGCCATCCTTGCATTTTCCCATACATTTGCACCCCGACACAGCAAACTCTGTGCCAAGCTTACCTCCAACTTCTTGTAACAAAGCCTCAGCCCCTAATTTTTTACATTTGCCACCCATGCAAATCTCTACTTTCTTGGCCGATGTTCCCTCTGCAATGCTTTCTGTTTGTTCGTCATTGCAGCAACTAGAGCTGCTGCATTCACCCCCAGTTCTATGATTTTGAGAACTCATATCTTCAATTCCCAGTGTTTCCTGTGACTTCTCTGGTTGAACCAGTGAGCTATGTGTACCCGACATTGCCGCTTTTACATTTTGTTCTGCTTCACTGTGTTTATATTGTTTGAGAACATTACTTCTCAAGCGTATCATGTCAATTACCTCTCGATTTTCACAGTCGCTGGACTCGGATGATGAACTTGATGATGACTCAGATTTGGGCTTTCCTTTTGTTTGTTGCAAGGTGGTCTTAACCTGGGTTTTCTTATCTTTCAACGTTCTCTTCAATTCCTTCTGCTCTGATCTCAGCTGTTGCAACTGTGCTTTAAGAACCTCTACCGCTCCCTGCGTTGAAGATCATTGCTCTCAAACCGTACAGTAATTGACATTATATTCGCTACAGAAGAGCTAAATAATACCATCATCTACTATAATCAAAACTTAATCATATCGTTTTAGGTATAGTCCATGAAAAATACGATATATAAAAAAAAAAAAAAAAACAAAGAAAACAAAGAAGCTGGAACATCAAAACTAAGAGGAGGAAGCAAGTTCACTGTCTTACTGAAATCTTTTCTTCATCCACCAATCTATTTCCATTCTCAACGCCGGAGGTCTCAAGCGAAAACAAGGATAATTCATTTGACAATCTTTTAATAAACTTCAATTTCTTCTTGACTAGCTTAATTTCAGAATTGTTTTGCTTCTCTTTCTTCTTGAATTGTTTGATCGGAGACTCATAATACTGTTGATGTCCAGAGTCAGAAAATTGAGTATCCAATCGCACCAAAACTCTTCTGGGACTCTCCGAAACATTGAAATCTCCAATACCCACAAGGCACTTTGTCGTAAACCGGTTACTTCTATCGGCAGGAAAACTTAGAAGGGAGTGTTGAACAATCCTCGACGCCGACGTCATCTCCATTGCTCCGTTCAAAGGCCGCACACCCTGTGTCGACATGAGGTAATATTTGCAATAGGCCTTTATCAACCAACTTCGATTCGGAATGAAAGAGCGGGAGACTGGAAGTAACCGACATATTCACGTGGCAATATCTTATTGCTTAAAGAAGCGGCAAGGCTGACGTGGAGAAGCTTGTGTTTAGCGCCTGTTCGCTCATGATAGTTTCCGTCCACCACACTGCTTTTTCCCTCTGACATGCTTTTCAATTAAATATAGGCGGTAGGATTATCACACTGAAATTGGATGGTTGAGATTTACCCACTGTGGCTACCAGCTGGCAGATCATTTTAATTTCAAAAAATCAAAGCATTAAATTTGGGCGTTAATTGATAAACCATCTGAAAGCAGGCATCTTCTACCACGTGGCACGGAAACTCTCTGCTACAAATCAAACGGACATTGTTCGTGGAGGTGTATTCGCATGGTACGCTTAAGTCACATGCAGTAGCCAATGCATACACTCGACTGTACTCGTTCATTTTGAAGCTTTGAAGCTGTTATTGATTGGAAAATAGCTAACTGAATTAATCTGATTTTCAAAATGGCCGAAGAATTTACCCGTCCGATTAGGCTGATGAATTTTGTGTCCGAGGATCAGGTACTTCAGATTTTAATTAACCTTAAATTATTACTCTCTGGAAACCCTACTTATGATTTTCTCGAATGTTAAAAATGCGTTTGGCGGATGAACCGTGACAGTTGGATCAAGCAAAAAAAGCAAGGGGTGAACGAGTTGAGGATGGTACCGCTCAGAGAGATAGGCCTCTCTTCGAGGTTTATACACTTAATTTCTGTATAAAAACTTTCTCTTTCATGCTAATATGTTTTACTCTGATTCTGTTTAAGAATTTTTGTTCTTCAATATATTTTAGTTTGCCATGCGTGCGAAATGTTTTTAGCATTTTAGACGAGTGTTAATTATTGGGGATTTTTGGATTCTACAGAATTGCTGATTGCATTACAATATTGTCTTATCAATTTTCATTGGAGAAATGTACCTTTTGATTTATAATGGTATTTTTTTTATATTTCACTTGGTATAGATTTTGAAGGAGAACAAAGACAAAAAGGATGCAGAATTTAATGAACGCTTCAAGCACAGTAAGTGTGTGCAAATTTTCACTTGGAGCAGTACTTAGCTGTGTGTTATATTGCCAGCAATGCCAATTATGCATGTCATTTTCTGTGCTCAGGCGTGTTGAGGATCCTTGTTTGTAAGGAACATGTAACTTGAAGGCTATGTTTTTGGATAACCCTATGAATGGGTTATAGTCTGGCTACATTACTGCAAAGCAAATTGATATTATGCATAGTTTACAGTTTTGAACATTAACTTGCAAGATGGAATGAAGACTAATCACTTAACTTATTACAGGACCTCCCAAAGCCTTGGATGAAGATGAAACTGAGTTCCTTGAGAAATGGGAGACGGTGAGAATAATTTTAGTTATATAATTCTTCTAGAAATGCAATGATTTTTCCATTCAGGAGTTTTCACTGGTCACTATGTCTGTTAATATCCAGTTAGATATTTGTCATGTTTAGTTGGCAGCACATGGACCGCAGTTGTTAATTATTTTAAGTTCTTACAAGTGATATGCCTAGGTGAATGTTTTCAAAGATATAAAGTTGGAAGCAGTTTTCCTTCTGCTCAAGAATCTCTTTTTAGACAGATACCCAAACTCATTTATGCCTCTTTACTTTCTTTATTACTTATGTATTTTTTTGTTGCAGTCTAGGAGAGAATATGAGCGACAAGTGGCAGATGAAGAGGCCCAACAGCTCCGGAGTTTCCAAGTAATTTTCTTACCAATCTGAATTCTTAGCAATCAATGATTAAAACTGGTATTGCTAAGAATTTTACATGTTCTGCTCTATGTTCCTATGTGTATGCATAATTTTTTGGGTTGGATATTATTTATGTTCAATCCAAAAAAAAAAATTTAGAACCAGCTGATGTGCTGGCGTAGCACCCCTTTTTTTGTCTAAAAAAGCAAATGTGCTCTTCAGCAGTGTATGAATACTAACTCTAATATTTTCAATGGTCACAAGCAGCTGCTTGATTTATATCTAGGAAGGATTAATGTTCACTTCATCTTTCATTCTAGACAGTTTTCCTGTTGTTTCTTTTTCAGGCAGCAGTAGCAGCACAATCTACTATTGTACATGAACTGAAGGAAACAACCCCTGCTCCTGTGGTCCAGGTTTGTATTCTAATTTTTGTCTAATTTTGCTTGACAACTTCTTAGTGAGTGCAAGTTCACTGACTTCCCAGGAACTGTAGCAATTAATAAATGAGGCAGCCTCTATGAGTTAATACTTTCGTATAGCCTTACATGTGTTGGAATGGCTTGGTCCTGTGATGTAGAATTGCTTAGCCACTGACCTGAATACAGACCTATCTGATGTTATTTTCTGAGTTTTGTTGTTGATTCTTTCTCATTGAATCTTAATTCTGATTCTAGGAAAAAAAATCAGCTGGGAGAAAAAATCCACCCACTCGTCCGTTAGGCATGATAATAAAAGTCAAGCCGCAAGCAAAGAAAGCAAAGATAGATCATGCAAGTGTTGAAGAATCCTCAGATAAGGTGAAAACACCTGATGTTAATATAGAAAATTCACCAGATCCAGTGAAAACATCTAAGGGTGATACTGGTAAGTCTAATGATGTAGCAAAAACATGTCTAGTTACATACAGTGATGAAAGTGAAGATGATGATTAGTATTTCAAATTTTCTTATACAAGTAATGAATTTTTATTTAGTTTTCAAAATCATAGGCCTTAGATATTGTATCATTTTACAGTTAGAAATCTCTAGATTTCTTGGTAATCCAATGTCCTGTGTTCATGCAATCCATTCATAACCTCACAAAAAGCCATTAGAATGATCCATACAAGCGATACAGTGTATTTTGCAGAAGAAATTTATAGGGAAATCTTGCAGAGTTGAAGAACTACTGCCATGAAGTGCTGCTTAGGAGGCATAACCTATGTTAATAAAAAAATATAATGTTTTGTCAATGAGAGATGTCATACAAAATCTAATTTTTTTCATATTTTATCAATGTAAGATTTACTTGTTAGTGTAATTGGTTGGTAAAATGGCCAGAATAAATATGCAAATGACTTTGCCTTTTCTCCTTTCTAAATGCATGTTTTTATTGTGGGAATTGAATCAATTGACATCTTGAAAAGTTTAGTTGACCGCTTGAGAATCTCAACCTAGACCCACAAAACATCCTTTTACTGGTAAATCTAAATGCATGTTTTTGTTGTGGGAATTTTCGGAAGTTGAAGGTTTAAATTTTATAAAAGCTATTTGAGAATTTTTTGCATAACAAAATTGAAAATTCTCGAGAGATTTTTGTATCTACTTTCATTGACTTCCAAATTGCAGATCTCTAAAGAATTTTCAAAGTTGATGTTTGTGCTAGGAACAACAATGATCTTACCTCAAGTTTATTATCGATCTGACTACATAATGCAAATGCCATATTTCAATAAAGAAACAAGTTATGCAAGGCAACTTTCTTTGCCTTTTTTATTTTATTCAATATATTGCATACATTAAGACGCTTCAATCCCTAAAACAACAATATAGAGAAAAACAAATTTAGTGGAAAAGACAAGACAGTATATGTTATGCCCACCAAAATTGTAATATTAGAAGAGACAGTTTATGAAGTTGCAGCGCTTGTGTGAAGTGCTACTAATGAGGCATAAAATCCATCTTCAATGCTAATCAAAGTATCATGCTTTCCTTTTTCCACTATAATTCCATTTTTAACCACAGCAATCACATCCGCGTTCTTGATTGTTGACAAACGATGAGCCACCACAACTGTTGTTCTATTCTTCATTATTTGGTCTAACGCATCTTGAACCATTCTTTCTGATTCAGCATCTAATGCACTTGTAGCTTCATCTAATAGTAATATTTTTGGATCTTTAACTACAGCACGCGCGATGGCTACCCGTTGCTTTTGCCCACCTGACAATTGGATTCCTCGCTCTCCAACCATTGTGTCGTAGCCCTGTATTTGGCATTGAATAATAAATAAGAATGAATGTTCCTATTTTTGGTTAATACAGGATAATGTTTCAATGTTGTTCTAACCTGTTGTAAACTGCTGATGAATTTGTGCGCATTGGCCAATTCAGATGCAGCTAAAACTTCAGCTTCAGTTGCATTCCCTTCCTTTCCGTATGCAATGTTGGCTCGGACTGTTTCATTAAACAAAATTGGTTCTTGGCTCACTAGTCCCATCTGCTGCCTTAACCATTTCAATTTCAGCTTTTGAATTTCAACCCCGTCAAGTGTAATGTGTCCTGCATCAGGGTCATAGAACCTCTGTAACAAGGAGATCACTGTTGATTTTCCACATCCACTTTCTCCAACCAGAGCAACAGTCTGAGAAGACATTAGGGAAAGGATTAACACCACTATATAATTTTGATTACGATTGTTGTGTCTTTCTACAATTGCTTCAAATAAATGGAAACTGCAATAATAATTTACCAAGTACCTTGCCAGCTTGAATGGCCAAGCTGAGGTCTCGGAGAATCTGAACATCTGGCCTTAAAGGATATGTAAAGCTTATATGACGAAGCTCTATATCTCCCTTAACATTTTCTAATGTTGTCCCAGACTCATCACTAGAGTCTATTTTTGACTGGCGGTCTATAATTGCAAATATCGAAGCAGCCGCATTCTTAGCTTTTGCGGAATCTGGAGCAAAGGAGCTTGTCTGTGAAATTCCCATAGCTGCCATGGTTAAAGCGAAAAAGACCTGCAACATGGACAGTTAGAAGGCTTTATATGACTGGAACACCTGGTGTTTACAAAGTTGCAGCTTTTGGAAATATAAGCGTTTAGTTATGAATAATAGCATACTCTAAAAACACTTGTGAATGTTGTTTTGCCAGCCTCAACAAGTCGAGCTCCAGCATAGAAACTGGTTGCATAGACAGAAAATAGCAAGAAGAAAGATAATCCAAATCCTGCTCCACTAACCAACCCTTGCCTTATTCCAGTCTCCATAGGACCGTCACATTTCTTTTTATATAGTTGCATCACCTTCTCCTCAGCACAGAAAGAAGCAACTGTTCTTATACTTCCAACAGCATCATTGGCAACTTGGCTTGCTTCCTCGTACTTCTTCTGCCATATTGATATTAAAAGGAACATATGTTAATTTATGCTACCAATCATCTAATAACACTATATTATTAACATTCAACCAGAATAATTTTAGTACGTCCTGCCACAATAAGAACAGATTTAGATTAAGAGAATACCTTTGCATCTGCGCTGAATCCTTTCATGAACTTTACTTGACAATATCCAGTGACTCCTATTAGAGGAATTATGGCAAGGACGATAAAGGCTAACTGCCAACTTGCAGTAAAAGCAATGACCAAGCCAGCCACTGCTGATGCACTATTTTGAACAATCTGAGCCAGTGCATCTCCAACTAGAGCACGCACTGATGCTGCATCTGCCGATAGCCTCGCCCCAATTGTTCCACTTGAATGCTCAGGCTGATCAAACCAACCAACCTCCATGTGAACCACTTTCTCAAAACACATTGACCTTATCCGTTGGATTAACTTGCATCCAGCAACAGCAAAGAAGTACATTTGGGCTGGATTCGCGAGTAACGCTGCTATCCCCATAAGCATGAATATTATTGACCAGAACCTTGTATCCTTTTTCAGTTCATCACGTGGTTTGTAAAATGTATCAATTATACTGGAAATTAGAATACCAAAAATTGGCATTAACATGCCATTTGCAATAGCCGATACTGATCCAAGTAAGATAACTGGGATTTCTGGCTTATTCAGACTGGCAAGGCGGCTAATTGAGACTTCTGGAGCTGGCTCTGCTGGTAGAGGAAGGTCTTCCAGATCTTCATTAGTAGTATCAGCGACATTGTGTCCAACTGGTATACCAAATGAGACTGAGAATGAATGGCGACTGCTATTTCCAATTGATGATCCTCGACTAATGGACCGCTGCAAGGACATTCTTTGACTAGGCACCCTAAAGGATTCCTTAGAAATTTCTGATTTGTTTTGGCCATCTGCAATCTGTTCTGAATACTTGTTTGCTTCTTGTAACCGTATAAGCTGAGAGTAAGCTCCTTCAGAATCCTCAAGTAGCCTGGAATGTGTGCCTGAATAAATTGATAATATATAAGTATTTTGTGTCCTTTACACAGTGGAAATAAAATTCAAAAGCTCTAGATAAATTTTGAAGCAACTCTGCACTGCCATCAGTGATAAAAAATTACTATGCCATGAATAAACTGCAGGATATGTGACATTAATAAGTCATATTACAGAAGCAATTTCAATTTACCTTTTTCAACCATTTTTCCACCATGAATAACAGCAATCATATCAGCATTTCTTACAGTGCTCAAGCGATGGGCAACTATGACAGTAGTCCGATTGACCATTATCCTGTCTAATGCCTCTTGCACCACCCTCTCAGATTCTGCATCAAGTGCACTAGTAGCTTCATCTAATAGTAAAATTCGAGGATCTTTCAGAATTGCTCTTGCTATTGCAATTCTCTGCTTCTGTCCGCCAGACAACTGAGTTCCACGTTCACCAACCATAGTGTCTAGTCCCTATGTGAAAAATGAAATTTGGAATCATGTTTAATGGAAAAACAAGTCATTTAAGATATTTCATTGAAGACCAATTAAATGGTAAATAAAACCTGAGGTAGTTTATCAATAAACTTGGCGGCATTTGCAAGTTCACTTGCTGTTTTTATCTCTTCAATGGTTGCATTATCCTTTCCATAAGCAATATTATCCTTAATGCTGCCCAAGAACAACACTGGTTCCTGGCTAACAAGACCAATCTTCTCCCTAATCCATTTAAGCTGAAATTCTTTAAGGTTAATGCCATCTATAAGGACTTCACCAGCCTGTGGATCATAAAATCTCTCTATCAAACTAATAACTGTTGATTTCCCACTTCCACTTTGTCCAACCAGAGCAGCAGTCGTCCCACTTGGAATTGAAAGGGAGAATCCACAAAAAATTGGCTCACCTGGTCTTGCAGGATAACTGAAATATACATCCCGCAACTCTACATCTCCACGAATGTCATCCAATATTTTCCCCCTTGTGTCATAAGCATCTATGTCTGGCTTCCTATTTATAGTTTCAAACATCTTAAATGCTGCAGCTTGACCAGCAGCAAATGCACTCAGACATGGAGACGCCTGCCCTAGGGACCTGATTCATCCATATTGTCAATGCAATAAGCAAACCGTAAACCAAAAGCAGCACACAAGTTTGTAAATGATATGGAGATGGAATTCATAGCCTGGAAGAAGCTACATCTGAATCAGGACTTACATTGAACCAGTCAATACAGCAATAATCACGTTAAGTACTCGACCACCCGTATACCCTTCATTCAATATCAACCTGCCACCAAACCATACAGCCAAGGCATAACTGCAGTTAATAATTGCCACAATTAGACCAAGACCTAGTCCAGCGGCGAAGCCTTCGTGAACACCAGATTTGTAAGCAGTAACAATGAACTTGTTGTAATTGTTTATGGCTTGTTTCTCCCCAGTAAACGATGCAACCTGAATCAAAATCAAATTGTTATCATAATTTAATCCAAAATACAGACAAAAGACAGACAAAAGGTTTATTGGAAGTGAAAGTCCAATGTTTATAATAATCTATATGGTTGTTCTGGCTAATACATACAGTTCGGATGGAGCCAATTGTCTGTTCAACTACAGTTGCAGCTTTCGCATAGGCATTTTGTCCACGGGATGACATCTTGGATATCATGAAAGCCATAGCTCCACCAGCTATTGCAAGAGGAGGAATAGAGCACAACATGACTAGGGTTAGAAGCCACCCTTTTATAAATGCTATAGTAAAACCTCCAATAAACGTTGATACGAGCTGTAGAAATTTCCCGACCTGAAATGATTAAGAAGACTTAGCTTGGGATGGCATGCACAAAAATCACAGTGCTTTTTCTGGCTCAATGCAAGCATCATACCTTCTCACCCATTGCATCTTGTATGAGAACAGTGTCACCAGACATCCTCGAGATTACCTCACCTGTGTTTGTTTCTTTGTCAAAGAAAGCAATATCTTGCCTCAAAATAGTTTTCAGATACAAGCTCCTTATTCTTGCAGCCTGTCTTTCCCCTGTAACCATCCAGCTAGCCACCTCTGACAAACAATTAAGGGAAGGTTTCTTCCTTCTTATTTCTTAATGAATATAAAAATTTGTACTGATCTCGAGCATTAGGTGAACTTACGAGTGAATGCTGCTACTGCAGAACCAACTGCCAAGTACACAAACTCTAGAGAGACCTAAAGAGTTTGCAGGAGATAATTAGTAAATGTGCAAATAGAAGACCAAGAGTTCAAACACATCCCTTGTTGCGGAAGGTAAGTAAGATGTGCAACGTAAGTAAGAATAAACTGCTGAAATTTATTAACATTAACTCAACTCAAGCAGCATATTTTTACCTTGGAAACCGCATCAACCACGCCGCTGGTATTTTGGTTCTGTCCAAAAGAATCAGTCAACTCGCCAAATAGTATAGCCATTAGGGGCAAACATAAGCCATTTCCTATAGCCCCAATTGAGCCAATGGTCATCAGCAATATATCGGTAAAATCTGCGAATGCGAACAACTTGCGAAATGGAACCGTGTTAAGTTTTTCTTTTTCCTTGCTCTTCTCCAACTCTTGCTGGTCCCCGTTCATGTTGAGGCCTTTATCCGTCTCTTCTTTGCTTCTTGACGTGGTGGCCTCATTAGAACGGGTATCGCCATTCTCGATGGCCATTCTACTGGGCCAAAGATGTTAGTTCTGTCGACCACCACTATCACAATATTAAAACTTCAAGCAAGCTGCATCACACCATTAATACTCGACCATGAGCAACATGACCCGAAGAGCTATATAAATGGGCAGATTTTGAATACTATAATCAAGGACTAGTTACTTAGAAAAGGACGAAATTTTGATTAATACGTTTTGAGTTTGAAAGTATGAAACATATTACAGCAAAATTTCCAGAAGAAACCCAATATTCCATATATTTAACAGAAGTATCAACATATAAGAACTAAAAAGAAAAGCAGACAACAGCAACCAATCACAATTAATAGAAGATAAAAGAAAAGAAATAAGATCTCTTCCAACAAGAAGGGCAACACCTAAACAAGAAGATCCAACTCCAATAAAAATTTATAAAGTTACAATAATTGTATGTTAATCAGTTTAAAAAGTAAAAACACGCTATTGACCATGACCAAAACCAAAATGAAAGAAAACTGATCTTGCAACTATTTCAACAAATAGATAAGAAAAAGAGAGATGTCAAAACCCGAGTGTTGTTTCATTAATTGAGTTTCCTCTCTCAGGAAACACGTGAATCTTGCAAAACTTAAAAAAGGGAAAGAAGACAAAACCTGAAATCTAAAACCAGGTTTTCCCATCTTAGTATTTACACAATGCCTCAAAAAAAGACTAATAAAGTAGTAAGATGCACTGATAGTTTTGTCCTGCTTTTGACAGAGAAGATCTCAGCAACCAGCTGCGCATGTTTAAAATAAGAATATGTTTCAGTTATACTTTTTCCGATGCAAACATCATCAACATATAATTAGATAACCTTATGCATCAAAAAACTTTACATGAACAAAAGCCATTTTACGAAAGTGGAAAACAGAGAGAGAAGAAACTATTGATTAGCTTTACCTACCAAATGATGACAAATGTTAGATGAAATGAGCAGTTTCAGGGCTTAAAACACTTCAAATTTTTGTGGGTGCTTTGCTTTTTTGACAGTTTCATTACACGTTTAAATACAAATGCAATTTGCATTTCCTTGAATAACAAGCGTTATGCTTGAGCTCATCGAAAAAAAATGCTTCCACAGATTGGGCAAGCGTGGGGTTCTAAAATTTCTGTCAACTAGACTCCAATTATTTATTCATATTCTCAGTCTGTTGTATTTTCATACGTCTCTGACAAAGGTGAAAAAGGCATTTTAATTATTATAATTTATTCTCAATCGAAAGTATATTTATACATATAGAACTTAGAGAATATTTTTTCAGTTCTCAGTAACAGAGACTGAGCACCAAATTTTATTTTATCTTTTTTTTTTTTTTTTAATTATTTTGCTTCATCTCAGGTTTCTTTCTGAAATGTGACTTGTGAGGGAAAGATAAGACGGCAAAGTACAGTAGAAAATAGTGTACTTCTAGGAATGGCGAGATTCACATGGAATCAGGACAATAAGCTAAATCAACCCTTCTCTCTACCAACAATATTTTAAACGAAAACCAATGAAGGAGATTGGCGTTTTATTTGCTTAAGCAATCACATACACAACCATTTTGAATATGAATGAAAATGAAATGGTTGTTGGGAGATTTTTACGTTTCATAAATTCAATTTAACATCATTTTGAAGATAAGTTTTAAATTTTCACATCAGCTAACAGCAACCTTAAACCCTTAAAAATCAAATTTTGATCCTTGAAAAAGGCAAGTTTCTTTTATACAGATAAAGATGAGATGATTGATTTAAGGAATGCTGTCTGGCTACAGGAGTAATGGAATAGGACAACATTAATAATAATTTTACAGACGTTATCTAAGATATTTATAAATAGCAAAACAGCTAGATTTTGTCATGGCTTGTTTGAAAGAAAAAAAGTTTGCTTTGGCTCTTGCAGGCTTAGCAATTAAGTTTGAATTTGTTTCAATGCCTCCGAGTCTTGCGCGGTAGACAAAGCAATTCCCCAAGAGAACTGTTAATTCTGTCTTCTTCCTCTTTTTATAATTTATCGGAATGCTTCTTTATGTCTCCATCTACAAAGAAATTCTTCTACCTCCATTGCTTAAATATTAAATATGTGGTAGCTAGGGACAAGACGAAACAAAAACCTTAATTTATAAACAAGCTACAAGATGGCCATATAATTGCAGACTTTATTAAGAGTATTACTATAAATTTAAATAAACTTTAGAGAAAAAAATGAAGGCCGATTAAAAAAAAAAAAAAAAAAACTGGGTTTCCATAGAAGGGAACAGTCGGCTGGACAGGACCTGAGGGAGTCTTTCACTTGAGAAAATTTCTACCGTAAACCTAAAGTAGTGGACGAAGATGCATAACTTTTTGACAGCTAAGTCAGTGGTTTAAGCACTGTTTGATAAATAATGAAATGGTCAATGCTTGGAATGATGATGTTGCCTGTAAGTGTAAGCCAGAAAATGTGCAAATTCTAAAAGCATGTCAGGCTGGAGTACATAGATAAGGATTGGTGGATATGAATATCATTTTATAATCTATGATTTTTCAGTCATTGATCAACCTTCGTATGATTGTTTTTTCACAATCAGAGCCACTCTGATTGTCAACTGCCCACCACATTTGCGATACTGCATCTTCTCAAATGGCGAAGAAAACTTTGACATTTAGAAAAGTTGTCCAATAAAAAATGACCATAATAAATTTGACAAGAATGAGTCATTGTCTTGTTTGAGTACCAAATTACCAATCAAAGAATAAATCCACTGAGCTGTTGCTTGGTAATTTGGAGATAGCAGTTAGAGCTATGTATTTCTGTTGAAGCAATGGAGTCATCGATTTGGGTGGATGATGACTTTGAATCCAAAATACCCAAATATTCTTTTTACTTATACCTCAAATATTCTGTCCATCTCACCCGAGCTTCGTTCTGTTTTGGTGAGGTGTGTGGAGTATGGGATCTGTTCATTTGTACACTTCTCATCCATGTAAATCTACTTGCTTCCATTTCGTTTATATGCAGCATTAACCATGTGAAAACAAACAAGCCTAACTAATAAGTTTTCTTGCAGTTTGTATGGTTCTTTCATGAATTAAATATATGATAATTACGTTCGAACCTCTAACTGTCCTCCCTCCCTATCTTTGATCTTTCAAAGGAGAGTGAATAATGCAGATGTTGATAGAAAGACGTCTGTCTTACGCAGTGTTGTCATCATGGTGAGGCCCCAAAAATAGAACAACGAGACAGGGCAACCATAAACTGGGCTCAGCTATAATGGACCCAAATTTTGGGCTGTTCCAGGTTCATTAGTTGCGTTATTTGATCCAGGATCATATCTTTATGAAGATTTTTAGTTTGATAAAGATTTAAAAAGAGCAAATAAAAAAATATAATCAAAGTGCTGTGGTCATGAGATGGCAGAAGGGCTGGAGGTGTGCCTCCTCAACGCTCCACGTCATCAAACGGACGCCTGGATTCGGCAAAGGCGGTGACCCCACAATTCCAACAGGTATGATGCTAGAGCCTTGAATTGGTACCACGTGTACTGGTGGCCCCCATCCGTAGTCGATCTGATTGAATCCAAGTCGACCCCATTCTGATATGAACAATGTGGTGTAAGTGAGCGGTGGTGCAAATGGGTCCTCACCGTTCCTTGTATAATCTCCATTCAGATATTTAGAGAACTCGAAAGGTAGCTTACACTTTGCTTCTTGAATGAGTTTGACCACATCCACGGTTGTTGCTTGTGTAAGCCATTCACTTGATGTTGTAATAGTCACGGGAAAGAAACAATTGCCATAAAAGCCTTTAGGCAAAGGAGGGTCCAAGAGTTGGCGGCAATTTGCAAAGAAGACAAGCTTAACTTCAGTTTTCTTCTCAAAGTTTATTGCTCGTGTTCTATGGCTCCAAAAAGTGGCAGCTATAACTTCAAAGGCAGCGCAAGTTAGGCCTGTTGTCTCATGGAATTGCTGCTTCAGCTGGTTGATGTGATTCCTGGAAATGTCTATGTTGGCATGCTTTAGCTGGTAACTTGGCATTGGTGGTGGCAAATTTGGTAATTGAGTGGCATCTTCTAGTTGAGATTGTGATGGAAAAAAATCCCTATGCCACACGGGTGCTATGCTGGGATGCTCAAGGCCTCTTGCCATCTCTCCAACAGCATTTAGGAATTGTGCGGCACCTAGGCCATCACACATAGCATGGCAGAACGTTAGGCCAATCACAAACCCATCACTTGCGAATTGTGTCACCTGGATGCAAAATCGAGCATAAAAATTGCAGTTCAAAAAAATGTTTCATGCGTCCTAAGTTGCATTTAAAGAAACCGATTCTTGAATATTTTACCAAGGTCTTCAATTTGAGTTAATAGTACTAAATTAAATTTGTTTTTTTGATAATGGTAATATAAATTGAATTGGTTGTTACTATGCTACCTGCATTTGAACAATAGGTTCCATGCCATTGGTTTTTGGAACAGAATCAGGAAGTAGCTCATCATACGGGATGGATGTAACATCATTGAAGTAATTGACAGAATCCAGGGTACAATTAGCAGATGCCTCAACAAACCATGCTCCTTCTCCACAACATTCAATTTGAACTACACCTTGACTAGACTCCTTTAGCCTTCCTGCAAGCGGATAGTATGGAACCAATGCTCTGGACAAAGCTCTTCTTATGACTTGAGCTGGCTCAAGTCCATGTCTAAACACATGTAACGTTCGAGCATTGCATCTAAGAACTGGAATTCTATCAATGGCTGATAGGTCCAATATTCCAGATGGTGTGTGTTCAGCTGGCCTAACAAGTCTGCGATTTGATCTGATTACACTGAGAGTCATGGTGAGGAAAGAGTATGATAAGAAAAGCTAGGATAGTAGCACATTGTTATAGCATGACTTGAAACCTTTTTATATATATGCATAAGACTAGAGAAGTTTATATTTTAAAACAGTTGGAACTTGGCTTGGAAGTCTAAACTTCGGTTTGGTAGGTGGACAGGTTAACTTAGCCTTGCTTTTTGAATATTATATGTGTGCCATATGAACTCACTTACATAACCAGAATCAATGAATTGATGTGTTTTGATTTAGCCAAGATATGAAGTAAATGAGAATAATGTAGGAGGGGGAAAGTAAAATTAAGTCTTGATGGTACAGTACGTACAATCTTTCTCCATAAGTTGGCGCTATCCTTCGTTACACTTTATATATTGAATTGTTGGATCTCTGCTTCCTTTTGTTTCAGGACAATTGGCCCATCTTCCGTACCGCATGCTACTTGCGAGAATCTAACATTAATTACATTCATTTCATGTGGCCACCAATTGATTGTCTTCTTCTTCAACTAGTGGGATTCCAGCAGCCGGATGACTGCTTTTATCAAATAATTGCCATCAAAATATAGTCTTTAACAAAACTTAATTTGGTGACAACCTACAGCGGATGTTTGAGTGTTATGTGCTTAATTTAGCTGGTCTGCAATTGTATATGAAATTCAGAACTTTGAAATGACACTCTGGTTTCACCTTTCGATAATTTGGTTGAAGGAAGAAAATGACATCTGCCAGCTTATTTTCAACGGACTGCAGTAGTGTGGCTCAAACTCACCAAGAGGGCAGACTGACAACCATGGATCATTATTATTGCAAAGAAAATCATCAACAACTGGAGATGAAGAAGGTCTCTAATCTCTATCTGTGGGTCCACGCTAGCCAAGGCTGGCCACTGGAGTATGAGAAGAGGCAAAACAGCCAATCAGACACGGCACTCCAAGTCTCCAACAACCACAAGCCTTAGCTTTGTCGTCCCACAAATCCTTTCTTTTTTTATTTTCTTATCCTCAAATGGAAAAAGAGCCGTTTCTTGACTTCCAAACACAACCACAGCAACAACTCGAAGTCATTCTAGAAGAAGATGAGCATGACTTCTCGTTCCCAATTCAACACTCTCTCTCTACTCCTCACATCTTCGATGAAATCCAAGACCATCCACCACAACAAACGCCTCAGTCTTCAACAAATGATCTTGACTACCTAACTAAGAAACCGGGTTCTCTTCACCGATGCAAAACTGCTCCAGCCAGGGCCATCTTTCGGGATCCCAAACATAAAACACCCCAAGTTCCTAAACCACAATCAGAGTCCAACTCCATAATCAGACAAGCTGTTTTTTTGCTTTCTATATACCTTTTACTTGGTGTTGCAATATATTCTTTTAACCCGGATAATTTCTCGGGTGTAGAAACTCACCCAGTTGTTGATGCTTTCTACTTCTGTATTGTCACTATGTGCACTATTGGCTACGGCGACATCGCTCCTTTAACGCCTGCAACAAAAGTTTTTGCTTGTGTTTTTGTCTTGGTGGGTTTTGGATTTATAGATATTTTACTAAGTGGGCTTGTGAATTATGTTCTTGATCTTCAAGAAAACATGATATTGACAGGCATGCAAATGGGTAAAGCAGAAGGATTTTCTGCAAGATATTATATTGTTGATGTGGCCAAAGGAAGAATGAGGATAAGACTGAAAGTTGGTTTGGCGCTTGGTGTTGTGATTTTGTGTATTGGTGTGGGAGCTTTAATATTGTTCTTCGTAGAGGATCTTGATTTGCTTGATTCGGTCTATTTATCAGTTATGTCGGTGACTACAGTTGGGTATGGAGATAAGGCATTTAAGACCTTGCCAGGACGGTTATTTGCGGCAGTCTGGCTTCTGTTTTCGACCCTGATGGTAGCAAGGGCATTTTTGTACTTGACCGAGGCAAGAATTGATAAGAGGCACAGGCGAATTGCTAAGTGGGTGTTGCACAGAGATATCACTGTTGAGGATTTGCTTGCTGCTGATATCAATAACAATGGCTTCATTAGGTGAGGCTCTATATCTTCTTTGCTCGGATTTGATTTTGATTTGTTATATCAACTTTCAACAGGAAGACTCTGCTACACATTCTTAGGTACTCTGAGGTGTAAGATTTTTTTTTTTTTTTATAAACCTTTTTTGTCAGCAAATCAGAGTACGTTATCTACAAGCTGAAAGAGATGGGAAAGATTGGGGAGACAGACATAATGCAGATATGCAACCAGTTTAGCAAGCTTGATCCTAGCAACTTGGGGAAAATAACATTGCCTCGTCTTTTGGAGGATAGCTTTTGACAGTAAAAGAATGACTTGTATTCATGCTCCTTCAACAGAAGACAAGTATACTGAGCCTCTGAGCATTCTCATCCATTCAGTCACTTACAGCCAACATAGACTGCATTATACTAGTTTTAGATGCTGCATTCTTGAAAGAAAAAGCAGACAATGAGATGCTTGTTCTCTTGAGAAGCAGCGAGTTTTAATCTCAGAGAGGCTCTTGACTATGAAATCAAGGTGTATATATGTGTACTGAATTTGCAGTGAAATGTAATAAGAAAATTTTAACTTACAAGTTCCCAACTTCGGTAGACTCTGCATTCTTTTCATTTGTGTGGGTCTGCCGATCGGTTAGGGCATTCCAGGGCCAAAATTCTCAGCCTCTGAAAAAAAGGACGAGTCCAACGTGGCAAAGTTGTGTGAAAAAATAATAAATATTTCTTCTTCTCAATGGGCTGAGAGGGCCCAACCTCCTTTTTGAATGGTGTCCTTCTCAACTAAAATAGGCCCGTTTCTTCTTTCAAATAGAATGAATCCGGTAAAAGAATATCTCATTTAAATTCGACTCGAGTATCTTAAGGCAAAGTTTGAGTTTACTTGAGTGAAATCGTGATATCATGAGCTCATCAAGACAACCATCCTCAAATTCAATTTCAATTTTAAAATTGAATTCAAACACAATAATAGATCTACACACGGGCCAACAAGTGCATTGAGCCCCCTCCACTTTTGTTAAAAAGGATTTCTTATTAAATAATTTTAATTATTTTGTTAAAAATAATTGATTTGAATTCAAGCACTAAAAAATTTATTTCTATTTACAATCTCTATTTTTTTTTTTTTTTTAAGGGAGTTCCATCAGATCAGAACTAGGCTCTTTCATCTGACATGGAACCCCACTACATTTGGCAAGGAACAAGGCACCTATTCCTTTTCCTGTTTTTGGTGAAGCCATAAATCATGATTCAATTGGCTATAATATGAGTTACTTAATGTCATTTCCTGCCACGTCTGAACAACTAGCGCGCCCAAAAAACCAAGTTATCTCTGGTTTATTAAGAACACAGAACTGCTGAGCCAATGGTGATTTTAAAAAGTCAACCAGTGACAGCCAAAGCTTATTTTATTTTTTAGTGCCTAACGAGCCCCAGTTCCATGCATTCCCAATTCATAATAAACCTTTCTGGCCTCGCTGTTCGTTATTGACTTTCAATTACATGCATGGACGACGTCAAGTGGACAATCAGTTGCCCCCGATAATCACCAGGACCAGTCCAGTCGCCGGCAAAATATAATATATAATAAAGTAAAGAACCATTAAATGGAGAACGTAAGGGCCAGTTTTCCACTGGATACCGTCGGCGCCAAGACACACGTTAACATGTATCACCATATCCGCCTGTCCCTAGTTGAAGCTCCCTGGATTACATAAAATACTAAATAAATAACGTTATATAATTTATAGTACTTGTTTGTTGGCATGTCATTACCAGACAAATTTGTCTCTGTAACATTGCTTGGGCAAAACATCATTGCCCACAAAAGATTTTATGAAAATCACAATTTTATCCTTCAATTTTTAAAGGGTCACATTATCATTTAAATTATATTTGATTTTCCTATGAATAATTGTTTTATTCTTTTATTAAAATTCTAAAATTGACATTAATAATAATTATTAATGTGAATATTAAATTATCAATATATCTTTATCAATATGAAAATTTATTATTCAGACTTTTATAAATGTTGAAACTCTAATTAATTTTTAAATAAAGTGTTTTGTTGGGTTATCAATAATTTTTTTATCTAAGTGTCTAATTCACAGCTAAGAACGTTGATTGCGAATCTCGCTTCATGAGGCAACTTCACATTCGAACTCAGACCCACTTACATAATCTTCATTCATATATAAGCACGTATCTGCATTATATTTGTACAACTCCTAATATGCTTTGCATTTAAAACGGAGCACCAATAAACACAGGCATGGCTGAACAGCGGCATGTGATATTTTTCTTGGTAAATGTGTATATGTTCATAGCGTTGACTGGTTTCTCTAGTGTTAGAGCTAAAGAGTACATCTCGGCTGTGGGTGACCCTGGAATGAGAAGAGATGGTTTGAGAGTCGGATTTGAAGCTTGGAACTTCTGCAATGAAGTTTCCCGAGAAGCCCCCGGCATGGGCAGCCCAAGAGCTGCTGATTGTTTTGATCTTTCAACTAAGCTAGCTAAAGGTCGGAAACATAAGACTTCAATGCAGAGTGCGTCTCTCTTCTTATAATTTCATTTGTTTACTTCTTTTTTCTTAGGTGTTTGAATCACTTTTCCAGATCTTTTATTAAAATGGGTGTGTTATATTGGCGAATGTTTTAAATGCTTGTGCTTGTTGAAGCTCTGGTAAAGCATATGAATGGGATTTCTTTCTAATGACGTTTTTCTCCTCTTTTACTTAGCTAATTTTTCACTTATTGTGGAGCAGGCTTTTCTCTTGAACAGAAGGTGTCGGAGGCCGACAACAAACTTGGGGTGGGCACATCATTTCCTGGGCTGAACCCAAAAGCTGTGAATAACGCAGACCTTTATGCAGCGGAGAAGGAAAAATACTTGGGTTCCTTGTGTGAAGTAGAAGACACCCCAAGCCCATGGCAGTTTTGGATGGTTATGCTTAAAAATGGAAACTATGACACAACGTCTGGTTTTTGTCCCCAAAATGGGAAAAAGGTGCCGCCTTTTAATCCAGGAAGGTTTCCTTGCTTTGGAAGCGGATGTATGAATCAACCCATCTTAAGCCATCAGCCAACTCAACTATTCAATAATGGTACAATGAGAGGAAGTTTCAAAGGTACTTACGATTTGGGTGCTAATTTTAGCGGTGGACTTGATGGTATTTCATTCTATGAGGTGACTTGGGAGAAGAAAGTAGGTGCTGGTAGCTGGGCCTTTAGACATAAGCTCAAGACTTCCAAAAAGTATCCATGGTTGATGCTGTACCTCAGAGCTGATGCCACCAAAGGATTCTCTGGAGGTTACCATTACGATACCAGAGGAATGCTCAAGACTGTAAGTAGAGACACACAGAATTTTATTTTAAACTACATTACAAATTTGGGGTCTTAATTCTATTGTTGGTTTGCTCCATTACAAGGTAAGTAGGGTCTTATTGCTTGTCCTGATAATAAAGGTAGTAAAGTTGTGTTCTTGGTGGTATTGAAAATGAATCATTTGTTTAATAAGGAAAAGAAACACAAATTGAAAACATTGTGATCCTGCGATGTTTACTAAAACATTTCAAATCAGGTGTAACTTTCAACTTGGAGCAACGCAGAAATAATTTATCTGTCAGCGTCCTTTTCTGCCAGTAGAGATTGAAATCCAATTTACGTCTAACTAGGAAAGACTGTTCTTTCTTAATTATTATCTTGACTTGCTTCAGACCTTGAATTGGTTTCTTCCAATCAAAATCACAATGCCGTAATATTGACGCTGGTAGGAAAAAAGAGCCTATAATAGTGCGTGCCAGTGTTGACCTTTTTGAGATCCAGCAGCGCAACCTAAGCGTCACTGGTTACCAACTGCTCTTGACAATACTGTTTTAAAATGCTCTCCTGGATAGTTAATTATATCACTTCATTTTAAGTTGAACCTATTCCAGCTCATTGCTTAGCTTGGTTTTCTGACGTTCAAATTGTTTTTGGTTATTTGGCCGGGGAAAATAAACCTCTCCGGGAATTGTGTCCCGTCTGCTGTGGGATGTCTGCTGGGGACAGAACATTAACAAATTAGTTGTATTGCAGCTTCCAGAGTCACCTAATTTCAAGGTCAGATTGACTTTAGATATCAAGCAAGGGGGAGGATCCCAGAGCCAATTCTACCTCCTAGACATTGGCAGCTGCTGGAAGAATGATGGTCGTGCCTGTGATGGAGATGTGCTAACAGATGTAACCAGATATTGCGAGATGATCATAAACCCCGACACTCAAGCTTGGTGCAGCCCTTCATCCATAAAGAATTGCCCACCTTATCATATTACTCCTAGCAATAAAAAGATTTACCGGAATGATACCCGCAACTTCCCATATGGAGCTTACCATTACTACTGTGCTCCTGGGAATGCTCAGCATTTGAAGGAAGAAGTAGACACATGTGATCCTTACAGCAACCCTCAGGCACAGGAGATACTTCAGTTGTTGCCACACCCCATATGGGCTGCATATGGCTACCCGACCAAAAAAGGTGATGGTTGGGTAGGGGACTCGAGAACTTGGGAGCTAGATGTTGGTGGCCTATCCAGTAGATTATACTTCTATCAGGTTAGTATTTTAAAATAACCCATTCCAATCTTCTTCCAGAAAAATTTCTGATTGATAGTCTCTGACTCGAAATGGCTTTGTTTTGCTCCAGGATCCAGGCACACATCCTGCTAGAAGAATATGGACATCAGTTGACACAGGCACGGAAATTTTTGTTAGTAGCATAGATGAAGTGGCAGAGTGGACACTCAGTGACTTCGATGTTCTTCTCACATAGCTCAGGACTCGAGTTTCTGGTTTTACCTTTGATGACCAAAGTTATAAAAGCTTATATGTAATTCTGCAGAGAAAAAAAATAATTTTGGGTTGAAATTAATTCTAAATTATCATACAAAATATTTTTTAAATAAAATAATGTAATTGAAAGAATAAATATTCTCAATCTTTATATACATATTTTTTTATAGAAGTAAATTTTGAATAATAATTAAAATAAATTCTTAATTGCTGGAAATCTAAGCAATGTATTTAACCACATAACAATGAATATTCCTTCTATCAATTTCAAAGTAAAAAAAAATGTGTAAGACATATCAATACATTAATCAAAATCTTATTCCAATTACCCTAATTTCTCCATTTTTCTGGTAAACATATTTTGTTATTATGGTAACAAATAGAATTAGACAAATCCAAACCTTAGAAGTGTGAAATGTATTCGATTGAACAAAATTCGAATCCCGACTTGAACATTCATTACTTGTGTTTAAAAGTAATTTCGAGTTTGCATTTGAACATAAATTGTTCAATTTTGAAGCTTAAATAGGTTTGATATATATTTTTTCAAAAAGGAAAATAAAATAATTAACTAATTAAATATTAATAAAATAATTTAATCATATGTTTTTATGTTACAAAATATTCACCACATTTACCAATTTTATCATTTATAATTCTAATTTTATATTAAGCAAAACAATTTAGATTGATTTTGTGCTTGATTGTCAAATTATATTTATGTGAAAGTGTAATTCAAAATCTACGCATAATATAAAAAATAGCTTTCCACTGAAAAATATTTAAAAAAAAAAAAACTTCTTAAATAAATTGTGTAAAAGAATCTTTTATATAAAAAATGTCAATATAACTCAAATTTAAAATATATCAAAACCACTACACCAAAAATATCATAAAAGCCTCGTTCATATGTCGTACAATATAATCCCCCACATTTCTTAAAAACTATTATAAACCCCCAAAATTGTGTGATCCGTGACTCTCTAAAACTTCGAAAACTCGTAAAAATATTTTATCTTTTTTGCGCTTAATTTGTGCGTCGTATAAATTTGGTGTGTGGCAAACAAACCACTTTTTCAATGGCAAAACTTTTTTTTTCCGACACTAATTTGACATTAAAATATTAAGTATTCATTTTGTTATGCATTTATGAAAAAAATTGTAGAAATTGATTTTTTTTTTTGGGCCACAAAGCCTTTTTTTTTTTGGCATAAATTATAACTAAAACTTATTAATCTACACGTCAAAATATAAAAAAATTTATAAAGAATATTTTGATTATCTTTTTGTTTATTTTTGTCATTGAAAATTGTCAAATCTTAACAATTTGTGTGACAATTCATGTGATTTGTGCAATTTCTATATAAATTTTCTTGTTCAATTTGAATTTTAATTGGTATTTATATAGGAAAAATATTTGTTCAATAATTTTATTCATCAATGTTACTTTTTTTCAAAAAAGACATGATTAATTTCAATTTGGTTAATTATTTTAGGTCAAACGACATATTTTTATTCAAGGTTTTCTTAAATGGTAAAGTGCCACTTATAAAATTTTAAAAACCAGTTATCTATTCGTTAACCAAAGTCAGAGGAGTATTTTTGTCTTTTTGAATAAAAATAAAATAATTAAAATATAAAATAAATAAAAATATTAATAAACTAATAACAATTTAACAAAAGCTTAACAAATAATATGAAATGTTCAAAAACAATCACCACCATCAGTGGTGATGGCAGTCGTTAATATAACCAAATGGTTAAAAACGATCACTTGATTTTACTGGTAATCGGATTTGACTGTTTTTGGTGGAGAGGGTCAGATCTGATCGCCTCCATTATCGAAATGACCAAATTTATTAACTAATAAAATCAGATAATTATTTATAATCACTTAATTATATTAACAACAACCACCACAGTTGGTAACGTTGTCAGCAGTGGTGGTTAGTTTTAAAAATTTTTATTTTATTTTTTAAATTTTTATTAAATTTTATTTTAATATTAATATTACTTAATTTTATAGGATATTTTAGTTTCTTTATTAAAAAAAAAGGTGGATATTTGACTTTTAAAATTTTATAGGTGAAACTATATCATTTAAGGAAACCTTGGGTGGGAATTGTGCGTCGCCATTATTTTAATTCCCATTTTAAAATTTTTGCATAAGTCTGAAAAGGACATGATCTATGCTAATAGAGAACAACCTAAAAATGATTAAAAAGTAAAGATTTCAGCATCCTCCATCCAGGGCCGGAGCACGGTTGGGAGACACCGAGAAGAAAAATTTGTATTTCGGGTTTGGTTTAAACCTGAAATGAAATCCGAAGCCCGAAACTTTCAACTGAACTGGGCTTGAACATTCAAATGAAATCCGACCCGAAAAATTTGGGATAGACTTAAACAAACCTGGTCCGGTTAGTAAAATTTTCCTTATACCCATCTACCACAGGGATATAATCGTCTGAAAGAAGTTCAAAATTACAATTTTAAGAACTCGGCAAACGTTGTCGTTACGGATTTGGTTTCCCTGATCCTGGAACACTTCGAGCAGCCAAAATCGAGCAATAAAATTTCAAATTACAGACTTCTGAAATCCAGATCCTTTTTCAATCAATCGGGAAAATTCGAAATTCGATTTTCGCCCTTCGTGTTTTTAACATCCGATTATCAGGAGTTAAAAGTTTGGACCCTTATCGAGTTAGGGTTTCTGGGTAAGGTTTTCACTCTGTTAGTTTTGACTTATATATTTTCCTTTAGTTGTTATCTCTTACAGTTTGTTTTCACATGTTGGCTGAATCTTTGTTACAATGCAATTTGCTGAAGAATTTGTATTGATAAAGAAAATTCTTTTGATTTGTATACACACTATGGTTTATCTTTGAATTGTGGGTTGACTTTCGCTCTTTCTATAGGGTTTTAACCATAATAGGTTCAAGTTTGGGGTTTTTGACAAAAAATAATTTCCAAACCCTTTTTTTTGTGGGTTTCGCTTCCATTAACCTTTTCTTGAGGCGTATGATTTTTTGTTGTGTAACTCGATATTATATATTTTGTTTGTAGTTGCGTCATTAAGAAAACGTTTAACAGAAGAGAACTACTGTAGGCTGCATGTGGATTATGGACATGAAGTGCAAAAAGTTGATTATTTGAGAAGTTTAATTCCTAGATATTGGAGGCTGTAAACTTGGGTGGAGTTACTCCAAACATAATTTGGTTTGGCCTTTACAGGTCCAATATCACCAGCATTCTCAGAAGTAATTTTCGAGGATTTGTTAAATTAAATCCACATAAACACCTCAAACGTGCATGCAAAATCACATGAATCAAATATCTAATATGGTGTGTTTGTGTGTGATACACATATCCTTTTTGAACAATCTCCATTAAGTAACCCCATGTTTCTGATGAACTTGAAATTTAGTGAACAGTTAGGATGTTGAGAGCAAGCAATCTAATGATTGGCTTCACGAATCATGTTTAATGTGATTTAATATTGACTTTCTTTTTGTTGAGAAGGTTTGCACTGATCTTATTTTATTCCTTAGATATGTATGTATATATGGCCTTGATTTCCTATGGCCATTTCCTTGTATTATTGTACTTATTTTATTTCTGCAAATAGTTATCGGCACTTGCCTTGAAATCATGGTTAAGAGAAAGCTTGTTGCTATATGTCAATCGCGGGGTAATTTTACCACATCCAGTGATGGTTCATTGATATATAATGGTGGGGAGGCTCATGCAACCACTGTAAGCAGTGAAAGTAAATTTGATGAATTGAAGTCAGAGATGGCAGATATGTGGAAGTATGACACCAATGCTGTGATTATGAAATATTTTCTACCAAATAACAATAAGACACTCATCACCATATCAAGCAACAAAGATATCCAACGCATGATTGATTTTCATGAAGATTCAGAAACCATCGATATATATGTGATGAAAGAGGACAATCCGACAACTGATGTCACACCTAGGCCTCGCAATAGGTAATGTGTGTAATTTTAAGTTCAGATGAAGAAGAATTGCTCTCTGTCTCTCTCTCTCTCTTCTGTATTAAGCTGAAATTATCTTCTGTCTAATTTTCATGATTCACCTCTGTCTGTATATAGGATTCGTGGTCAAGAGTTTGGATGAGCATATTATTACCCTAACCATGCATAACATGTCATTGACATTTGTTGTTTCAGGTCCAGAAAGACAACTGTTGCCGAGTCTGTCACCCCTCACAATAATTCAATAATTGATGCTTCTGTTTCTGGAGAAACTGGACAACTCGGCAACATGACTCCACAACCACAACCTTCTAATGCTGGGAGCCTTTTGCTACTCAATAACTTAAACCTGGAAGTTGCTAACTATGGGGATGCTGAGCAGCAGGAACTACTGAAAATATGGAAGAATGGCATAACTGGTCTGCACCAGCAATTTAATAGTGTTCATGAATTCCGAGAGGTTTTAAGTAAATATTCCATTGCTCATGGCTTTTCATACTATTATAAGAAAAATGAAGGTAGGCGTGTAACTGTTCATTGCAAAGGTGAAAGTTGTCCTTGGAGGATTCATGCGGCAAGAGTGGCAACAACACAGTTATTTCGAATTAGAAAAATAAATGAAACACATACATGCGGTGCAGGAACTGAATCAGCGAATCGTCCCCAGGCATCAAGGAAATTGGTGGCATCCATTGTTAGGGAAAAGTTGCTGGAAACCCCTAATTCTAAACCAAGAGAAATTGCTGAAGAGATTCGTCGGGATCTTGGAATTGAATTAAAATATTGTCAAGCTTGGCGTGGGATGGAGACTGCCAGGAAGCAGCTTCAGGGATCATGCAAAGATTCATACAATCAGTTACCTTGGTTATGTCAGAAGATAGTGGAGACAAATCCAGGCAGTATGGTCAATCTCACTACAAGGGAGGACTTAAGCTTCCACCAATTCTTTGTTTCCTTTCGTGCCTCATTTGTTGGTTTCCTGAATGGTTGTCGCCCCCTTATTTTCCTTGATACTGTGACTATTAAATCAAAGTTTCAGTCAGAGCTACTTACTGCTACAGCATTGGATGGGAATGATGGATTCTTTCCCATTGCCTTTGCTGTAGTAGATGTTGTGAATGATGCTGCTTGGCACTGGTTCTTGATGCAATTAAAATCTGCGGTGACAACTTCCCAACAAATAACATTCGTGGCAGATAGACGTACTGGGCTAAGGCAGTCTATTCCCTTGCTTTTTGAGAATTCTTTCCATGGTTATTGCATTAATCATCTAATAGAGGAGTTGAAGCAGCATTTTGTTGGAACATATACTCAGGAAGTGATTCCTGTGGTTATTGCTCATATGCAAGAGGCAGCCCAGGCTGCCACACTTGACGGATTTAGAAAAAGCATTCAGAGCATTAAAAATATCTCTCCGGAGGCATGTGATTGGATTTTACGAACTGAACCTGAACATTGGGCAAATGCACTTTTTGAAGGTTCACGATATAGCCACAATGTGTGTGACATTGCCAACTCATTTTATAGTTGGGTGAGTGAGCTTCCTGTATTGCCGATACTACATGTCATTGATAATATTCGCTGTAAGATTATGGAGCTGATGTACAATTGCAGGGTGGAGTCAAATCAGTGGCTGACAAGATTAACTCCAACTTTTGAAGATAAAATACAAAAAGAGATTTTCAAAGCCCAGTCTCTTCAAGTTTTATTAGGACTGAGTAGTTCTTTTGAGGTTCATGACAGTCTGGGTGCAATGCATGTTGTGAATGTTGATCTCTGGGACTGTAGTTGCCGAGAATGGCAACTGAATGGTTACCCATGTTCCCATGCTGTGGCTGTGCTACAACATATCGGCAAGGATATGTATGATTATTGCTCGAAATATTATACCACTGAAGCTTTCCGGTTAACGTATGCAGAATCAATTAATCCCATTCCAGCTGCAGATAAGCATGTGCGTAAAGAACTTACCTCTGTTCAAGTACAGCCTCCTCCTCTGATCCGATTGTCTGGTCCTCCCAAGAAGAGAAGGATACGGTATAGAGGTGTTGTCAAGAGACCACTTCGCTGCAGCAAGTGCAATGGAATGGGGCACAACAGAGCAACGTGTCATGTATATTTATAGGTGCTGGGTACTATGTCGTGATGCATGCTAATTGTACAGCACCTGATTTTGTTCAATATGGAGCTAGGGTCCTGAGACCTATGAATGGGTTAGATTGATACTTTGATTTTTTAACTTTAATTTAAGGATTTGGAGAACTTGCTTTTAGGTAGGATCTGAATGCAAAATTTATTTTTAGCTGCTTTGTTTCTTTTGATTGTCTACTATCAGCCGTCTGCATTGCTCCCTTTTTTTATTTGTTGTAGGCCAAAAGTTTGCGATTAGGTTGCATTTGTCACCTCTAGGCTTGTATTAAGTTACTTGTTCAATTTTTTTTATTTTAGGTCCTAGCTTCCTGAAATTGTTCTTTTATTATTTAAATCAATTTTAGGGAACTTCTTAGATACAGGTTTGATAAAAGATAGTTACCGAAAATCATGATGGCTGTCATAGAATAGCCCAACTTCAATTTATGGAGAGGAAAGAGTGAGGAGACTAGAGAGGGAAATGAAAAGGAATTCTGTCTTTCCATAGGACTTAACTATCATTTTCATCTTTCTCCATACCAAGCTACAGAGAAGCAGCGTTCGGTGGTCCAAGTTTTCAATTATCGTTCCACCAAACCTTGGGTGTGAAATAACAAATTTGCCCTCAGCAATAACATATAATTTTTCCTGTGCCTCTAATCCTGTAAAAACTAAATATTTGGTTTTCTCGAACGATATATTATTTCACTTTTAAAATGGAAAGAAAGTGGGTAGTATACTTCGTTTGTGGAATGTAAAAGTTCAATTAAAGAGCATACCCCCAAGGCAAGAGTGGCTTAGAGAATGTAACTGAGGATTCTTTAGTCGCATAGCTCAAAAGTTGACGGGACAATTTAAGATAAGGTTAAAATTGGCAGGAGAAGCAGGAGACATAGACGGGGAACAGGCAGAGCATGGATGGAACTTTTAAACGATTGCCTGTTATGGCTCCATCCATGCACTGCCTCTTCCCTGGCTGTGGCTTCTTTTTCTCTTTCTTTCCTTTCATTTATTCAATCCATCAGACTGTTCCACTGCATTCATATTAACAATCATGCTATTTTACGGCCTCCAATATCAGGTGTCTAGACTCCTTTATGGTGAGAGCAAGAATGGAGCCACCCGCATGGTATAATTAGACCGTGATTCCGGCTTGCCTGCAGGCTTTTGAAATTCTGAACGTCTAAAAAATGCTGTTATAATCAGCTAACAGAACGAACTGGGCACCATAGACTACCATGTATTACTACTCAAAAGTTCATAAACAATTTAATTACAGTTTGGAAGGTCATTTCTAAGATTTCATACTAACTTCCGGTTTACAAAGCAGTGATAGATCAAACTTAATAAATGATTGACACAGCTCCAGAATTAATGCAGATAAACCCAATTCATTAGCTTTGTTCGTTCTTTGGATGCTTTCTAGGCCTGAGCTTTCATAAATATCTATCTGCTGTAATGAATTGATGTTGCCCCCCACGATCAATTTACGTTCAATTGAACCAGCTAACTGTAAACAGAGATATCATCAAAATTAAAAACAGATATATCTTACTTTGTAGAACATTATGAGGAAATTACTTTCAGAAGAACTTTAGTCCTTCTCTAGCTATACTCTAATGGCTCTCAAAACTGTTGTGTGATGCATCAATAAAGGCCAGAAACAGAAGTGAATGATTTTGAATATGATGGGCAAGAATAAAGAATAGCTAAAGAAGCAAAGGAATTTAGTAACTTTAGTTTACATACTTGTTATCTTCGTCGGTCCAATACACAGATTGAGTACAGTCAATTTGAGCACAAGGCAGAGTTTCTCCAAGTTTGTGGTCCAATTCACCAGACTCTATAAATTGCAAATCCTCCAGAAGGATCACATAATGCTTCTTAACATCCTCTACACTTTTCTTGCCTCCAATCAAGGCTGCAACCACTTCCCAGCGATCTGGGTCTTCTTCATCAACTACTGCCAAAGCCAGCTCAAACAACTTGTTCTCCTCCCAACTCCACCCACATAACACACTTGGAAACTCATCCATCTCACGGCACACACTTCGGTTCTGAGAATAATAGGAATCCCAGTCGCTTTTGTTTTTGCTTTTTTTTTTTTCTTTTTACATTCTCGTACTCATCGAAGAAGCAAAATTAATGGGGTGAGAAATTTTTTCTGTACCTGGTTTAAATTCTCTTAAACAACCCAGAGGTTGGGGTTTTGCCAGATATTTGTGTTGAGAGCTGTAAATCTTTTCTTTCTGTCTGCTTTAAGGTGTTCTTATGTCAGAGACAATCTTCTCTGTGTATATAATAATAGAAGATCGATACTCTTGGTCCAAAACAGGAAATCAATGATAAAAAAAGGGACAAAACCAAAATACTACTACATCAACCATTTCTTGCAAGACACAGAAGGTCTTTTCTTTTAAACCAATTCTAGCATTGGATACCAAATGGATCCGAATATGATGCATGACATGTGATTTTAGTTTAAAGGTTAAACCAATTATGGAAAAAGAAACACACAGATATTATCTTAACCCAATCAGCCTTTTTCCAAATTTTCTGCCGTGCAAGAAACGAAAGAGACTTTTGGGTAGCAAGTATTACACGTTAGCTGATTTTTATTTATAATTCCTGGCAATCATAATTCACTGAAGGGTCATTTTCAAGGACTTTTTTCATGGGTGGAAAGACTTCCAATGCAAAGTCCCTAGATAAAGGGACATTTTGTTAGACATGCTTGCCTGTCTCCTTCGTCCAGGCAATATTTGGGTGGATGACCTTAAACAATAAAATCATCTTCGTCCACAGCATTTCGCAACTTTTAAAAGCCTTTTTCCAGCGCTTATCTGGAATTCATTTCAAGCATATATTTTGCTAAGCGGCTCCGGAAAATGGTGCCTAACAGTGACTTGGGTTGTTACAGTAATATTCCTCTGCATATAGATTATCTCAAGTAGCTTTCCCTTTTTAAGAAAATGAGAAAACTTCTGTAAATCCTTCAATTTATGAAAAGTAAGAAGAAAGGTATGTTGTTACAAAAATACTCCCAATTATGAGACTAAACCATGGCATATTTTAAAAAATATACTACTAAACCTTAACACCATTTAGTAATCTGATAAAAACAGGTCCTGAGTAAGGACCCTCACTAGAATAACAATTTTCATCTGTTTTCTGTCGTAAAAGAAGAGCATCCATGAAGACATCTAGATTTTCTCCATGCATCACGTCATCTTTTGCATGAGATGATGATAAAACGATGATCGGTATCATGCCCTTGAGGGAAGTTGTAAGTAGGGATAACCTCTGATCTTTTTGTAAGATTTAATTTACATAAACCAAATAAAAAACATTCAATCCTAATCCACATGATTTATGCAGGAAGACCTGGATCTGCAACTGTAATACTACCCGAAATACCTTGTATCCTTTCAGATCAGACTCTGTTATATCTACAGCATCAAATTTCCAGCATTTCTTCTGTGAGTATATCATGCCTACGTAAATCAAACAAGGTTGTAATTCTTCAAAAGGTCCTTTGATATGCAAGAAGTATGACCAAACAGGTCAGCTTGTAGAAACCTAAATCTTAAACATGTCCGTTGCAGAGAAAGAGGAAACTGATGACGACATTAAAAATCCAAACTCCGATCCTTATCGTCTCAATCACTATTATCATAAGAATGCATTTCAGTAGATGAATCCATCGTGAGGAATTCCAACGTCATCCAAAAATTGGTCGCTCTTCAGTAATTTGGAAACAGTGTATGCTTGAGCCTCATCCTTGGCTGTTGCTCTTGCTACTCTTGACAATGGTCTTGCTTTTCCCGTAACCATAAATGAACATGTTCGGTTGTTATTCAGACACAATAACGCTTTCATTACAGATTCCTTCCTTAACGAATACAACTTATCAGCCTTTTGAGCCCTTTGGTTAGGCATCAATAGCTTCCTGAAAGCTACTGTAAACTCCAGAGCCATCCTTAGTCACAGCTTCCAAAAGCTTACCGTCTGAAGCCGAGAACCAGGTAGGATATTCATCATTCTCAAATTTAAGGAGGCGGCGATTTTCAATGGGCTTGAGACCGTAATCAAAGGGATACAAGTATTCTGGACCACTCATTTACAATGGACAAAGCGTTGCTCGCGAATTTGATAGCATTTGACGTATTACTGTTCACGGAATCCTTGAAACTGTTAGATTCACCGTCAAATTCATCGAGTTATATGTTCGTTGGAATGTGAAACAGCTCCAATAAAATCGTGAGATGGTTAGTGCGTATATTTATGTCGAGCATCTGGGTACTAATTCCACACCATTAATAACGTTTCCTTAAGATAATTACCAAAAAAAAAAAAAAAAACGTTTCCATGAGATCCTGAATAGCCAACTGCAGCAATTCCATGGAGTCCCTCCAAGGCAACCGGTCCGACAAGTCCGAGCATTTCTTTACAAACGTTCTTGCATTCAGTAGGTCCACAGAATTGGAAAACTGCCTTCTTTTGACGCGAAGGTACAAATTTTTCATCGCGACTGCTAGCAAGGAGCATCGTGACTTGTACCTTGTGATTTTTGCTATCTTAAAAGTCAAACTCAACCATTTGATGAATGACTGATGCTTTGATCACCCACTTAGAAATCACCACCTGTAGAAGTATTCACAACGAAAACTTTCTTAACATATTTTGAATATAAAAATAAATGCAAACTATGGGGCTTGACATAACCCGAAGAAATTACAGAAATGCACGGCGATGAAGCCAGGGTGTTGCTAGGCTTCCCTCCTAAGTATCTCCCCACAATCTCCCAGGTATCTATCTTTATCTCTCTTGATCCTTTTTGTTTTTGTTTTGGTTTTTTTTTTCTAAATTTAGTTTTATATCATACTATATTACATAAGTTTAGGGTTATAGTATGAATTCGATTAATTTTTACGGTCAAATGAATCAAATTAACTTTACTTGTGGTGTCCTCTCACTTCTGATTTTAGGTTATTCTTAATGCAACCATCGGAATTCTTACTTTGAATCGAATGGATTAATTTTGTCGAGTTTGATACTGATTCGACTGAGCGCTATTTAGTTGATATAATATTTATGAATTTGAAAATATATTTCACATTATTTTAGGGTTTATATGGTTGGTTGTGTGGTAGGTTAAAGCAGCTTATCGAAGGAAGGTATGGGAGTCTCATCCTGACCTCTTTCCCCTTAACAAAAAGCCTGATGCTGAGTCTAAGTTCAAATTGGTAAGTGATAAGTCGCTTATTCATTTTTTAGGATTTCCAATGTCTTGTTTCACGCTTTATGTTGGCCCAAGAGAACATTATTTTTTAAATCAAGACATTATCTCATCTCTGTGAAATTCGTTCAGAGTAATTTTCAAATATCACGACATGCTCGGGATTTTTTCAGAGTTAACATGGATTTAATTCCCTTTTATAAATTGTTTGGTTGATCAAATCTGTTGCAAATTATTTGCACTTAAGTACTTGTGCAATTAGAGGCGAACAAAAAATACTCTCTGTCCATGTATTTTAGATTGGGAAAAGCCAATTGCAGATTGGGAAGTGAAAAGCCTACTTGATTGAGAAGACTTTCTGGACCCATTTTATTACTGTAACTCTTTTTCTTTTGACAGCCAAGTTTAACTTCAGAGATATGCAGATGGCTAGTTGGAGTAGCAGCAAACTTGTTGACTCTACATCTTGCCCATATTTAATTCTGATATTATCTTTCTTTTTTTTTTTTTAAGTGATGCAAGTTTAATACGATAAATTTCTATCTTAATAATGTGTTACTCAAATATGCCTGATCCTGATGTGTGCATTTGCCACAGATTTCAGAAGCATACTCTTGCCTGCTCTCTGGTAATTTTTTGTCTTCATGTACTGTATTACCAGAAAGATTGAAAGAGTATTCCTAACAATCATGGTTTGCAAACTCCCATGTGAACTTCAAAAGTCATGCTCAATTAACATTATCATCTTGTTGAATGATGGGTTCTAGATTTTCTATCTGATTTTAGAAGTTGTGACTCCATGCTTTTTTTTCATAAATGTTAAAAGTACATTTAGTTTGTTGATCCTTTGTATCATTTTTTTTAAGTGTTGCTTATTTCTTGTGCAATTATGGGTTTTGAGCTCTCAACTTACCTGTTTACGTAGTTTTGGTAGCTAGATAAGGCTTCATTTGATGCTTTTGAGGAATATATACAAGCCAGCTCAACCTTTGCAAGCCATGAGACAGATGATTTGCACCTTTCCAGCTTGTCAAATGGAAAAATTCATTGTACAAGTGAAAGCTCTTTTTTCCCCCTTCTGCTGGTGAATGCTGATAATTTTTTCCCTCTGATTTATTCTAGGAACTGTTGCTGCTAAATATTAGATTTTATTATATGCTGGAGTTTAGATACTCTTGCTCATTTAGTTAAATTTTGTGCAGTTCTAAATTGTGTTATTATTTTTTTCATTCTGTGATTCTTGTATCCCTTTTTTTGGAAAGTAATGAAACTACTTTACACTCATCTATTGAAAGCTTGGAAGAATTCACATTTTTAAAGAATCTGTTTCAATTTGAATCGTGGCTTCAAATTATGAAAAAATAATAAGTAATTCCTCACTTATTGTCTCATCAATTGAGTCATTTTTACAAGTTAACTATAACTTCACTTGGATGCTTATTTTGTAATAACTCTATAATAATGAAAACTGTAATTATTCAACTTTGAGATGATTTTATATCTGAAACACGTGGCATCACTAAGCTTAGTTGTATCAAGATAGTTAAAGTGGTGTTAAAACCTATATATATGTATTTTATTCATTGTTTCCATGATTGTCTATGTACTGTTTAAGCTAATTGTAATGTCAAGTGCTATGTCAACATCTTGTCATTATTGGGACAACAGGTTGCTGTATTCTTTGTGTAATTTCTTTGTCCCTGCTGTTATTTTGTTGCAAAAAGATAAATCTTTCTCATGTGTGTGTCTCTCTCTTTTTATTTTTTATAATTCCTTTCTAGCAAGAGGCACTTTAGGTTGCTCAAATTTAGGTACTTGGTACCACCTTCAAATATTCCATTTCTTGTTCCTGTTTATTTATTCTAACACTTATTTCAATCATATAACAGCCAAATAAATAAAGTTGATGCAAGTCGCTTGTCATATGTTTGAAGAGATGGCCCCACTTTGGTCTACAGGATATGTTGACCCTGGAGGGAGCATGCTGTTGCTCAAGATGAAAGGAAAAAAAAGGTCTAATGCAGCTATTGTGGGAAAAGCGTTAGTGGTGGGAATATTCAGATTGAAGCAGCATTTAGCTAGAATTTCTGTGGAAGTTACTCACTGTGAAAGGTTTCCGGATGAAGTATGCTTGAATATGAGAAAAAAACCTGGAAGGGTGTCATTCTGGTAGGAAACAAAGGCAATCTGAATATCAACAGCCATCATTTAGTTGGCATTCTAATGATTATAATGACACAGAAGACACACTTGCTGGTTATAAACACAAAGGCGAGAAAGTGGTGGGTGATAAGATTTGCTCCTCTCTGGTCATTATGATATGTGGACCCTGGATGGGAACATTGTGCTGCTCAAGATGATAAGAAGAAACAAGTAAAGCGCAATTACTGTGAAAACATAATTAGTAGAGGCATAAATTGTTTTAAACAACATGTGGCTAGGATACCTGGAGAATTTGCATATTGTGAGAAGGCACCAGAGGATGTGTATCTTAAAATAAAGGAGAACATGAAATGGCATCGTACAGGCAGAAAGCATAGGAAACCTGATACCAAGGAGATATCTGCTTTTTACATGCATTCAGATAATGAGGAAGAGGAGGAGGAGCAGGATGGTAGGTTCTTACAATGTGTAAATAAAGACATACTGTCCATCGATGATAATGTTTCCGACAGCGACATTAGATACAATGTCAAGGGTAGGTCCCCTACTAAGCAGTGGCAATGGTTCTGAAGCACGAATGAGAAGATCAATATTGGATTCTGTATTCCTGAAGACACTCAGAAACCAGCTATCAGCGCACTGCAAGCAAGTGAAAGCAAAGACAGATTTCGAGAAGAGGACTCACAGGGAAGTGATATAAGCAATTTGCAAATTTTTCTACCATACTGGAATTCCTGCAAATGCAGCCAACTCCCCATATTTCCACAAAATGCTGGACCTAGTTGGTCAATATGGTCAAGGTTTTCAAGTCCTTCAAGTCGATTGATATCTGGTTGATTCCTCCAGGATGAAATTGCAATAATTAAAGAGAACTTATCAGAGCTTAAGGCCTCTTGGTCACTTACTGGTTGTTCTGTCATGGCTGATAGTTGGAATGATGTGCAGGCTAGGACATTAATAAACTTTTTGGTTTCTTGCCCCCATGGTCTTAATTTTGTATCTTCCGTAGATGCCACTGAGACAATAGAAGATGCTGCAAGCATTTTCAAGTTGTTGGACAAAGTGGTTGAAGAGATTGGTGAGGAGAATGCTGTCCAGGTGGTTAAACTTTTCATTTTTGTCTTTCTCCATTGCATGTTTGTATATCACTTGATTAACCACTTCCTAAGCTGTTTTCTGTTAACTGCCTTCACTGGTGATCACTAAGAACACTGCTAGTTTCAAGACTGCTGGAAAAATGCTTAAAGAAGAAAGAAGAAATTTATTTTGGACGCCATGTGCTGTCTATTGCATTGAACAAATGCTTGAGGATATTCTGAGTATAAAATAGGTAGGAGAATGCTTAGATGGAGCTAAAAAAATTACAAAGCTTATTTATAACAGCACATGGTTGTTGAATTTTATGAATGAATTTACGAAGGGACAGGAACTCCTTAGACCTGCAACCACTAAGTTTGCCACTAGTTTTTTAACTTTAGAGAGTTTGTCGGAGCAGAGGACTGGTCTTAAGAGAATGTTCCATCAAACAGGTGGCTTTCTCCACATTTGCCAAGTCTGCTGAAGGTAAAGATATGGAGAAAAACATCTTAAATGCAACATTTTGGAAAAAGATGCTATATGTGAGGAAAAGTCTAGAACCAGCTGCAGAAGTTCTCCAGAAAGTAGAAAGTGATGCAAGCAGGTCAATTTCTTGTATATATAATGACATGTGTAGAGCAAAGTTTGCTATTAAAGCAATTCATGGTGATGATGTAAGAAAGTGTGGACCATTTTGGAACGCTATTGACGACCAGTGGAATTTATTGTTCCACCATCCTCTTCATGTGGCTGCTTACTTTCTCAATCCATCCTATCATTATCGTCCTGATTTTATTATGGTATGGAAATAGGTTAACAAAAATGCTTTTATGATTCTGTGCTCTTGCAAATACTAATTTTATGCGACTTTATGTAATTGTAGAATCCTGAGATTCCCCGTGGTTTAAACGAATGCATTGTTCGACTAGAAGCTGATAATGGGAATAGGATTTCTGCATCCATGCAGGTATTGGTTTCTTATATGCTTTGTGTTGTGTCTATGATATGGTGTTTTGTGAGGTCTAGAGCTACATGCAATTCGGTTAATTTCTCAGTATCTCGAGGTTAAAATGTCTTTTGAGCACCATTAGAGCTGTCAATGTCTCTGACAATGTTTTGCTATTGTTGTTTTAATTCATGTTCAGTCATGCTTTCTCCGATTCCTGATTTTGTATCTACTAGTGTTGATTTTGGTACTGACTTGGCTATTAGTATGAGAACAGAGCTTGATCCAGGTGATTCAGCGGGATGTCACTCAATTTATATGTTGAAAAATCTGTATTTAGTTATGTTTTGTCTGTGTTGATATACTGAATTTATGGTGATATAAATTTTACTTCATTGTTGTTTTACTAGCTGCATGGTGGGGACAACATGGGATAAGTTGCTCGGAGCTACAGCAAATCGCCATACGTATTCTAAGCCAGACATGTTTGTCTGTAGGATGTGAGCATACTTGGGGTACTTATGATCAAATTCACTGCAGAAGATGCAATTCTCTGTCTCGGAAGAGATGGAATGACCTCACCTATGTTCACTATGATGTGCGACTTACGGAGCACCAAACGGGAAGAAAGTGTGATGATGTGATCTCTTTTGAAATTACCATGCTGGAAAGCATACTGGATGACTGGTTGGTGGAATCAGATAAGCAATCTGTTCAAGAAGATGAGGTATATTCTATTCCCACTTGTTTTGTTCTCTCATCTTGCAGTTTTCCTTAAAATGTTTGGGGCCCAGAGTGAAATTGCTGATTTCTTTGTCTTCTTTTAGGAGATCCTTTATCTCAAGATGGAACAATTATATGGAGATGAAATGGATGAGAATGAAAATGAAGAAAGCAGACCAGCAGAAATGAATACACTGGCTGGTTTGGTTGAACCTTTGGAGGTTAATCCTGCTGCTGGAGGTGTTACCTCTGATGATGATGCTCTTGATTTTCTTGATGATGATTGGACAGATTAGTTTATTGAAATGTGGCACAACAAACTTGGAGTAAGCGGTGAGATTGCCTTATACGGTAAATGATTGATAGGAAGTAATCTGATGTTATCAAATATCATTTCTTATTTGTAAAGCTATTGTCTTTCTTTAGTTGCTTAGGGTCTGCCCATTGATCCTGACCTATCTTAAGTTACTTATATGCTGCCCATTGATCCTGACCTATTGATTTGGTAGTTTGCTGCTTGGATTAAACTTTATTATCTTCTATGCCAACAGTATAAGATGGTGCTGTGTTCTAAGTATTCTCCTTCATTGAGAGCTGGTTATATGTTGTCCAATCTAATATGGAAGTTCATTTGGATTTGAGTTTGCAAACCATGATAGGAATGCTAACCATGTTTTCTGATGAGATTTATGAGTATTAAGCTGATAATATTGATTTGACATGTTCCATGTGAGGATCATCACAGGTGCAAGAGGAGAAGGTCCAACATCAGGTAACTCCAATGGATTTCTTTCGGAATGGTTCTTCTTTTGCCTATATTTTTCTTTGTTCGTCCATTAGACAATTTTATTTTTTTCTTGGTTAGCTACAAAGGTGCGAGTTGTGAGAACCGGAGTACCAATGACAAATGGAGGGAGAAGAAATCAAGCTTTAATTCGGATTCCTTTCCTCCTCATTATTTTGGGTACAGTTGGACTTGGGGGATTTAATGCAGCCAGGTGATTAGCATTATCAGAGTATTATGTTTGTACATTTAATTGTAGAGGGTGTAAACTGTGACACATTTTTATTCTATATTCTCCTCAGGGCTTACAGAAAGCAAAAAGAGGCATATCCTTCTCATAATCCATTCCTTCCGTGATCAGAATTTTTGGGTTGACTATGAGACTACCTCTGTCTCATTGAATGTCTGCTTCATATTGTACTTTTTAATACAGTGTATTTGCAGTTTGGCAAAGTCAGTCATGCACTAATCGGGATTATTAGTTTATATTGATAAGCTGTTGAAGCATTTGTAAATTTTCTTGCTTGCCGAGTCAAGTCTTTCCTAATCTTTTGATTTCGGCAAGCATCTTTATAGTTCTCGCAGTTAATGAGAAAATGATTAAAAAATGCATTTTGGAATGAAGCCACTTGTGTACTGGTATTTCCATATTTCCCACTGGGTAGCATCACCTCATTGGTACAAGCTTTATCTTGTAGAAATTGGAATTGAAATAAAAGCCTTACGAGAGACCGTTGGCAATAATCCTGTAACTTTCAGAAAACAAAAACTGGTAATCATCCAATCCCAATTTTTTGACAACCAAAAGGTCGACATAATCTCAACTGTAAATTGTAAACGGATGTTGACCTCGGGATGGGCTGGTGGGCTTATTGGTAATAGCACAGTAGTTTGATTAGTGTTAAATATAAGTGCGTCCAACATAATATGCATAGGTTAGGTAGGCGTACACACGGACCAACCACAACCACAACCACACATGGGTCTCACGCATTCAGCCGAGCTATGCGACCATCAAGATTAAAAACCTGCGTCTATCTAACACCATCAAGACTAGACCATTCCAAAACTTACCAATAAAGGGGTAATATGATACGAATAGAGCATGGGCTACCACTTTCTAACAAGAAGTTACCGTTTTCAGCCGTGAAACCAACTCCAGGACACTTCTAACTGGCCTTCTCAGTCAGATGTGGTCACTTGTCCTATCAAATGCCTGACTAGTGCAAGACAAAATCACAGATAAGAAACAAGAGAAAGATGCTTCATAAAAATAAGTCTGCACTAACTCAACCGAATGAACACATGAACTGAGGTAAATCATATATGAAGACAATCAAACTCAAATTACAGAACAAACAGTTCACATTTATAATATCTTCAGACACTCAGGTTTTTTTTGCTTACCCTGAGATTGATACTACCAACTAAATAGAAATATCAATACCGAGTCTCACATAACATCTTCCACTACTATAGTAGAAATTTATTAATGACCATGTCCCAGAAATGAAGCGTGTACTTCACACAAATGGCAATGGATAACATGCTCAGTCATATACTTCAACATCTGTCACCCAGAGGTAGGTTGATTGAAATAGATTTTTCTGCCATGAGTATATTTCAAGAGCTTCAATAATATTGTCGTAGGCTGGCTTCAATTTTTCACCGTTAACTTTGTTCCCATACACCAATTGAACCATCACGTATCCATAAGTCTCAGTCTTGAACCATCTTCAACAAGACTTTGTATCCCAGGATGTCGTCTAACATATCAATACAGCAAAAGTGATAACATTGTTTTGCCACACTGCAGACGGTACAAAATTCAAACAAACCCATAGTAACCGGGGCTGCATCACCGCCTTCTAATTATAAGAGTTTGAACAGAAGATCTCCATATTTACTAGCAGAATCATTCTTAACACAAGCTACTGTGGAAAGACAAGGCTTTAGCTTAATTCTTTTTAAGCAATTTCCACAAATATCAAATGAATGGCCATAATGGACAAACTCCAAATCATGCTACTACTGCAAACTCTGCCGCAGAAAATTCCAATACAAGATTATACTTGTCCAAACCCATAAGTGGTTTTCCTTCTATCCACATACACCCAACAGACTTTCCCACCAAACAAGAGTTAAAAAACAAAAAGAAATGAAAAAAGAGAAAATTAAAGAGAGAGAGAGAGAGAGAGAATAACCTAAAACTACTTACTTGATTCATAACCTACATGTTCACGTTCACCATAATTTTTTGGCACTTTTGATTGTAATTCTAAGTGGCCCATAACCAGTCTCAAACTTAGTATGTAGCAATTATGACCACTTACTTGGGCCACTTCTCTGTACCAAACTGATTTTAGTTTTGATCAAGCACTGGTTTCATTACCAGTTTCACTTTTTGTCTCAGGAAAGGTAATAGTAATTGGTAACCATCCAGAATGATGATGAACAATCCATTTTTTCATGGTTATTATCATGTTCAAGATCTGAAGCACCTCACCAAGAGCAAGGTCTTCCAAGCATGCCGTTTTGAGGGTCAAAGCTGCTTCATACCTGTGAAGTTCAATTAAATTGGGTGGGGAAATAATTTTATCAAAAAGATTAGAATGCATGATAAAAGAGCCAAAACTTAACTAGAATTACCTGCATTGAGAAGCCATTATCGCTGATCTTCCAGATGAGGAAGTTAAGAACTTTTGTATTCCATCCCATGTTTCTTTTGGGTATTGATTAGGATTACCACTAATAGGGTTCACACACTTCCATAGTTTGTCATTTTTACGAACATACAACTGCAATTGACCTATGTTTTGCTTCATTACCATATTTTGCTCAATTGCACTGTTCAAAGCTTTTCTTACATCAGTATTGCGGTGTTTTGGATCTCCATAACGAATGCAATCAGTTATGTTTCCTTCTGTAGGCATAATTTTCTCAGTTTTCAGGGTGTTTAAAGCAAGTAAGATAACCCCAATAAGGCCTTGAACATATTCAGGTGGTGCACGTCCTTGAGTTCCCCAGGTAGCATTACTAGAAGCAGGAGTAGTAATTGAGGATGATGATAAAGGTGGAACTGCAGGACCATGGAAATACCTATTGTTTAGAGTATCACAATGAATTGGCTGGCTATTTTGCACAACATGGCTTTTCTGTGGTACATTAAGGCTAGCTGGATTTGGAGATTCAACATAGCTAGTTTTAAATTCTTCTCCACTTTGAGGACGGAAATTAGGGTTATTTTGAGCATAGTTGCGGTATTCAGACACACTTAGTTTACCAATATCAGGCACGTTTGTGAGTGGAGCTGTTGGGAACCTAGGGCCATTAGAGCCAGGATGCACAGCACGAAAACCATGATTTTGAGAAATAGGAGGTAGAAAATTTTCCTGTGCAAAAGTTGGTTGCATAGGGAAGTTATTTGGTCTCAAAGAGTGAGGATACTGGTTCTGAGGATTGCCTATGAAATTATTTCCATTACTCCCTGAAGGATCAGGATTGCTAGGGAAAAAATTTGGAGTAGACCTACTTGCAGAGATAACAGGTTCACCGGTGCCACCAAAGAACTCATGTGGGGCTTTCTTAAACTGCTTTCCTTGTGTATGTTCCAACTGATATGCATAATCATTGCTTTTACTTTCCTGAATCATGACTGGCACACTTGAGGCTCGTGATACACTAGGCTGACTTGGGGTCTTGCGCACATATTTCCCCCTATATTTTGCTTCACCAACCCTAGATGTATTTGGGCTAAAAGTCACTGGCTGGCTTTCTTGTGCTGGTTCAGAAACCGGGATGTATGGTATTTCAGGGTTAAAGGTACTAAAATCATTAGCAAGCTGTGAAGATTCACCATTTGAAAGAGGGGATCCTCCCGCTGAAAGGCTTGTCCAAAGCCATACACTTTTAGCAGCTGCAATTAATGGCGCTGATGCCTTCTGTGGCTGCGCCAAGAGAATATTATACCTTCTCATTCGCAACTGATGGAGAGCATTAGAAAAATCTCTATCCCCCGAAATCAGCAGATAATTCGAGGGAGCCGGGTTGTCCACTGCCCAAAACAGCATATCTACTAAAATCTTCTTGTCACTCGCATCTTTAACACCTGTTTGTTAATTACTTAAAATGTCATTTTAAACATTTAACAACCAAATACTTACATATCTCCATTTCTTGACCTCTACTACATATTTTACTCATAAATAATTAACACAGTCCAGTGAAGGTCTAAAAAGCAAAAGAACTTATTAAAAGTAACTGCCAAAAACGCTAAGAAAAAAGAAATTCAAGACTCCTGACAACGATGACCGATTGATGGATCAAGAAAGTCGAATCTTTAGTACAAAATCTACACATCAACGTTGAAATTCAGCCCCAAATAGAAAATACAGATGCTTAAGATGAAAAAGTTTAGGGTATCATAAGCTTGAGCGAGTTATAGATAGAAATACCAGCAGGAACGTGATTGAGAGCGATTCCGGTGCTAGAGAGCGCGTGCTGTACAGATGCGGGGATGCGATTAGTGTCGCCGTAGGCGGAGATAGAGACGGGTCCACAGTAGTTCATCTTAACTAAGGCCGAGCTTATGTTCTGCGCAATCGTGTGCGGATCACAGTTCTTCGGGACATGACAGTTCTCTATATCCCACCACACCGACGTCTTTGCAGTCACGTACTGTGGCTCCGCCAACGACGGAGTAGATGCCGCCGCTGCGGTGTTGGAAGTCCCGGCCACATCTCCCCCCATCTGTTTTGGCGCACGATAGTGAACTTAGGCGTAAGATAGCACGAAACTGGGTAACCCCCTTTGTTCGTTGGTTCTGGACTTTTTGGGTGTGTTTTTGCTTACTAGCTTCAAGTTCGACTAGTATGAGAGCGTGTGATTTCGTCGGAGGCCGCTTAAATGTGGCCAAAATATCAATGTAATTACAATTTTATCCCTCAATACGTATTACATCAATTGGAAAACAGGGGTATTTTGGAACATAGACTTAATTTTGTTGTGTTGTGTCTTGTATTCAAACGTGCGGAGTGGGCAAGGGAGATCATACTTGACCATATTTGATTGGGTTTTCCATTTCGAAAATATCGGATTTTAAATAACAATAATAATAAAATTACCAATTTGTAAGACCTTAACTGGACTTTATGACCTCCCAAGTCAACGAAAATTAAATAATTAAAATAAAATAAAGGCAATAAAATCACTTTTTTACTGCTTGAAACATTGTCTATAGTGGCCTTTCCATCTGTAAAGTAAGCTTTGTTACTAGGCATTCAAGCTTTTGGAATGGGAATTTCTTCCCAAGCAAGAAAAAAAAAAAAAAAAACAAACAGAACAAATAGGAATAATCCACCGACTCTTTCCCAGGAATCGGAATGTTTTACATTTCACTTTAATCATCGGCAGTCTCTGAGAAACACCCCCAAAATTCCTCTGCCTGCCTGCCTGCCTTCCTGCCTTCACCCAGGATGAGACATCCTCCAAGAAGGGGCTAGAGATGCTCGCTCATCTCCCCCTAAATCAGAAGAACTTTCTGCCACAGCAAGGATTCCTACGTTTAAGGGAATTTTTCGAAACTGATCATCTGGGGATGTTTCCTTGCTTCTCTTTCCATATTACAAAGTAATTTTCTTTCTTATCAACATAAAAAGATCAGAAGAATACAACACCTTTGCTGCTCTATCAGGGAAACCTTTGTCAAGGAATTTGAGATACCCTGGCCTGGACATTACAAGGCCACATGAAGACAATATGTATTATGTTGAGTCAAATAGTCGTTAACTCAGGAAGTGTTACGCTTGGAAAGACAATCAGTATTCAATCTTTCCGAAGAACAGCAACTAGGATGGTCGTACATCATACTCACATTACTGTTGATGAATTATACTAAGAAAGCGGAAATTTGAAGACCGGACCACACAAAGAATTCAAAAAGAATATCCGGATTTTTGTCATAACCACTGGAACTTCTATCCTGGGATTTCCTGGAAGGATCATGGAATAGACAATGACACCAAGCTACTGATGAGCCAGACATTTTAGAACATTTTAAAAATTGGATTGGTCCACAAAGAAAGGCTGATTCTTGGGAATCAAATCTTCAGCAATTTTTCCACTGCACCATGTCCCAAAAAAGCAGTTGTGCCATATGAATTATAGTGTGTTCTTGGTATTATTGCATATTTGGTGGTTTTCTAGAGCACATACTAAATTATTGATGGGGGCAAGCAATAGTGTTATTAACCGACTAAGGGCTTTGAACAACAAATCAAGGCCACAAAGACAACTCTAAGCAAATAAGCAGTATCTCCCACCCTGCTGTATAAAAAGATTAGGCTTAAGAGATTCTGTCAACCTCCTACTGGGGAGCTCAAACACTTATTCCCACCCAAGGTTTTCTTAAAAGACAATGTCTTATCTAACTTTTTAATATCTAAATACTCACTTATTAATTAAAATTAACGATTAAATTTAATCATCAATAATTAAATATTAATATTTAAAAATATATTTTTGTTTTTTAATAAAAAATTTTAAAATAATGAATTTATAAAATTAATAAAAATATAATAATAATAATAATAATAAAATAAATTATAACAAATAAAAAAAAGGTTATTGTCAAAAATTTAACTAAATGATTGGAAATAATCATTTAGTTAACAGGACAATCAGATTTAATAATCTCATTTGGTGGAGGCAGTTGATGGTCAGAATGTAGCATCCCAGGTTTTTAGAAAGCCCTTAGGGGTAGAGTTTTGGGGTTAGAAATAGAATTCAGAGATAGATTGGGGGTCTAGAAGAGTTCAGGGGTGAGGTGGTAGTTTTCCAGAGCTGTGTGGCCTTCGTATGATGCCTTTAGGGAGGTTTTGATCATGCGAAGCGCGGGAAATGAGTTTCCTTCATTTTCCCTTGGTGCACTCCCGTGCACTTTTCCCTGCACGCCCGTGCAGGTGGGTAGAAAAGAGAGAGAGATAAGAGTTTATTGCATTTTTCTCACCCGTTTCAGCTTTCTCTTCTTGGTGTTCAGCAGCTCTCAGCCCTAGGCGAGAAATCCAGTTTCCAGCAGCTCCCAATCCAGCTAGAGATCAGAGAGATTAGTTTGGATTAGAGTTCCAGCAGCCATGTCGAGAGGTAAGTGTTTCTTACTCTCTCCTTCAGTATTCCAGCTTGTTTGATGATGCTGGAAACGGTGTTTCCGTTTCCAGTTTGCTGTGTTATGTTTGTATGTTAATATATGATGATGAGATGATGATTATATGCTGATTATGTGATGATTTTCCATCCGAAAACCTGTATGTTTTGCTTGTGTGTATTAGAGAGAGAAAGTATGAGCTTGCATGGTGAAATGCTTTATATTTGATGAATGATGAAATTGAAGATGGGAATATGTATATTGAGGTGCCTTGGATGTGTGTTTGTGATTAATTTCTGTTTGGATGAGAATTGATTGGTTTCCAGCAGATTCAGACGCGCCATGTCTGAGCAAGACAAAGCGCACGGCCGTGTGTCCGCGAGAGCACGCCCGTGTGTCCTTGTCTTTGCGAAGGCACGGCCGTGTGCTCGAAGAGCACACGGTCTGAAAAGCTGAGGACACGACCGTGTGTCCTGAGGGACACGGTCGTGTGTCCTTTAATTGCATGAAATGCCCCAGATTTTCCAGAAGCTAGCACGGTCATGCACACGACCGGGGCACGGTCCCGTGTGTCTGGGCACACGCCCGTGTGCCTTTGCTGGGCACGGCCGTGTGTGAGTGTTGCACGACCGTGTGCCTTCCTTGCACGGTCGTGTGTCATCCAAAATTTCCCAGAATTTGCAGAATTGACTTATTAAAGGTTTGGTAATCCATCCAAGGGCTAATTGACATCAGATAATGCAGATTTCAAACAAGAATGCAGCATGTGCATAGCATGACACAGCATGTAGCCTGAATGAGGATCCAGGGATCCGAATTCAGTAGATTTCAGCAGTTAGAACCCAATGTATGGGTTGCAGTTTGGGGTGGACTCGAGGGGGCATCTGTGGGACCCAGCTTTCTGACACCAGTCAGTCAGCTTGGCAGCAGTATTTCAGTATGCAGTGTTTCATATTTGATTCCTGACACCAGTCAGATGATTCAGTGGTATTGCAGTGTTCAGTATTCAGCAGATTCTAGCCGGTAGCTAGAATGTTAAGCCCACTTGGCCAGGATGCCGGATCCCTGTGTTCCACCCAGTCTGATCAGCACAGCAGGTACCTTTGGGTACAGATAGAGATTCGCATGCATGCATATTCAGATTTCAGCTATCATGTCATAGCACTCATTTTAAAGAATGATTAATAACGAGAAACAGTAAAGCAGTGATCAGATGCAGCACCCGCAAGCGCCTAGATGTATGATTAGGGCCGATGCCAGGTATGTGTGCCCTTGTTTGTGCTTGCTTGAGTTGAGGGAAGTAGGAAATGCTTACTGGGTGATTTTTATCACTCATCCCTTCCCTTCTTCCTTCCTTTTCAGGTTGTTTGCTGCTGGCGAGGAGCGGGTGGACCGAGGCTTGCGAGAGGGGACCCCACACTCAAGAGACCAGTTGTATTTTATTTTCAGTTGGACCTGTGTGGTCATGTATATGATGTATATTTTCATATGTAAAGAACAAATGTGCAGAACAGTTAAATATATGAAAGCCAGTTGGGCTCATTGTATATTTGTTTCAGTTTTAGCTTCCGCATGCAATGTAATGGATAGCAACAGTTTTTTTTTCTTGTTCCGTAGGATTCCCGTCTCGGGTACCCGATTTCCAGTTTATTAATAAAAGAACAGTGTTTTCAGTAGCAGCAGGGGTACTCGGGGCGGCGGGTCCTACAAGTTGGTATCAGAGCCATGTGCTCTATGCCATTTTAGTAGAGATTTGAGTTGTATGTGTGTGTGGTGCCTGTTTTCTCTCCTTCGCAGCCATCGTCCAGACCCTCCTCACAGCACAGTCAGGTATTCTCTTTCTAGCTTTGATTTGTTTGTGTTTCTAACCCCTGTTTGCTTGTGATGCTATAGAGAGAGACGAGCCTTATGTCCCTAGATACGTAGGCGAGGCTAGTGGTAGTAGCCCTCCTGTCCAACCCATTAGTATGAGTGGTAGGAGGAGATCTCAGGGTGCCTCCCCTGTGGTTGTCAGGCCCGATCAGCTCAGAGAGATGATTGGAGAAATGATCAGAGAGAATCTACAGCAGGCTGGTGTGGGAAATGTACAAGAACCAGCCAGAGTTACTCCCCCTCAGCATGAGATTTATCAGCCTCCCAGAAGAAGAGTAACACAGCCACAGTTTCAGCCACAGTCACAGCCTCAGCCACAATATTATCCTCAGCCCCAAACAGCCAGAGAGGGCTATCAGTTTCAGTCTCAGCCGGTCAGAGGAGAGTATCAGTATCCGACTGGATTGCCAGGGTACAGCCAGGCCATGAGTACAGAGACAGTGGGCACTGGTCCGTCAGAGAGATTGCACCCTATTTACCATCTGCCAGGGCCGTATCAGCCAGTGAAATTCAGTGGGTCTAGAGATCCAGCGGTGGCAGAAGAATGGATAGAGTCAGTGGAGAGCATCATGGGTCTCTTCACGTTATCAGAGAGAGAGAAAGTCAGATTCGCGGCATTCCATCTTAAGGGTGATGCCAAGAGTTGGTGGAGCCTAGCTAGGGCTACCATTCCTGAGCAGCAGATGACCTGGTCTGAGTTCAGACGGCTGTTTGATGCCGAGTACCGAGGTTCAGAGTTGATGTATGCAAAGGCCCAAGAGTTCATTGATTTGGTTCAGGGGCCTAGTTCAGTGAAGGAGTACGCCACCAGGTTTAATGCCTTGGCGAGGTTTGTCCCTGGTTTGGCGGGGACCGAGATAGGGAGAGTGCAGAAATTCATCCATGGTCTGCATTCTGATATAGCCAGAGATGTCTTGACGG
>JAJEJH010000346.1:0-260267 GCA_026122585.1 Anacardium occidentale | reverse complement strand
ATTGGATTCTGTATTCCTGAAGACACTCAGAAACCAGCTATCAGCGCACTGCAAGCAAGTGAAAGCAAAGACAGATTTCGAGAAGAGGACTCACAGGGAAGTGTTATAAGCAATTTGCAAATTTTTCTACCATACTGGAATTCCTGCAAATGCAGCCAACTCCCCATATTTCCACAAAATGCTGGACCTAGTTGGTCAATATGGTCAAGGTTTTCAAGTCCTTCAAGTCAATTGATATCTGGTTGATTCCTCCAGGATGAAATTGCAATAATTAAAGAGAACTTATCAGAGCTTAAGGCCTCTTGGTCACTTACTGGTTGTTCTGTCATGGCTGATAGTTGGAATGATGTGCAGGCTAGGACATTAATAAACTTTTTGGTTTCTTGCCCCCATGGTCTTAATTTTGTATCTTCCGTAGATGCCACTGAGACAATAGAAGATGCTGCAAGCATTTTCAAGTTGTTGGACAAAGTGGTTGAAGAGATTGGTGAGGAGAATGCTGTCCAGGTGGTTAAACTTTTCATTTTTGTCTTTCTCCATTGCATGTTTGTATATCACTTGATTAACCACTTCCTAAGCTGTTTTCTGTTAACTGCCTTCACTGGTGATCACTAAGAACACTGCTAGTTTCAAGACTGCTGGAAAAATGCTTAAAGAAGAAAGAAGAAATTTATTTTGGACGCCATGTGCTGTCTATTGCATTGAACAAATGCTTGAGGATATTCTGAGTATAAAATAGGTAGGAGAATGCTTAGATGGAGCTAAAAAAATTACAAAGCTTATTTATAACAGCACATGGTTGTTGAATTTTATGAATGAATTTACGAAGGGACAGGAACTCCTTAGACCTGCAACCACTAAGTTTGCCACTAGTTTTTTAACTTTAGAGAGTTTGTCGGAGCAGAGGACTGGTCTTAAGAGAATGTTCCATCAAACAGGTGGCTTTCTCCACGTTTGCCAAGTCTGCTGAAGGTAAAGATATGGAGAAAAACATCTTAAATGCAACATTTTGGAAAAAGATGCTATATGTGAGGAAAAGTCTAGAACCAGCTGCAGAAGTTCTCCAGAAAGTAGAAAGTGATGCAAGCAGGTCAATTTCTTGTATATATAATGACATGTGTAGAGCAAAGTTTGCTATTAAAGCAATTCATGGTGATGATGTAAGAAAGTGTGGACCATTTTGGAACGCTATTGACGACCAGTGGAATTTATTGTTCCACCATCCTCTTCATGTGGCTGCTTACTTTCTCAATCCATCCTATCATTATCGTCCTGATTTTATTATGGTATGGAAATAGGTTAACAAAAATGCTTTTATGATTCTGTGCTCTTGCAAATACTAATTTTATGCGACTTTATGTAATTGTAGAATCCTGAGATTCCCCGTGGTTTAAACGAATGCATTGTTCGACTAGAAGCTGATAATGGGAATAGGATTTCTGCATCCATGCAGGTATTGGTTTCTTATATGCTTTGTGTTGTGTCTATGATATGGTGTTTTGTGAGGTCTAGAGCTACATGCAATTCGGTTAATTTCTCAGTATCTCGAGGTTAAAATGTCTTTTGAGCACCATTAGAGCTGTCAATGTCTCTGACAATGTTTTGCTATTGTTGTTTTAATTCATGTTCAGTCATGCTTTCTCCGATTCCTGATTTTGTATCTACTAGTGTTGATTTTGGTACTGACTTGGCTGTTAGTATGAGAACAGAGCTTGATCCAGGTGATTCAGCGGGGTGTCACTCAATTTATATGTTGAAAAATCTGTATTTAGTTATGTTTTGTCTGTGTTGATATACTGAATTTATGGTGATATAAATTTTACTTCATTGTTGTTTTACTAGCTGCATGGTGGGGACAACATGGGATAAGTTGCTCGGAGCTACAGCAAATCGCCATACGTATTCTGAGCCAGACATGTTTGTCTGTAGGATGTGAGCATACTTGGGGTACTTATGATCAAATTCACTGCAGAAGATGCAATTCTCTGTCTCGGAAGAGATGGAATGACCTCACCTATGTTCACTATGATGTGCGACTTACGGAGCACCAAACGGGAAGAAAGTGTGATGATGTGATCTCTTTTGAAATTACCATGCTGGAAAGCATACTGGATGACTGGTTAGTGGAATCAGATAAGCAATCTGTTCAAGAAGATGAGGTATATTCTATTCCCACTTGTTTTGTTCTCTCATCTTGCAGTTTTCCTTAAAATGTTTGGGGCCCAGAGTGAAATTGCTGATTTCTTTGTCTTCTTTTAGGAGATCCTTTATCTCAAGATGGAACAATTATATGGAGATGAAATGGATGAGAATGAAAATGAAGAAAGCAGACCAGCAGAAATGAATACACTGGCTGGTTTGGTTGAACCTTTGGAAGTTAATCCTGCTGCTGGAGGTGTTACCTCTGATGATGATGCTCTTGATTTTCTTGATGATGATTGGACAGATTAGTTTATTGAAATGTGGCACAACAAACTTGGAGTAAGCGGTGAGATTGCCTTATACGGTAAATGATTGATAGGAAGTAATCTGATGTTATCAAATATCATTTCTTATTTGTAAAGCTATTGTCTTTCTTTAGTTGCTTAGGGTCTGCCCATTGATCCTGACCTATCTTAAGTTACTTATATGCTGCCCATTGATCCTGACCTATTGATTTGGTAGTTTGCTGCTTGGATTAAACTTTATTATCTTCTATGCCAACAGTATAAGATGGTGCTGTGTTCTAAGTTTTCTCCTTCATTGAGAGCTGGTTATATGTTGTCCAATCTAATATGGAAGTTCATTTGGATTTGAGTTTGCAAACCATGATAGGAATGCTAACCATGTTTTCTGATGAGATTTATGAGTATTAAGCTGATAATATTGATTTGACATGTTCCATGTGAGGATCATCACAGGTGCAAGAGGAGAAGGTCCAACATCAGGTAACTCCAATGGATTTCTTTCGGAATGGTTCTTCTTTTGCCTATATTTTTCTTTGTTCGTCCATTAGACAATTTTATTTTTTTCTTGGTTAGCTACAAAGGTGCGAGTTGTGAGAACCGGAGTACCAATGGCAAATGGAGGGAGAAGAAATCAAGCTTTAATTCGGATTCCTTTCCTCATTATTTTGGGTACAGTTGGACTTGGGGGATTTAATGCAGCCAGGTGATTAGCATTATCAGAGTATTATGTTTGTACATTTAATTTTAGAGGGTGTAAACGGTGACACATTTTTATTCTATATTCTCCTCAGGGCTTACAGAAAGCAAAAAGAGGCATATCCTTCTCATAATCCATTCCTTCCGTGATCAGAATTTTTGGGTTGACTATGAGACTACCTCTGTCTCATTGAATGTCTGCTTCATATTGTACTTTTTAATACAATGTATTTGCAGTTTGGCAAAGTCAGTCATGCACTAATCGGGATTATTAGTTTATATTGATAAACTGTTGAAGCATTTGTAAATTTTCTTGCTTGCCGAGTCAAGTCTTTCCTAATCTTTTGATTTCGGCAAGCATCTTTATAGTTCTCGCAGTTAATGAGAAAATGATTAAAAAATGCATTTTGGAATGAAGCCACTTGTGTACTGGTATTTCCATATTTCCCACTGGGTAGCATCACCTCATTGGTACAAGCTTTATCTTGCAGAAATTGGAATTGAAATAAAAGCCTTACGAGAGACCGTTGGCAATAATCCTGTAACTTTCAGAAAACAAAAACTGGTAATCATCCAATCCCAATTTTTTGACAACCAAAAGGTCAACATAATCTCAACTGTAAATTGTAAACGGATGTTGACCTCGGGATGGGCTGGTGGGCTTATTGGTAATAGCACAGTAGTTTAATTAGTGTTAAATATAAGTGCGTCCAACATAATATGCATAGGTTAGGTAGGCGTACACACGGACCAACCACAACCACAACCACAACCACACATGGGTCTCACGCATTCAGCCGAGCTATGCGACCATCAAGATTAAAAACCTGCTTCTATCTAACACCATCAAGACTAGACCATTCCAAAACTTACCAATAAAGGGGTAATACGATACGAATAGAGCATGGGCTACCACTTTCTAACAAGAAGTTACCGTTTTCAGCCGTGAAACCGACTCCAGGACACTTCTAACTGGCCTTCTCAGTCAGATGTGGTCACTTGTCCTATCAAATGCCTGACTAGTGCAAGACAAAATCACAGATAAGAAACAAGAGAAAGATGCTTCATAAAAATAAGTCTGCACTAACTCAACCGAATGAACACATGAACTGAGGTAAATCATATATGAAGACAATCAAACTCAAATTACAGAACAAACAGTTCACATTTATAATATCTTCAGACACTCAGGTTTTTTTTGCTTACCCTGAGATTGATACTACCAACTAAATAGAAATATCAATACCAAGTCTCACATAACATCTTCCACTACTATAGTAGAAATTTATTACTGACCATGTCCCAGAAATGAAGCGTGTACTTCACACAAATGGCAATGGATAACATGCTCAGTCATATACTTCAACATCTGTCACCCAGAGGTAGGTTGATTGAAATAGATTTTTCTGCCATGAGTATATTTCAAGAGCTTCAATAATATTGTCGTAGGCTGGCTTCAATTTTTCCACCGTTAACTTTGTTCCCATACACCAATTGAACCATCACGTATCCATAAGTCTCAGTCTTGAACCATCTTCAACAAGACTTTGTATCCCAGGATGTCGTCTAACATATCAATACAGCAAAAGTGATAACATTGTTTTGCCACACTGCAGACGGTACAAAATTCAAACAAACCCATAGTAACCGGGGCTGCATCACCGCCTTCTAATTATAAGAGTTTGAACAGAAGATCTCCATATTTACTAGCAGAATCATTCTTAACACAAGCTACTGTGGAAAGACAAGGCTTTAGCTTAATTCTTTTTAAGCAATTTCCACAAATATCAAATGAATGGCCATAATGGACGAACTCCAAATCATGCTACCACTGCAAACTCTGCTGCAGAAAATTCCAATACAAGATTATACTTGTCCAAACCCATAAGTGGTTTTCCTTCTATCCACATACACCCAACAGACTTTCCCACCAAACAAGAGTTAAAAAACAAAAAGAAATGAAAAAAGAGAAAATTAAAGAGAGAGAGAGAGAGAGAGAATAACCTAAAACTACTTACTTGATTCATAACCTACATGTTCACGTTCACCATAATTTTTTGGCACTTTTGATTGTAATTCTAAGTGGCCCATAACCAGTCTCAAACTTAGTATGTAGCAATTATGACCACTTACTTGGGCCACTTCTCTGTACCAAACTGATTTTAGTTTTGATCAAGCACTGGTTTCATTACCAGTTTCACTTTTTGTCTCAGGAAAGGTAATAGTAATTGGTAACCATCCAGAATGATGATGAACAATCCATTTTTTCATGGTTATTATCATGTTCAAGATCTGAAGCACCTCACCAAGAGCAAGGTCTTCCAAGCATGCCGTTTTGAGGGTCAAAGCTGCTTCATACCTGTGAAGTTCAATTAAATTGGGTGGGGAAATAATTTTATCAAAAAGATTAGAATGCATGATAAAAGAGCCAAAACTTAACTAGAATTACCTGCATTGAGAAGCCATTATCGCTGATCTTCCAGATGAGGAAGTTAAGAACTTTTGTATACCATCCCATGTTTCTTTTGGGTATTGATTAGGATTACCACTAATAGGGTTCACACACTTCCATAGTTTGTCATTTTTACGAACATACAACTGCAATTGACCTATGTTTTGCTTCATTACCATATTTTGCTCAATTGCACTGTTCAAAGCTTTTCTTACATCAGTATTGCGGTGTTTTGGATCTCCATAACGAATGCAATCAGTTATGTTTCCTTCTGTAGGCATAATTTTCTCAGTTTTCAGGGTGTTTAAAGCAAGTAAGATAACCCCAATAAGGCCTTGAACATATTCAGGTGGTGCACGTCCTTGAGTTCCCCAGGTAGCATTACTAGAAGCAGGAGTAGTAATTGAGGATGATGATAAAGGTGGAACTGCAGGACCATGGAAATACCTATTGTTTAGAGTATCACAATGAATTGGCTGGCTATTTTGCACAACATGGCTTTTCTGTGGTACATTAAGGCTAGCTGGATTTGGAGATTCAACATAGCTAGTTTTAAATTCTTCTCCACTTTGAGGACGGAAATTAGGGTTATTTTGAGCATAGTTGCGGTATTCAGACACACTTAGTTTACCAATATCAGGCACGTTTGCGAGTGGAGCTGTTGGGAACCTAGGGCCATTAGAGCCAGGATGCACAGCACGAAAACCATGATTTTGAGAAATGGGGGGTAGAAAATTTTCCTGTGCAAAAGTTGGTTGCATAGGGAAGTTATTTGGTCTCAAAGAGTGAGGATACTGGTTCTGAGGATTGCCTATGAAATTATTTCCATTACTCCCTGAAGGATCAGGATTGCTAGGGAAAAAATTTGGAGTAGACCTACTTGCAGAGATAACAGGTTCACCGGTGCCACCAAAGAACTCATGTGGGGCTTTCTTAAACTGCTTTCCTTGTGTATGTTCCAACTGATATGCATAATCATTGCTTCTACTTTCCTGAATCATGACTGGCACACTTGAGGCTCGTGATACACTAGGCTGACTTGGGGTCTTGCGCACATATTTCCCCCTATATTTTGCTTCACCAACCCTAGATGTATTTGGGCTAAAAGTCACTGGCTGGCTTTCTTGTGCTGGTTCAGAAACCGGGATGTATGGTATTTCAGGGTTAAAGGTACTAAAATCATTAGCAAGCTGTGAAGATTCACCATTTGAAAGAGGGGATCCTCCCGCTGAAAGGCTTGTCCAAAGCCATACACTTTTAGCAGCTGCAATTAATGGCGCTGATGCCTTCTGTGGCTGCGCCAAGAGAATATTATACCTTCTCATTCGCAACTGATGGAGAGCATTAGAAAAATCTCTATCCCCCGAAATCAGCAGATAATTCGAGGGAGCCGGGTTGTCCACTGCCCAAAACAGCATATCTACTAAAATCTTCTTGTCACTCGCATCTTTAACACCTGTTTGTTAATTACTTAAAATGTCATTTTAAACATTTAACAACCAAATACTTACATATCTCCATTTCTTGACCTCTACTACATATTTTACTCATAAATAATTAACACAGTCCAGTGAAGGTCTAAAAAGCAAAAGAACTTATTAAAAGTAACTGCCAAAAACGCTAAGAAAAAAGAAATTCAAGACTCCTGACAACGATGACCGATTGATGGATCAAGAAAGTCGAATCTTTAGTACAAAATCTACACATCAACGTTGAAATTCAGCCCCAAATAGAAAATACAGATGCTTAAGATGAAAAAGTTTAGGGTATCATAAGCTTGAGCGAGTTATAGATAGAAGTACCAGCAGGAACGTGATTGAGAGCGATTCCGGTGCTAGAGAGCGCGTGCTGTACAGATGCGGGGATGCGATTAGTGTCGCCGTAGGCGGAGATAGAGACGGGTCCACAGTAGTTCATCTTAACTAAGGCCGAGCTTATGTTCTGCGCAATCGTGTGCGGATCACAGTTCTTCGGGACATGACAGTTCTCTATATCCCACCACACCGACGTCTTTGCAGTCACGTACTGTGGCTCCGCCAACGACGGAGTAGATGCCGCCGCTGCGGTGTTGGAAGTCCCGGCCACATCTCCCCCCATCTGTTTTGGCGCACGATAGTGTAACTTAGGCGTAAGATAGCACGAAACTGGGTAACCCCCTTTGTTCGTTGGTTCTGGACTTTTTGGGTGTGTTTTGCTTACTAGCTTCAAGTTCGACTAGTATGAGAGCGTGTGATTTCGTCGGAGGCCGCTTAAATGTGGCCAAAATATCAATGTAATTACAATTTTATCCCTCAATACGTATTACATCAATTGGAAAACAGGGGTATTTTGGAACATAGACTTAATTTTGTTGTGTTGTGTCTTGTATTCAAACGTGCGGAGTGGGCAAGGGAGATCATACTTGACCATATTTGATTGGGTTTTCCATTTCGAAAATATCGGATTTTAAATAACAATAATAATAAAATTACCAATTTGTAAGACCTTAACTGGACTTTATGACCTCCCAAGTCAACGAAAATTAAATAATTAAAATAAAATAAAGGCAATAAAATCACTTTTTTACTGCTTGAAACATTGTCTATAGTGGCCTTTCCATCTGTAAAGTAAGCTTTGTTACTAGGCATTCAAGCTTTTGGAATGGGAATTTCTTCCCACGCAAGAAAAAAAAAAAAAAAACAAACAGAACAAATAGGAATAATCCACCGACTCTTTCCCAGGAATCGGAATGTTTTACATTTCACTGTAATCATCGGCAGTCTCTGAGAAACACCCCCAAAATTCCTCTGCCTGCCTGCCTGCCTTCCTGCCTTCACCCAAGATGAGACATCCTCCAAGAAGGGGCTAGAGATGCTCGCTCATCTCCCCCTAAATCAGAAGAACTTTCTGCCACAGCAAGGATTCCTACGTTTAAGGGAATTTTTCGAAACTGATCATCTGGGGATGTTTCCTTGCTTCTCTTTCCATATTACAAAGTAATTTTCTTTCTTATCAACATAAAAAGATCAGAAGAATACAACACCTTTGCTGCTCTATCAGGGAAACCTTTGTCAAGGAATTTGAGATACCCTGGCCGGGACATTACAAGGCCACATGAAGACAATATGTATTATGTTAAGTCAAATAGTCGTTAACTCAGGAAGTGTTACGCTTGGAAAGACAATCAGTATTCAATCTTTCCGAAGAACAGCAACTAGGATGGTCGTACATCATACTCACATTACTGTTGATGAATTATACTAAGAAAGCGGAAATTTGAAGACCGGACCACAGAAAGAATTCAAAAAGAATATCCGGATTTTTGTCATAACCACTGGAACTTCTATCCTGGGATTTCCTGGAAGCATCATGGAATAGACAATGACACCAAGCTACTGATGAGCCAGACATTTTAGAACATTTTAAAAATTGGATTGGTCCACAAAGAAAGGCTGATTCTTGGGAATCAAATCTTCAGCAATTTTTCCACTGCACCATGTCCCAAAAAAGCAGTTGTGCCATATGAATTATAGTGTATTCTTGGTATTATTGCATATTTGGTGGTTTTCTAGAGCACATACTAAAGTATTGATGGGGGCAAGCAATAGTGTTATTAACCTACTAAGGGCTTTGAACAACAAATGAAGGCCACAAAGACAACTATAAGCAAATAAGCAGTATCTCCCACCCTGCTGCATAAAAAGATTAGGCTTAAGAGATTCTGTCAACCTCGCATTGGGGAGCCCAAATACTTATTGCCACGCAAGGTTTTCTTAAAAGATAATTTCGTATCTAACTTTTTAAAATTTAAATACTTATCTATTAATTAAAATTAATGATTAAATTTAATTATTAATAATTAAATATTAATATATAGAAAGGTATTTTTGTTTTTAATAAAATTTTTTAAAATAATGAATTTATAAAATTAATAGAAAATATTAAAATAATAATAAAAAAATAAATTATAACAAATAAAAAAAAGGTTATAGTCAAAAATTTAACTAAATGATTAAAAATAATCATTTAGTTAACGAGACAATCAGATCTAATAATCTCATTTGGTGGAGGCAGTTGATGGTCGAAATAGTCGTTGGGGCCAATTCACCCATTTTCGATTGTTTTGTGCCACGTTAATGGAGGAGGTCGATAGATCTAATTATTTTCGCCAAAACCTTTACCAAAAAAGAAGGCAATTAGGTTTGTTGTCTTTGCCTTAACCACCCTACGGATAGTCACACCCATGATGATAGTTATTTTTTTAACATTTTTCAAATTTTTAATTATGTTTTTCAAATTTTTTAATTTTTTATATTTAAATATTATTTTATATTTTTATTATTACTTTTTATTTTTTTATAAAAACATTTTAATTATTTTATCAAAAAACTTAACAAACTTAAATGAAAAATAATCAACGAATAAATCTTTGAGTTTTAAAAAGTTGGAATATAGAATTGTCTTTAAGGAAAACTTTGGGTGGGAATAGGCATTTGGCCCAAAATTAGGTCTTAAATAGTTAGAATATGAGTTGTCGTATACCCAAGAAAATAATACATTTGACAATGGAAAATATTGAATGTGTAATTACCAAAATATATGTATATATATTGAATGTGCATCTTAATTAAAGTGCGAGCTGCGACCACTTCAAAGAAGAAATTTGACCGGAGGCACAGAAGAGATGAAATAAAGACATAATTGAAAACAGGATGAAGGCAACCCATGCAAGTAAATATTAATAGCGACTCACCCTCCCCACGAAATCGACCAGTTATCTTTACGGTTTCTTTAATTTTAGACTGAGTTGGGAATGATTTTGCATGCTATGATGAATGAACCATCAATACACCATCTAATAAAAGCGGACAGGTGGAATTTCCGCTGCATATCTAAAGGGACATCCAGTCTTGCGAATTAGAAATGGCACTGATCTTTGACTCTACAAAAATGATGGAATTTCACCGCTTTTTGCCGCAGCCCTTTTCGCCCTTTTTACGTCAATATGGCTTTTTGGTATCATCAGGTCGGGATCTTGGGAGGAAAGGAAATTTTCTGTGACTTGGTGGCTTTCATATAGTCTCCTGAAAATTATGCGTCAACCGGTTCACTTGACAAATCGTTCTCTAAGTCGGTCCACCGTCATTTCCAACAAATACTTGCTTATGAATAATAAATTTACATTAACAAGGGATCATTATGAATAAGAAAACAACGGAAGCTGAAGCCAAAAATAATAATTAAGAGAAACACTTTGGCAGTGCGAGAAACAAACAAATTCACCCATATTAACAAATCAAATACATCATATATAATTGAAGCATATAAAACCTTGACAAACAATTTACCACCGCCTCCTAAAACAATCCCTTTATCATATTTTTCATTCTTGCATGTGTGCACTCTTGCACACACGGGCACAAAAAAGGGGGAGAAAGACTCATTAATTTGGTGTTTCACCTGCAGGTCCAGGCCGGGCATTTAACAGGGGTTGGAGGGCTTTGACAACAATGCTCATATTTGGCCGAAAATCAGCTTCGTATTGCACACATAGGGCAGCAACCGCAGCCATCTATAATCAGACAAAATAAAGCATAAATTATTGGATGTTTTGCAGATAAATAACTCAGTCTCACTATAGCCACTCCTCTGGTGCCAGCAATTAGGAGTGTAATAAAGCCGAGTCGACTTGAACTGGTGAGATCTCAGCTTGAGACAGATTTGGTTGACTCGAACTCAATTCAAAAAAATATTTTTGATGCTCTAAAATTCAAACTACTAATTATTCATAACTTATGTACCTATCAATTATCCTTTATTATCAAACTAAATAAATTAGATTTTAGAAAAATAAACATAATATCTAAATTTGTGAAGGTTTATAGATATTCTACTCAAGTCATGAACACGAAAACTCACTAAGCCAATCATCGTGAAGGTTATGCTTGGCTTAACATTAGTCAAACCAAACCGAAGCTTACTGGCAATGGAGTTTATAAGATACAAGGACACAATGGGAGAGGGCACTTTAAATTTAGAGTTCTAGGACCAAAATTATGAAACACTAAAAAATTTCAGATGCAATTCTTAGCCACATGCATTGCAAGTTCAGAATTCTAGATTATTTTTCAGATTTTACTACCTTCCAATAGCCAATAGCACCCACTTATAATCCGTACTATTCCTGAAGAGGTTCTCCCCCTCTCTTCTTTCTTTTTAAATCTACCTATTATGTTAAGAAAGGAGAATGAAAAATACGAAGCAGAATAATTACCTTTGCAACTGCCTTGGGAGGGTAATCTCCTCCTAGTCTTGCGTCAATACACTGCCTAACTTTGTCTTCGCTAAGTTTTGGTGTAGCCTAAATTAACCAAAAATTTCCAGTAATCATTGAAGTTGAGAGTAAATAGAAAATAGTTGTATCTCAGAGCTCAGAGATTGAAATCAGCAAATATAAACACAAAATAAAAATAAAAAGAAGCATAAATATAGTACCCATGTTACTAGACTCTGCTGTCCACGTGGCAGTGTATGATCAACAGGTTTTCGCCCAGTTAGAAGCTCAAGCAGGACAACACCAAAGCTGTATACATCACTCTTAGCATTCAACTGTCCAGTCATTGCATATCTGTCACCACCAGAACAAGACAATAACTCTACAATGTTCAAGCTCAAGGAAATACTTTCTCACATTAAATTCTTTAATGAGAAGTAATTATAGTAATTTAACTTGGGCTCAGTTTTAATCACAAAGATACTATGGATTAAAGACTAAAGAGGGAGTCTTTTGACATATGTGCTTCAGCACTATGAAAATTTCAAGTGTTAAAAATATCTTAGCAATTAAAGAAAGCCTCACTATATTTAAAAAATTTAGATGTCAAATTGAAATTCCCATTATTGCAAACAAAAGCTCAGAGCCCCAGACAGGTATCCTTATGTTCTTCCTTAGCCGTAAGTTAATATGACTGCCACAAAAGTAGTTGATAGCTTACTCAGGTGCATGATAACCAAAAGTTCCTAGAACACGAGTGGAATGAAGGCGTGCTGCCATATCAGGAGCTTGATTAGACAAATCAAAGTCTGCGATCTTCGCTACATCATCATCAAAAATTAGTACATTGCTGGACTTAATATCACGATGGATGATGTGAGGGTCTGCTTTTTCATGTAAGTATTCAAGCCCCTTTGCGGCGCCTACAGCAATTTTTACTCGCTGTTGCCATGATAAAACAGGGCCAGGCTGAGCTCCTTTAACACCTTTCCTTCCTGCATAAAAAAAAAAAAAAAAATTAAAACAGCAATATTAATAAACAAGTATAGTTCTCTGTGTTTGAGGGACCAGAGGTGTAAATTATTTAAGTTATTCAAGCATTATGAATTATCTGTGGGCAGTAGTGATATTTCCTAGACCACTTTCACCGCACAGACTGAATGATAAACATGAAACAAATAAGAAAAGTTTTAATTGCAGGCAGATTATTTAGAAAGTCACAGTTTGATATCTACAGAACAAACTAAAGACCAAACATATGCCACAAAATTCAAGCTGGATTTGCTTGCCCACAGAATATAATATCTGAATAATTTTACTAAGTTTTGCAAGGCCATGCCATAGTGCAACCCAAATCAGAAAAAATTGCTGCCATTTAATCAGAAATTGCAAACATAGCACCCATCAATTTGTCACACCGCATAGATGTGCATTTATCAGAACTGAGAACTATATCTGATTCAGAGCTATTATACAACACCAGGAATTTCCCTATTCTTAGCATATCACTATTTTTCATGAATAAACAACCATTAACCATATCAAGTTAGCCAGAGAATAAACCAAGATCTAGCAGAGAAAAACATCAAATATCTGATATCCTTTCAACTTGCAAAATGGAGCATCATTGCACATACCATGAAGAATATCATGAAGAGATCCATTAGATGCAAACTCATAGGCAAGTACACGTGAATTTCCATCAACACAGTAACCAAGCAATTGAACAAAGTTCTGATTCTTTAACCTTGATACCATGGAAACCTGTGAATTTATGCATCAATTAGTGTGTAAGTATGAACATATGATGTGATACCATGACATCTTTAGTAAAATATTATCAATTACAGTTGCCAACTAAACCTGGGCTAAAAATTCTTCATCAGGTTGCTTGCTGGCATCTAACTTTTTAATTGCTGCTGCTTGCCCACTTTTAAGAACTCCATAATATACTCTTCCATATGAACCTTCTCCAATTAAAGCATTTGTTCCAAAGTTTTCAGTAATGTCCCTCAGTTCCTCTGCTGAAATAGGAGGGACTTCAATGGGCTGGACTTTCACAGTTTGAGCACCCCTGGGTGCTGCTTCTGATGCGGGATAACCTCCATCAGTTCCTGTGTATTAAATTGAAATTTAACTAAGAATAAACCAATCAAATTGCTCAGGTAATAGTATAGCTAATATCAACCCTTGCCTATCCCCATCAGTGCCTGCCCACCCACCCACAGGGAAAGGAAAAGAAAATCTAATTCAATAATTCCTCTCAAATATATCATCCTTTAAGTGGTCAGGACCACATTATTACCTGCCAAATTTTTGGCCATGTATGGGTTTCCACTGTCAGCAGCTTTCTGCGTACCATCTTCTTCACAACAGCTGAAGCAGCTCATGATTCAGTCTCTCAAGAATGCGCCTCTTTGATTCAAAATAATCAATTTTTTTTTTATTAAAAAAATATTCACCACAACTTCTAATTGTATTCAAGTAGCAGAAAAAAGATAAAGACATATAGCAGATACAGACGTCAATCATTTAACGTCTTTGAAACTAAAGTTTCCCACTTCCTCACCCAGAGCGGAACTTGATCATCCAATCAAATTGCATGGAATCAGCGGATCAATATTATAAATTCAAGAAATGCTACCAAGTGAGTCAATGGCTACCATTTCAGTATAGAACAAATTCTCACAAAAACCTTACGGACTCCAAAACAAGCCTTCAAACAAAAAAGAAAACATGTCGATATACATATCAAAATAAAGTTTCTTGAAATCTTTGCAACAGAAATTTTGAATTACACAAATTGCATTTAAGTGTAGCGCAGTAACCTAGTAATACGAGTAACAAGTGCTGGTTAAAAAAACATTGCACACCAGATCACTGTTCACGCTCTCAATCTACTTCAATCCATAACGTTCGGCAGCCAAATTTCTAGATCGAGCCAACAACCATCAAAAAACGCATCTTAAATTCAATTAACATCAAAATTCACCAATCACTGACAGTAAAAGCTTATAATTCAGTAACAGCCAATACATTATATATGTACAATATAATTCACCAAACGATTTAAGCTAAAAATTTCTCAGAGGATAAACCGCTACTCGTCAACATAATATTGATCACATGAATGTTGTTAAAAATAAAAAAAGAAATAGAAATAGTTGAGAACACAGATCCGTACATAAGTTAAAATAAACAGCAAGCAAGAAGAGTAAAGTTGAATGAATCGCTGAAGAGAGAGTGAGTAAGCGTATTGCTGGAGATCTACGAGGCCGGCGAGAGGGTGCGCAGGATAAGGAGAGGAAGGGTGTGTAGGATAAAGAAATGGATTCAGTCTCTTGACTTTGGTGCCGTATTATTAGATCCTGAATAAAACTTTTATTGAATAGATTTTTTGTTATTATATATATATATACATATATAGTTATGTGCGTGTGTTTGTTTACTTCTAAAATGTACTGTTCAGCTCTGCTTGCCGCCAGGCTTGACCGATTTCGGTTTAGTTTGAAATGGAGATGTCATTGAAGGTGCTCGAGTCCACCCTAGCTGATTAAGTGGCGACGTATTATTGGCTAGAATAAAGAAGACTTCTTGCTTTAAGGCAACCTGGTTTCGGCCAGGACAGCTCGCGTGCGGTTGAATACAACCCGTTTCAATTTTTTTCACTACTGACCTTTTTACTCCTATAAAGCACTCTGTAATTTGGTAAATTTCAAATTTTGATTCGCTGTATGCAAGAGTTTGTTCTGTCCGTACAACTTTTTTTAATGATGTGTTAAATTGGATAATAAATCAAATAAACCCCAACACGCTCCCAGTCAGATTTTTGCATGACTTGGTTATTTGATTTCGTCTCAGGTGCCCGATGGACTGGGCCTGTCCGCCTGAAGGGCAGTAGTTGAAATTGGACCGATCAATACCATATTTTGGGCCACTCTGACAGCCCAATATGAAAAGCTGACATGTACAAGTTCACCTTTCAAATTGTTGGCCCGGATGCAATTGTGACCAACACATGATTGCAGATATACACATGTTCAAAGGAATCATATCGTCCGACCTTATAATATATTTTAAGTTCCTTGCTGGGGGGCATACGTTTGTGTTTTATTATTTTGATCATCAATAGATGGTTGCCCGGTTGGAGGGGCTCTGAAAAACTTAAAATAAAACTACGGATTGCGGCGAATAATAATAAGAAGAAGGGTGTTTTTGAGAAACTCAACATCATGTGGATGGTTTTACACATAACAAAATGCAAATAAAAATAATAATACAGGGATTGGAGAAGATTAGAGGACGATCTGCATCTCATGATTGGATTTGTGGGCTCATGTGCCCCACTACCCGCCCATATCCCGCCTTTATACTGACCATAAATCTTGATTAGGGAGAAGGACAATCCCAGAAACAGAAGAAAGAAGATTAACGACTACATATATGACCACTAACTTCACTTGCTTGACAGGAGGGCATATTTAGAGCCACAAATTAAAAAGTGGACTCAGAAGTAATGACGTGATGTGGCTCTCAAATTTCAACAAAGATGAAGCAAGTCCTAGAAATTATTATATTGGTTAAGCCTCGTCCCGAAAACCTAAACAATATAGGGAGATTTCGGGGACGAATGTAAGCAAATTATGCTACGGTAGTAAGTTAGGCTGTCCATGTGAATATTGAGTTGGCATGCCATTGGGTTCGGAAAATGTTATTTGCTTATTCTGGTTTGCTTGCTCTCTGAGATTGACCACAAAATTACAAAATTCAATCACGCAACCCCAAGATTCAATTACAAATTCTTTAATTGCTCAAAATATATATATATATATACACTTTGACTGGATTAGATAAAAAATTCCCATCTTGAGAGCGGGTTGAATATATTATCTGGGTAAGTGAGAAGGAATGGACTGTGACTCTTTGGGCTGACTGACCAATAGCTCGTCGGGTTAGTTGAAACCTGGTCCCAGACTCAGAGTCAACAGCATGAATTTGTTTCATTGATCCGGCAAAATATTCTTGCCTATGGTTTTAGGCCAAATGAACATTCCCACCCAACGTTTCCTTAAATTACAAAGGTCAATCAAGAAGTTTTAAGAAGCTAATTACCCACTTTTAACTAAAGTTAGAGAAATATTTTTATTCTTTTAAATAAAATTAGAAAAATAAAATTTATAAAAATAATTAAAGTATAAATAATATTAAAAATTAATAAAAATTTAAAAAGTAATTATTGTTGTTAACATAATGACCACTTGATTTTATTGGTAGTTAAATTTAACCTTATAGATGAAGGAGACGATCGGATCTAATCTCTAAAGGTTTGGTAAAGGCGACCAATCATCTAATATGATCGGAAATGGCCAGTTTTAAGAGTGTTGACTCTTTCTTGTCTTCTCTGATGGCTTATGAATCTAGTTGTATTAGTCATCAAGACAACCATATCTAGTTGTTAATTGAATCAAATAATTGTTTCTGACCATTTAATTATTTAAAAGGTAATCATCTTTGTTGACGATACTATCAATTGTAGTGGTTTTTTTAAAATTTAAACTTATCTTTTAAATTTTTTTAATTTTATTTTAATATTATTTATATTTATTTTAATTTTAATTTTAATTTTATTTATTTGTATAAAGAGTATTTTAGGTTATTTAATGAACATGGGTGAGTATTTGGCTTTTTAAAATTTTATGGGTGAGATTATAGTTAAGGAAACCTTGGGTGGGAATTAGTATTTGGCCTTGGTTTTATTTGGATGTTGGTGCAGCAGCAGTGAATCCATCTCCATCCTCTTGATTTTTAAATTATTAAAAAAAGTCCTCTCTGGTTCCAGGTTCAATGATGTCATAATCATAAATGCGGTCTCTAATCAGGACAAAAATAAATAAATATCATTAAAAGAATGGATTAAACAAATTTGGTGTAAACATTTAAGAAGACTGCTGGTTTTAAGAAGCATTTATGATTCAAGTAATTTTGCAATCAAAGCAGGGGTTTTTTTTTTTTTTTTATTATTATTATTGTCCAACACTTGAGAAGTGAAAAAAAGGAAAAAGGTAAAATCTAGTGATCCAAGAAAACCGGTCAGGGGAGAAAGCTTACGAGTAATACCAGGGAGGATCTGTTATCAATTATCGCACGTTGGTTTTATCTGAGCCAGTTACTTAATAATTAACACAAATTATTAACAAAAAAAAAAGGGAAAAAAAAGGTTTTGATTCTCTGTATCTCGCTGCACCCGAGAAGGGTAGAGAAAGAACGCTGGAAAAGAGTAGAACAGGGGAAAATACGAGGCATCTTAGTTTACAAGTGTGTGAGAGAGACACGCACTGGAGGAAAGTGGACCCACCATTTGTGTTAGTTGTCCATTAAATTTAATGTATGAATGTGTAAGTAACATCATCATTACCGTTCAACTGAAAATGAAAAGTACAGTCCCAAAAGCTAGCACTTTCACAATACCTTACATTTCCTTCACTTTCCGGCGACATTTTTCTTACTTACCATCCGGGCAAGTATAATTGTTGTTGTTTAATTTTATTTTACTTTCAATTTTTTTTTGTTATTATTAGTATCTTTTTGTTTAGGGATTGTGCATGAATCTAAGAATTGGATGCGGAAAGCTCTGTGATGCAAATGATTTGGGAGGTTTATAGCTGATTTTGAAGGGTTTGGTGGTTAATTTAAGTTTACTGGTATGTGGGTTGCTCTTAATTGGAACCATGGATGTGTTGGTGTACTGTTTTTGGACTTTTGGGGAAGAAGTTAAGCTGATTAGGTAATATTAGGGGCTTAGTTTTTTGTGGGTTTGAACTCTGATCTGTCGCTGAGATTGGATTTGCTTTTCTGGGGTTTGTAATAATTTTTTTAATTACTTAGGCTCACTAACTGGATTTGGATTTTTCAATTTATATTATCTGGGTTTCAATATGGAGACTAGATTTAGAGGTGAAAATCATCATCTCTATGGTATGAATTCCGTGGATTTGCGAGCAGTAGGTAAAAGAACTCTAGAATGGGACTTGAACGACTGGAAATGGGATGGTGATCTTTTTATTGCCAGCCCAATGAATCCGGTGCCTAATGATCACTTGAGCCGTCAATTTTTCCCACTTGGAGCTGGAAATTCGTCAAATAGTTCATCATCATGTTCAGATGAAGGGATTCAAGGAATTGAGAAAGGGAAAAGAGAATTGGAGAAGAAAAGGAGGGTTATTGTAGTTGATGATCATAATTCATATGAGGCAGCAGGTGGACTTAATTTGAAGCTTGGCAGCAATGTTTTATCGGTTTGTGAGAGGGAAGCAGGGAATTGGGAGGGAACTAGTGGGAAGAAGACTAAATTTGGTGCAGGTTCTTCAAACCGTGCCATTTGTCAGGTGGAGGATTGTGGGGCTGATCTGAGCAATGCCAAGGATTACCATAGGCGGCATAAAGTGTGTGAGATGCATTCCAAGGCCAGCAGGGCACTCGTGGGAAATGTTATGCAGCGGTTTTGTCAGCAATGTAGCAGGTTAGTCATTGCTTCTGAGTTTCTTTTGTCATAAATTATTAAATTGTATCATAAACTTCTTGTCTTGTATTGGAATTTGTGCATGTCTGATTCATTCTCTTGGTAATATACAGAATACAATCTAGCCAATTTAGAACTTAGAATAAATGAAACATGAGTGGAATTTTTGTGGAATTTTTGTGGAATTTTTGTTTAAGCCATGGTAAATGATATTTTGTTGAATTTTTCTGACAGATTTCATCTCCTTCAAGAATTCGATGAGGGGAAGAGGAGTTGCCGCAGACGTTTAGCAGGGCATAATAAACGGAGGAGGAAAACCAATCCTAGTCCTGCCAGTAATGGAGGCTCACTCAATGATGATCAGACTAGCGGTTATCTGTTGATAAGTCTCTTAAGGATACTTTCCAATATGCATTGTGAGTAACTCTGTGCTCTTTCTATGATAAAAATGAAACCTGATTTTACATTAAATTTTTCTTCTTTCTTCCTATATTATGATTCCATCATTTTTGGGCTAATATGGCTGATGATATCCTACATAAGCATTTTTATCTTCAATCTTGCCGATACAGAAATAATATGTTAGATGAAAAATATTTTTCCTGAACTTGTTTTCTCTGAATGAAGTGCTGATTTATGTTTGCTCCCTTGTACATTGAAATAAAACTTGTTTGTGCTGTGCCCTTGATTAGTAAAGATAGATACATTTTGTTGTTTGCTTTTCTGCTGACCTGTAATAAAATTTTCCTTAAACGACAGCTAATAGATCAGACCAGAAAACAGATCAGGATCTGCTATCTCATCTTCTAAGGAGCCTTGCTAGTCCTGCTGGTGAAAATGGGAGAAGAAGCATAGCTGGGCTTGTGCAGGATTCACAAAGTATAATGAATCATGTTACTTCTGTTGGGAACTCAGAAGTTGTTTCAGCTTTGATTGCAAATGGTCAAAGTCCTCCTAAGCCTTTCAGACAACATCTCAGTGTATCTGTATCTGAGATGCCCCAGCAAGGGCCAAGTGCTCATATTGCCGGTGGTGCAGAAGTTCAAGATGGCACTGCAGGGCAGATCAAAATGAATAATTTTGATTTGAATGACATATATGTTGACTCAGATGATGGCACAGAAGATGTTGACAGATCACCTGCGCCTGCAAATCTGGGGAGTTGCTTCCTTGATTGTCCTTCATGGGTACAAATAGACTCTCAACAGTCAAGTCCCCCTCAGATTAGTGGGAACTCAGATTCAGCTTCAGCCCAGTCACCTTCTAGTTCCAGTGGAGATGCACAGGTATGATGTAGTTGAATGTACATAAGTTAGGTGTCTATCTAAATTATCAATGATAATGTATTGTCATTCTTGCTGAATCAATATGTGTGCAAATAACATCCAACTTAATCAGCAGTTAAGTTTTCTGATTTTGTTGTTTTACTCATTTCAGAGCCGCACAGATCGGATTGTGTTTAAGCTATTTGGGAAAGAACCAAATGATTTTCCTTGTGTCCTGCGAGCACAGGTACTACAACTCTAAGCATAGTTGAGTGTAAATCTCCAGAGTTTCCCATCTCACAAATTGCACTTATGTAAAATGTTTCAACTTGCAGATACTTGACTGGCTATCTCACAGTCCTACGGATATGGAGAGCTATATTAGGCCTGGTTGTGTCATTCTGACCATTTATCTTTGTCAGGCTGAAGCTGCTTGGGAGGAAGTAAGCTCTCTGGATATTATTTTCATGGAAATGTTTTTTACTTTTATATCCTACTTCATGTTTCCTTAAATTCTATTTCCAAGATAACATTACTAGTCTTGCAACTATTGCTTGTGGTTTTTGCAGCTTTGTTGTGATTTGGCTTTTAGTTTGAGTAGGCTTCTGGAACTCTCTAATGGCTCTTTCTGGACGACTGGATGGGTTTATGTTAGGGTGCAACATCAAATAGCATTCATTTACAATGGTCTGTTATAGATGCTTTTCAAAAGTTTACATGATTAGTATGTTAAGATTGAAAATGTAGCTACCCTTTCACTAGGATTTTTTTTTTGTTTCACTTTTACTATATTTTCAATGCTGCAGGTCATGTTGTTGTAGACACGTCCTTGCCTCTTAGAAGTAACAACTACAGTCAAATTCTAAATGTCAAGCCAATTGCAATATCTGCATCAGAGAGGGCACAATTTTCAGTTAAAGGCATCAACCTATCTCGCCCAGCCACAAGGTCTCTTTTGTCCAAAATTAGAATTAATTTTCTTTTTGTTGTCATATTAGAAAGTTTGTAAAAGTTTTTATGAATTAGATTTGATTTGGGTATTTTGTTTTTCATATTTATGTAGCCTCTTGTGTTCTTAAAGTCTCTTTTTTACAGGTTACTCTGTGCAGTGGAAGGGAAGTATCTGGTTCAGGAAACTACTGATGCAGTAACAGATGATGTTGACAGCTTCAAAGAGCATGATGAGCTCCAGTGTGTCAACTTTTCTTGCTCAATCCCTACAGTTACTGGCAGAGGATTTATTGAGGTGCTGTTTTCTTTTGTTTCTCATAACATACTATGTTGTTTTAGTTATATGGTATTTGAGCGATTATCTCTGAAAGTAGATCATCTATTCTGTTAATTTGCTTCTGTTGTCAGTGCTGTTCAGATTTTTTCTTTTTGACTGAATATTTTCTTTGTATGGATGGAAACCTGAGTACCATGCATATGAAACGGATGGTGTGAACTTTGAGTTTGACTATCCCTTTATTAGCATGTTCTCATGCTATATGTTTTACATTGATTAGGACTACTGGAATAGAATGTTCGAAGAGCATTAGCTGCTGCTACAATTTTTGTTGATTTCTTGTTGGTAGTAATAAATTGTAACGAAGGAGACATTAGAAAATATGAAGATTCGATGCTTCTGCTCTTTCTGTTTTATTTTGTTTTTCCCAATCATTGTACTTTTTCATATAGTACTTGATGCATATGGTATACTGTGATTTCTGTTTCAGTTTTCTATGTGTACCTGTGTACTTTCATAGACACTGTTTAGTTTATTCTTGCAAATTGTGAATTTGTGTTCTTGTGTGTGTGATGATGTTGGGTCCTTTATTCTATCATATTTGTGCATATGCTGACTCTTGCTGCCAGCCATTCAGAGAAGATAAGATACATAGTATAATTTGCCTTCTGTAAGCTGATTTTATGTTTGCTTGACCTGTCCAGATTGAAGATCATGGTTTCAGCAGCAGTTTCTTTCCTTTTATTGTTGCAGAGGAGGATGTTTGTTTGGAGATCCGAATGCTTGAAAGTGCATTGGATCTGACTGGAACAGATGCAGATAATATGCAGACTGGAAAGCTGGAAGCCAAAAACCAAGCCATGGATTTCATAAATGAAATTGGTTGGCTTTTTCACAGAAATCAATTAAATTCTAGATTAGGCCACCTGGATCCTAACACAGACCTTTTTCCTTTAAGACGGTTCAAATGGCTCATGGAATTCGCCATGGACCACAAATGGTGTGCTGTAGTGAAGAAGCTATTAAACATTCTGCTTGATGGAACTGTGAGTTCCAGGGATATCCCTTCCCTGAACCTTGCCTTGTCAGAGCTAGGGCTCCTTCACAGAGCTGTGAGGAAAAATTGTCGGCCTCTGGTGGATCTCCTCTTGAAATATGTTCCTGATAAAGTTTCAGACACAATAGGATCTGATTACAAGGCTTGGCCTGATGGTGGCTGCAATGGCTTTTTATTTAGACCTGATGTCACAGGCCCTGCAGGTTTGACACCTCTTCACATTGCAGCTGGTAAAGATGGCTCTGAGGATGTTCTAGATGCCTTGACTGATGATCCTGGAATGGTAATTCCTCTAATTTTCTGAATTTAGTGGAAAAGAAATATTGTAAACTTGGTATTCTTTTTTCATAGCATGACTTTAAAATTTCGTACTCCATACTAGTGTCTAAGTTAATAATTGGAATTTGTGTTAGTCTCAAATTAGATGTGATGCGATGTTGGAGGCAAGTTAACTATGGGCAGTTACAAAAACAAAATAAAAAAGGAGCAAACCATCAGTTTTGTAGACCTGGATTCTTGTTTTGCTTTCCCAAGTTCAGAAATTATTTTTTATTATTTTTCTTGGGAATGGTTAGTGAGTGAAGCATTAGGATTTTTTTTTTGGTCTTCTAATAGCTAATTTTCAACTCAATCCCATGCTTGATCTGAACGTGAATCTCCTTGCAAGTGACATTCTACGTGAAGAGTTCATATTATTGGTTTTCGGGCATATTATTATTTCTCGTAGAGAGGACATGGATTTTTTGTTTTTCCGCTTTGTTAGAATGGAAATCAAAGGCATCCTTTTTTCATATTAGTTAAGAATATTGTGAAATCAACAATACCATTGCTTTTAAACATCCAAATTGGTGTGTCTACATCAGGTGGGTATTCAAGCATGGAAGAAGGCTCGTGACAGTACAGGCTCTACACCTGAAGATTATGCACGTCTTCGAGGCCACTATTCATATATCCACTTGGTGCAGAAGAAGATTTATAAGAGACCAGCTTCTGGACAAGTGATAGTTGACATGCCTGCCATCGTTGCAGGCTGCAACGTAAACCAGAAACAAAATGATAAGTTGAGTGGTACATTTGAGATGGCTCGAACTGCAATGAGACTCAACCGTGGTGATTGCAAGCTTTGCCAGCAGAAGCTGGGTTATGGAACGGCCAGCAGGTTTCTGGTGTACAGGCCTACAATGCTTTCAATGGTGGCTATTGCTGCAGTGTGTGTATGTGTGGCTCTGCTATTTAAAAGCTGTCCTGAAGTTCTGTACGTGTTCCGTCCGTTCAGGTGGGAAATGCTGGACTATGGAGCAATCTGAACTCTATTAACACCCAACTTGATAATAACAGGTCATAGTGGTCCGTATTTGTATGCATTTCCAGATTGTAAAGTTGAGAGTGCTCGTATAACAGTGCGTTTATGTGGATTTCAATTTCGGAGTCAGTAATATTTATTGACATATTTATTTATTATCGAGTTTACCTTTATTAACATGCAACTGCGCCTACTGCATTGCTCTGACTGGTGGTTTGAGTAAGAGAGACTGCATTAGTTGAGAAAAAGGAATGCACTGCAGAATAGAATAAAGCCTCCAATTTTGATTTTGGAGAGTTAATCAGTCCTAAAGTATCTGCCCAGTGATAACCATAATGACTTTCTAAGAATGCACCGATTGATTCCTTTGCGCTCTCCATATACTGTAGTTTCATCTTTTCTGTCTCCTTATTTTGTGAAGTCAGAAGTCCTTTGAGGAACCTTGTAACCCCATATCCACCATTTAGATCATTCCTGCGAGCAAAATGTACACCATTTGGTTAGCCACTTATTCATGTACTTGCCAAGGATTAGATGAAGCATCAGAAAACTCTTAGAGCTTTCCTAGACAATCCACATGAACTTATTATCATATTTAAACTTGTAAAAGGGAACAAGAAAAGAGAAGTTGGCTTACTGATCAAGATATGAGGTAGCCTGAAAATAAATTAAACATGGTGTAGCAGAAACTTGCAGACACTGAAGCTACTTGCTAAGCTGGGGTCAATGAAACAAGCAGTGGTAGGCCAAGGTAACTGAAGAATAACGTTGTACAATACACGTATAGAAATACCAAAACATCCTGTACAATGACCAGTAAAAATTTGTTGCTGAACACCTGATTGCTGAAAAACAAGACTGCTGGAAGTACTATATATGGGATTTTGATTATCATCTGAAAAATGGAGAAGATTGTGTTTAAAGAAATGTGTTTTCTTAGAAGGCTAGAAAATATTTATGATTCTTCTGACCTGTGTGGAATCAATAGTGTCCACGAGGAGTACAGCTCAGCAAACAGTTCTCTGCATCCATGAATTCTTTGAATTTTGGCACCCCAGAAACGCCCTGCCAGAGGGTTTATAGGTGATAAATTATTGTGTAGGTCATTAATGTCTATAGGGCAGATGAGTTGGTAGAGATGGTAGCTTTTGTTTCGGCAGTTGGACTACATAGATTCTTCTTAATTTTCTTTGACCTAATCAGAAGAAATCCAGAATCAGAGAAACAGAAACTAATTTCTTCTAACCTTACCTAAGAATATTTAATAAGCTTGATCAAATGCTGACCCAACTCTCCAGAGTACATAATTATGTCTTAGCCTTTCTTAGCAACATGGAATATCCCAATATCTTTGCTGGGTTTTGTTTGTTTTGGGGCATATCATCAATGTCGAAGATAATTAAGATTATTTGTCTTGTATTGTATTATTTTGAAAATAAAATGCTTAATTTGATAACTTTAATAAAAATAAAAAATAAAAATTGAGGTCTTTTAATATAAAAATATAAAAAAGTTTAATTTTTACAATTGTAAAATCCGAAAAATTTGATTTCTATTATAACAAAAAAATAAACGTCAAAATTTGAATAAACTAAATAGCGAAAAATAATCACCAAAAAATTTTAACGTACAAATTTAGAGACCTGTTGCATTTTGGACGGGGGGCGGGGGTTCATTGAAAAGCTGAGGCTTGGAGAGAGAGTAACTCGGAAGCTGCCTGAATGACAAATTACGTAGCAAGAAAGAAACACACCTGTGTGTTTTGCCGATTGAATTGTCCATCCTTGTGCCTTTCAATCAGGCAGTACCACCCGGCACACAGATTTTGGTTTATCCGCGTTCCTTTCCTCTTAATAGCTACCTTCTATGTTTGATCTACTCTTTTTTTTTTCAGGTAAAAAGACAAAATGGAGGTATCTAAGCAATCTCCGTCATTCGTTCATCTAGCCTTCCTCTTCGCTCTGCTTCTTGCTTTTTCCGCCCTAACAGGTGGCGTTTGGGTCCCCCTATTTCACAGACATTATTAATCTACATTTTACTTAATTATATGTATATACATTTATATGCTAAGTTAATTAGTCAAGTTTTAAATTATTTGAACTTACTTTTAGCATATTCTACCCCTCTTTCTGAAATTCTTTTGTTTGGTAAGAAGATTCATGTGGGAAAATCTTGAATTTTGTCACTCCTATGCAGAGCCAGGTACATCTTCTGACGAGGAAGGAGACCTGGAACAAAGGTTGACTCATCCTAAATTGCTATGACATTTTTTTAATAAATTAACGAGTCAGACTAATAGGATGGGTATCCCGGTAGGTTCTAACAACATTTCAAGATTTTCTCGGTTTCTCCACCACTTCTCACTGTAAAAAAAAAAAAAAAAACAAGTTAATTACAATATTATATTTAATTATATTCTCCAAAATAATAAAATTAGAAAAAATTGCCCTCCATGTCCCATTCGACAACAACCCATCCAACATTTTCAACCCTATAATCCATTGATTTAGTTGACTTTGGATAACAAATAAAAAAATGTTTTTGAATCCAAAATTAATCAATCACAATTCTACACTTTATAATTAATAGAAATAGAAACAACGATTCTCTTTAGCCAACGAAAAGATTAATACGTCTTGCCCAAAAGTTAAATACAGCCAAGGTCACCAATTTGGGAAAAATTCTCATATATTATCATATCACAATCACTGGTAACATGATACATTAAATCAGGAGAAAAAAAACACAAGATGAAGCAATTGAATAGGGCGCATGAATGAGTTTAAAACATTGGGGTTCCATTAGGCTTATAGAATAGCAGTAAGAAAACATTCAAATTATTCATCCACTACCCAGGAAAGCGAAGCTTGAACGGTAGGGATAATAGAAATCCAATTCAACCTCAAGCTTGCGGCTTTTCCCACTTGAGAGGTTTCACAACCTCCCAAGTGAAGTCTGGGTCGTCCCTTCCGAAGTGTCCATATGCTGCTGTCTTCAAGAACCTGCTATTACCACCCCTCTTGAGATCCAAGTTAATGGTGATCATTCCAGGCCTAAAGTCAAAGTTTTCCTTGACAATCTTAAGAATCTCCTTGTCGGGAATCTTGCCGGTTCCATATGTGTCAACAAAAACAGATAAGGGTTCAGGTACACCAATGGCATACGAAACTTGAACAATGCACCTACGAGCAAGACCATTTGCTACAATACTTTTGGCAGCCTGCCTTACAATGTATGCACCACTCCTATCGACCTTAGTAGGGTCTTTTCCGGAGAAGGCACCTCCCCCATGGGCTCCCCACCCACCGTAGGTGTCAATGATGATCTTACGTCCAGTGAGACCAGCATCACCGTGAGGGCCACCAATGACAAAACGGCCTGATGGGTTAAGGTGGAAGATGGTCTTCTGATCAAGGTACTTCTCCGGGATGACAGGCTTGATGACATGTTCCTTAAGATCGGCAGCAATTTCATCATTTGTGACAGTCTCATCATGTTGGGTGGAGATGAGCACAGTGTGAACACGGACTGGAACCATGGCACCCTTCTCGTTGTAGTATTCAACAGTGACCTGGGTCTTACCGTCGGGCCTTAGCCAAGGGCAGGTACCATTTTTCCTAACCTCTGTGAGGCGAGCACCGAGCTTGGTTGCAAGAACATGGCTTAAAGGCATTAATTCAGGGGTCTCGTCAGTGGCATAACCAAACATATGGCCCTGGTCACCAGCACCGATCTCCTCAGGGCGCTTGGTGAAGTGACCGTGAACACCCTGGGCAATATCGGGGCTCTGTTGCTCAATGTTGACCAGTACTTTGCAGTTGTCGGCATCAAGACCCACATCATCAGAAATAAATCCAATGGAGCGGCATGTATTACGAACAATCTTCTCATAGTCTACGTTAGCCTTCGTGGTAATCTCCCCAAAGACCATGACCATGTTGGTCTTGGTGCATGTCTCACAGGCAACCTTGCTGTCAGGATCCTGCTCAAGGCAGGCGTCAAGTACCGCATCAGAGATCTGGTCACACAACTTGTCGGGGTGACCCTCGTTCACAGATTCAGAGGTGAATAGAAAGGTCTCCATCTTATCAAACTGCACAACACAAAAGCATAAAAGGTTGAGATATTGATGGAAAGTCGATATATATTTAAGAAGAATACAGAATAACAAATAAGCTTCTTCTTTAATGATAATTCCTCAAACTTAAAACAATTTACAATCCAACTACAGTATAATGTCGTCTGCTTTATCAAAATTCAATATTCCAGTGGAATAAAGCATTAGAATTTTCTTCAACCACTGATACAGTCGCAAAAAGTTCCACAACAAGAACAGGTTCAAGATTAAACCAAGAAGCATATTTCACAGACAAACCTATTAACCCTATCTGCCCATTCAAGATTCAGAAAGGATATTCTCTTTGTGAACTCTACTTCGGATAAATCATTTGACCTTTGGAAAACACATGAAGGAATGCCGAATCCACTTAAACGACCGAAACCTCTAGTTGATACAGCGAAAAGCACCTCAACATGAAAGATCAAATCAAGCACATAACAGACATGGAAAGAAAGAAGACGGCATTTTACTATCCACCGTGCAAGTAATTAAAAAAAAGTGCAGATCCGTCCCTCAGTCACAACTCAAACACGTTCAGCAAAATATTAAAAGATAATGTCAGATCTACAACTTCCAATCACATTGACAAGCGCATATCACCAACCAGAACATTTTAAACTTGAAATTTTTAGATCGTTGATATCCAAACAAAAACTTCCAAATCAGTCAAAGCAAGCATTGGACTTCAGATCTGTTCGTACGTAAATCAAAACCAGAAACTCAAACTCTTAGTTGAAGCGTAAAACAAGACTAATAACGAGCAACGTAACAAGCGAAGTGATGTTAAAGAACTGAAACGATACCTTAGGCAAATGTTTCGTTCAGATCTAGATTGTTCGGCTTGTACACTCTAGAATTGGGACGCCTTTCCTACGCTTCAAAACCCCGTATTTATAGATAAACGGCTCGATTACCAGGTTACCGGACACTACGGTTATAACTTTCTCTGAGATCTACATCTGCTTCATGACTTAACTTACTGTGAGTGTTCACCCATTAATTCTAGCCGTTGGATGCAAGATTCATCGAAGATGAGAATGGTTGGGGTTGGTGGGCGAGAACGACATTTGGCCGATTGTCAATGTAATTTTTATGGTTCGATTCACCGGGAATAGTCGGTTTCTCACCAACCCTGATCGGTCACCAGCTTGATGGCTTGAATATAGTCGAGTAATTGGCGTCGACATGGCTTGCTTACCAGCTACTTGCGTAGTGGGACCACTGTAGAATCATTTATGTAAATCAGATTATTTATTATTTAAATGGTAATATCAATATTTCCTTCCTTCAGAAATTGAATTTAAAAGATCTTATCCCGGCAAAAAATGGATTACAAATATACTATATTGCCCTTCTGACATGAAGGGTGTTTTTGTCTTCTCCGTACAAAGTCGCTGACAGTTACGATAGAGTGGCAAGCTGGCAATGGCATATTGAGCTGCAAACCTAAAAGTGGAAGCAACTTGAGGATTTATATCCTTTACGATATTTTTGGAAGAAAAACTAATATAAAATAATGAAATTACAAAATTACCCATATCTAAATATTTCTCTTTATTTCTTTTTGAACAAATTGAAATAAACGGTTTGTTCATGATAATTCTGTATAAATATTTAAAATTAAAATTCTAGAACTTTAAAGTTTAAAGAGAAAATGTTTATAGGCTTTTTTTAAGATTATCAAAAAAATTCAATCGGATTTGATTTTTTATAATTTTTTTGATTGTACATGTTTTTTGGTTTATTTGATCCATTTTATCTTTTTTATTTATTCAAGAGATATCTAATTGATTTTTAAAACTTTAACCATATTAAATTAACAAAATCTCGAATAAACATAATATTTTAATTATATTCTACCCAGTAAAATTAAAAATATAATTTTGATGGGCGGGGATGAAATCATATAAAGGAAAATTGTTGTTGGTGACTGTTGAACAACCCCAGTCCCTAATATATGGACAGAATGTCTCGATGCAGAAGTCCAAAATCAAAATAAGATCATGAAGCTGTTGAAAATGAGGCAGTTAAGTCATGACTGACGAGTGGCCACCAACCAATATCAACTTAAAAAGGTCAATGAAACCAATGGAAGCTAAGCTAAAGCCGAGATCGAGAAGCCAAAGGGCAGACAGAAATAAAATAAAATGACTTGGCAGCAACCGAGATCAGGGTGAAGTGAGTGGGAGCAGTTGGGATTCAATGGGAGCTAAGATAGGTGCTATCCCCCTCCGTATAACATTACACTGGATCCCCAAAAAGGTTGGACACTGGGAGATAGCATGCTGCACGCATAAACGATCGACACCAACAGTCTGATCTGAGCAGAATGTTGGTGTAAAACACATAACAACAATAACAATAATAAATTATACATGTATGCATGTTTGAATCAACAATTAAGCAGGAGTACGGAAATCTTTGACCCCACTGACACCATTTACCCAGGTGGCAGCTCTGACCCCTTGGTACTAGCTGGAGAACCAGAGGCATTTGCTGAGCTCAAGGTTAAGGATATTAAGAATGGGCGGCTTGCCATGTTTTCTATGTTTGCTTACTTTGTGGAGGCTATTGTACCTGGAAACGGACCTCTACAGAATCTTGCTAATCATCTTGCGGGCCTCGATAACAGCGATTCTTGGGCTTTATGCAACCAACTTCGTCCCCAGAAATAAATAACACCAATTATTACTAGCAAGTGATAGTAGAAGCGGGTGTACCTTAGATTACAGACTTCAATAAGAAAAATGCATATTTTCAACCTTTGTGTGAGAATTGCTCTTTTTTATAAGGAATTTTCTGGATGTTGTACAGGAAAGAACAAATAAAAAAAAAAAAGAGTAAAATCAACATGGATTTGCTAGTCAACTTGAAACCAAAAAATTGGTTGATCAGTATTTGATTCCCCACATGGAGAGACTTCTGTACCTCCAATTTTAATGTGTCAACTGTCAATGATGATATGACACACTCATTAAAAATATGAGTTAAAAAAAAACCTGGCTATGCCGAAATAATTGGTTCCCTCATCATCTCAAGGATGGAACGAAATCACAATCACCAGAAATCACTTCATTGTCACACATTCATGGCATGAGACGCAGAGAACTCAACAACTTGCATTCCTCTTCCAGCTACAGCAATCTGATATTGATCTCTGAAAAGGGAAAATAAATAAAGCTCCAATGAAAAGATGCAGAAAACAAATTGTTTTAGCCATGATTGTGCACAGCTCAATCATCCTTTCACAAGGTATTGCTATGCATTGAAAGTCGTATGTAAGATGGTTCATTCACCTGCCATAAACTCTAGCATCCAATGCTTCTGGTTCTGGCACACAAACAATTAAATGACCATGCTCAGTTAGTTTATCTTGCTGAAGGAGCCAAAACCTGACTCGCTGATCAAGACCGGTTGAGAACACCCAGACTCCATCTGTCCAAAGTCCTACATGAAAACTAAACTTTAATCAAACTGTATGAAAAGCAATGGCTAGAAAAAAAAAAAGGAAATGATAGGAACTTCATTGTTTGCTCACTCTGGAGCACAGACACCGTACCATTCAAGAGGTAAGTTTGGAAGGATTTATGACGATTAGTTAGTTTACCTTCTATAGCGGAGCCATGGGCAGAGGGAACTCTGTAATGATGAAAAACTCTGATCCTATAATTCTGGTTCAGCTTTTGACCATAATAAATTATGTTTACATTTTTGGATTCAGTGACCAAGCTTACAACATCAGGTGCAATAATCTTGGAATCTGGACCAATAGACAGCAGAGACAAATCAAATCTAAGACAATGAATAGCTTGATCATCACCTCCACTTACTACACAGAACTGAAAATCAGAGTCATTTCTTTGACAGTTTTTCATCTCTGCAACATGGAGACAATTGACACCTGATTGGTGAACATTACTCATAACATGCATAGGCCGAATTTCACATATTTCAAAAGCAGAATCAACTAGGTTCAACTCCTGCTCAGAGAAAGCATTATGTAAAGCTTTGACAGTGCCATTTCCCATTTCATTTGATTTTGGTGGCATACTGCATGTGGCATGATTTAGTGTATCACAGTCAGTTTCCTGCTCTCCAGATTTCACAGTACTTGAATTACAGCCAGGCTTTTTCTTAGGCTTGGTGCAGCTTAAATTTCTCCACCATCGTCCCCCCTGACTTCCCCTCCCAGTCCTTGGTCGTCTCTGACAATCAATGAACTTATCAATCTCAAGAGTTGAAACTTGCTTCACAAAAGCTTCAACAGTCTCAGTAAGATTCCAGAAGGCAATGCTTCCATCAGTGGCCCCACTAATCACATAATATACAGATCCAATTTGAACATCCTCTGTAATCAAATTTATAAGAGTTAATGACACCAGGCAGAAGAATGAAACATATTAGAAAGCCAAAAATACAAGTACCTAGAAAGCTGGAAATTAATATTCAATCAAATAAATACTTGCTCTAAGTGCTATTTTTCTAAACATCAAAGTAAAACATTCAAGCATGAAGTGATACCTACTTTATTGTAAATTGTACAAATAATTTCCCTAAAATTTCAGTATCTAATTTTTTTGGAAATTTAAGGAACAAAGGCTGCAGCTGCTTGAAGTCAAGGAGATGGGACCTAGAACTTGGAGATAAATCAACACAGTATAGTATTTCTCAACTTGAGAACAGGTTAAAAACTGTGCTACTGGGTAAACTAGTTTCAGAGAAAGCAATGGTACACAAACAAATTTGCAAAATTTCAGAGTAAAATCATATGTCATATACACAACAATTAAATTACAAAAGGGATAATTTTTACCAAAAAAGTAACAATGGCAAAGTCAATGATTTCCACAATACTTATCTAACTTCTAACATAAGTACAGATCCAATTATAGACTAACCCTTAGAAAGATGATGTATAGGAATGATTACATGCTGTAATGTCAATACTGGTGATGACAGAGGAACCAACAATGCAACATCAAACCTGTTACAACGTAAGAAATAAAAGTAAATCTTAAGAGTGAAATGATATACAAGTGACTTAAATGAAGTTCATAGAAAATTATTAAGTAAACCAAATGCTGGATGTGTATACCATAGTCGGTGAGGTAAGATGAGGGCCCGTAATGATACTGTGGCATCTGAACAGGCGACAACAATGAAACAGACAGTTAACCTGAGAGAAGACAAATAAGAGAGAAGGTTTTTATCAAATTTAGGTGCAGGTAGAAAAAAAAGGAATACAAAATGAGCCAAATAAATCCTAATCTCACCTGGACCCAGAACATTTAACCAGAAATGAGGTGACAGCCAGGTATCTCCAGTCATCTTCATATTTCTTGGTTGGCATGTCAGTGGAAAGCCACTGGAATGACAAAGTTGAGGATTCTCCTAGTGAAGGTTTGTAGTCATTTCTACTTCTATCATGTTTTTTTCCAACAGGTGCTTCTTCCACATTGTCCATTGCCCTATTTCTCAGCAGCCAAGAAGTTAAAACCCGCTTAGCACCAACTGATATCAGTAAGAAAAGATTTTCCTTGTCCTCTGAAGCATTTTTTTGTCCATTTATCTCATCAGATGCATTCTTCACACCAGAAGAAATCAGATGTATTTCTGACACACAGCATATGGATCTCACAGCCGATCCACCAACATGCTCCCCCAGCACTTTAGACGCAGACCAATTATCAACTCCAGGAGAATACCTAAGTCACAAATTATGCAGTGAGATGACTGCAAAAAGATTAAATATCAATTCAAGCATTTTGATAAATTAGTTTAGAAACATGAGAGCTAGGAAGAGTACAAACTGTTTACACTCAAGTGGACACAGATGCATGAGCAGATGCTATAAATCCAATGTAGTAACATAATCTATGCGAATCAGCATACCTAGTCAATCTTACAGTTCCATCTTCGCAGCCAGTGGCAATCCAACTAGATCTATCTTCCTCCATGTTGGCTCCAACTTGAGAATTTTCAGAGACAAAGCATAAAGTATGCATTTCTCTCCCATGAAATTGCATATGCAAATTCTGAGGAAGTATCTTCCTCTCACTTTCCAGCATCCAGCGTCTATGAATATAGATAACTTCATCCTTAGAAAGAAAATTGAATAAGATGCAAGGATAAAGATGAACTTGGAGACCATAATAGATTTGAATCACCAACAGTAATACTGCAAGAATTTGACTCAATACACAACTTCAAAAAGACCAATGGCCATTTTGAGGACACTTTTAATAGATCTATGGCTTTGGTACCATAAGATTGGTCCAAAATCATTGGTATCATGGCTCAAGATTTACAATGTTGGACACTAATAAGGACTCGAATCACATGACTATATTTAGGCCCAAGTTGAGCTGAATAGAAATACATTAGACCATCCTAATCATATAACTTTGACTGTAATCATAACCCAACCATATAATAGTTACAACCCCTAATATGTCAAGTGGAGTAAAGTAATCACCTTCAGAACAATATACTCAATCCAGGTTTCAGTTAGAAGGACATTAAAAGCGGTAATCAACTTACCTTAACATAGGCAAAGCAGTTCCTTATCTCTGGTACATCACCAAGAAGAAAAGAATGAGGACGCCGCCAGCCGCCACATGGAATTTTCACAACCTGTGCCAATAAGCACCTTTAGGCATAAAAAATGACTATCAAGGGACAATAGAAACACTTGCCTCATCATCTTATTCAGTAAGGGGAGGATTGGGAGATTTACCTTTGCCCCAGTTATTAAGTTCCATATTATAAAATCTGCTGATGCAAAACCAGCTGCATAGTTGCAGCTTGCCAGATCATCAACATTGTTATCTGCTAAGACAATTTGAATCAAACTTAGCTCTTTCACTTGCTTCATCCCCATAAATTCTAAATTTTCATGATCCTTGTCATATTGAAAATAGCATATGCAGCCATCTCCTCCAGTCTGAACAAGAAAAGAAAAGAGCAAACACACTTCAATACCTCAACAACATGTTTGCATAAATAGAACCCATGCATGTGCATATGCACACACTTCTCAGATAGTTGATTTCCAAACTTTATCATGTTCCAAGCCAGTAGTTTCTATTCTGTTGCTCCTATAACCTCTTTCTGCTATGCTGATGTTAATGTTAGTTCTTCATCATAAATTATTTTCATATTGTTTCTTACGGAAACAAAAACAATTACCAAAATACACAAAAAATGTAACATATACTAACAAAATCCCTTTTTAAGAAAATACTTAACAGCAAGATCTATGAATTATATGTTAAATTCACTGAAAGCCTGAGTTCTGGCCATACCGAGCAAATTTCAATTTGACTTGAACTTAATCTAGCAACTGAAATGTTTGATACAGTTGATATCCCATGAGCTCCTTTAAAATAGCTTAGAGGGGATATCTTCACTTCTGATGCAGCAGATGAGCCTAGCAACAAGTCCCTTGACAAAGGGAATAAAACCAGATTACCACGTAGATCCCCACATACCAGTACCTGCAAATATTCAACTAAAACCATCAATGAACTAAGTTCACCTCCAGCTAAACAAGTACATCAAACCAAATCCAAGTTTTCCTGACTAAAAAACCTCAACCTTATCTTATTAGGTAAGTTGTTTAAATCAATTAAAAAATAACTTTTACAAGGAAAAAAGATATTCAATTTATCATTTTATCTTAAAAAAATTTCTCATTATCTCATTGGGCTTTATAAAAACTAATCAACTGTCTTATACCTCATTCCAATGAAATTAAAAGAAATTAATGCCATATATGGGTACCTCTTCCTCAAATGATGCATCCAAACACATTATTCGTAATCCAAAACATGAGGAAAATTCCGCAATAAGAGAGACATTGTAAGTTGTGGAAGTCTTTTGACAAGCAGATGATAACAGATCACTTAACTGCCAAAACTTCAATACTCCCCTAGGATCAGCTGTAAAAACAAACCTAGACACCAGATATTGAACTTGTTAATAACCTTGACACTTTAGAAATAAAGCAAGAAGGTTAAGATCCATCTCTATCATCATTTTAGGCATAAATTATAATGTTTAAGATCTCTGTCATCCAAAAGCAGAAAAGTGTATATAAAGAGCAATGGATACTAATTCACTGATATTTATGAACCTAATCAACCTATGCACAGCACAAGGTAGGAATACACCAAATAATATTATCACCTCTGTTATAGTGAAAAGATTGAGAAAAAGTGTTACCTATATCCCAATGACTTACACCAGTAGGTTCCCAGGAGTTGTCTCTGTATTCCAGCAGACCAAGTAAAGTTGACGTCTAATCGAGGAGTATGAGGGTCACCTACAACTCTAACAATTGTCATTTTCCCTTTACCATCTCCAACAGAAACCCAATCATCAATGGCACAAGGATCCCCTGGCACAGTTTTTGACAACAAATCCATACAAATTATAGGCACCCCTTCACTGACTTGGACAAGATTAGTCCAGTTCACATTACCCTCATCAGATAATTTGGCATGGTACAAATAACCATGATTTGTGGCGACATAAAGGGTGTCTTTACGAGTGAACTGCAAGCAGCGTACATATTCGCTTTTGCTGCAACAAATGAAGCCAGGAAAAAAATAAAAAAGAAATCAAGAAATAGTAGACCAAAGTGAAAACCAAAGCAATTAAGCACATGAAAGATTTGAGAACTTCCATTGTTTGGTACAACATTGCAGAGGTCACAACAGTGAAACCAACTGAACATTTATTAGCATCTGATCATTTTCCCCCAAAGGAATACAAAAAAGGATTAGGGATCATGTGAGAAGCCTTCTGGACTTCAATTATTACTAATATTTACCTGTCCATAAGCTGAATATGCTCTGATTGATTTGGGATCTGCACACTGAATATATCAGATCTGTCATTAAGCTCATTCGCCTCAGGACATTCGTCCAAGCTTCCAGGCAATGAAGTCTGTAGCTGGTGCACTTTGATTGAAGAATCAAATCCAGCAGTTACAAGAAGAGAAGAGATTGGATCATATAAACAACGCCATATGCCTCTTCCTCTGCACAATGATAAAACTTTAAATGCTTTCTGAATATGCAATTATGTCATGAATACTAAAACATTAGTCGGATGAAAACTAATTTCCTCCATAATTTGTAGTTTAACTGGTCGACAGCCATCAATAAGATCTGGAACAGTTAATAAGATAGCGTACCAGGCCAGGAACTCAATCATACAAAATAGAGAGAGCAAATATTCTAATTTAACTTATGATAGCGGTAAGTGAATATGCGAACGAGAATCGTAAGAGATTCAGGAGACATAATTTCCAGTTTTACACGGGCTATATGTAATTTCACCTTACTAGTAAGTCTGACCTACATGATGTACTCTTCAGAGTTGAGCAGGAAATTAAGTAACCTCTAGAAATGTTTCAAAGTCACAGCATATGATAAGATAAAGAAATAAAAAATCATTATTCTCAAAGACATAAGACCACATTTGCAACTTACATATGCTCCTTAATCATCTTAAGCTGCTTACCATCTGATCCCCACACACGACATGTACAATCCTCACCAGCAGTGATAATAAACTAAAAAGGCATACAAGAGAGAATCAGCAACAAATACCCAAGCCCTTATTTGACTCAAAGAAGGAATATCACAACATGATGTAATAGTTTCAGAATCACATTTGACATTTTTGGTAAAGAGGAGAAGACAAGACATCAATTAAATATTAAACAATTCTACCAATTTTTTTTCAACGCATTTCTATGTATACTCGAATGAAAACTAAATTAACAATAAATGAACAGGGATTTCATAAAGCTTACAGAATCAGTGATACTGCAGTCCCAAACTCGAGCATTATGGCCATATAGCACAGAGCTGACCATCTCCTCTTCCATGACGTCAGAATCTTTCTGTTTAGCATGAACTGCCCAGATGCGAGCACTAAAACAAAGAACCATATTGTTGAGTTTAATCATTCTAAGAGAAAAAGTAATAGCAGGAATGTTAGGACTAAGAAAAGTTATTCACCTTCGATCATCAGAGACAGAAACCAATTTTGAACCGTCGGAGGACCATTCTATGCGAAAGATAGAACCTTCATGTCCAATGAGTCTAAATATGTTAACCGCTTTACATTGCTGATGAAGAGGGTTTACGTATTTTGAGTGTGAACTCACATTTGAGTGGTCTTCCTCAAGACTTGTTGGAAGAGGAGCAACATATTGAGATTCAACTTTCCAAACAAAAATCTGTGTGAATACAGATTATTCATAAGACCTAATGCAACTAAAGATTCGACTGGTAGTTCAAGTCCAGCTTTGAAACATAATACCAAAACGGTTAACATCTTTGATTAGATATATTTTGAAAATTTTAGTATCCTCAAATTAAATAGAAATCAAGTCCAGTAATTTTTATATAGAAATTGTTTACGAAATAATGGAAACTTTAAAACCGAGAAAAGTAAGTATAATTTAGAGAAAGTTAAGTCACCTCATTATAAATAGTACCAGAAGCAATTCGGAGAGTATCAAGACTGGCACCGCATAATCTCATAGAATACAGAAGACATCTCTCTACATTTCAGCAAAGACAAAAGAACAAATATTTAAAAAAAAAACCTATTCACAGATAAAAATCGTTTATGGAATTAGAAATAAATGGAACGAACCTGGAGAGTGAACTTCAAGAATGAAATTTGAGTTAGAGGTGTGCCAAACACGCACTGAGTTGTCACTACATCCTATGGCAAGACAATGGCCACCCTCAGAGCCCTATTACCAGTAGAACCATCATCTCTTGCATTTGTTTCAATTTCATTAAAGCAACAAGCATGTTAATTTATTGTTACCTTCAAGAAAGAAACATCCAAAACCCAATGACTTAACCTCGGCAACGCTTGAACTAAATTCAAATCCACAATAATATCTTGTTGATCTTGAAACTTAAATTTAAAGTTGAAGTTAAATAATTTTACTTTCTTTTCGCCAAAAAGAGCAACTCTGAACGCAACGGTGGTAGACAATGACCCTTCAGCGCAATTAACGAAATTACACGTAATTCCATGCACACGAATTCCTTCAAAAACTTGGAACGACCTCACCAATACTCCGGCCTCCAAGTCATAAAGCAGCACTTGCGAACCGGAACCTTTTTTTTTTTTTTTTTTTCCAAATAAAGAAGAAACAATATAATATCAATTAAATATAACAAAAAAAAAGAAGAAAATTAGGGAAATATTGATATAAGAAGAAAAAGAAAAGATTACCAGCGAGCAGATAAGGAAGAGAAGAGAGGTGAGAAGGAAGATGAAGAAAACACAGTGCTGAGATTTCTCCAAGATACTGGCTAGTTTGCAGACGCCACTTACTATTACTATTGGCCATGGCTACTGCCGCTCGGCTCTAGTCTTGAAACTCGCCTCTTTCGAGTTTTGAGTCCTCCAAATGCTCTAATTGAGAGTAAGACCGCACCCATACTAAAACCTCAACGCTATAAAATTTTAATTGGCAATGGGCTTTGTTAATCAAAATGGACCATCTTATAGAAATTGGGTTGGTGTAGAAACTGACTGAATGCGAATGGGCTGATCACATCCGAATCCGTATCTTTTGTCTCCAAAACAATTATTGACGATACGATTTGTCCCGTAGGACTTGTGTGTTAATTGGAATCTTATTCTCCGTGTGAATCAGTCCCTGTGGTATCTGTTTGTCGAATTTTTGTGCTCATTACGTTCATACTTTGAGGGGCCGAAGGACATATTCCCGCCTAAAGTTTCGTTCAAAGTCAATTCTTATCTTATAAATTTTAAAAATTTAAATATCTGTTTATTAATTAAAATTAATTATTAATATTATGTCAGTTATTTTATTAATAAAATTTATAAAATATTATTTAAATTTTAAAAAATAAAAAACAACTGCTATTACAGATGTTGTCAGCGCTGACTACCAATAATGAAATCAGATGATTAGAAATGACTATCTCATTTGGTGGAAACAACAAAATTAGTCACCTCTTATTTTGAAGGTGACAGGAAAATCGGTTACCAATTATTTTAGAGGAGGTGATCAAATCTAACCATTTTCGCTAACAAAAGTAATTAGAAATAGTTGAAAATAACTAATTGCAGTCTTATCGGTTATTTATAACCATGGTTTTTAGTGAATGTGGTCAAATTTGACCGTTTCCACTTAATCGTCTCTGCTAATCGGGCGATCAGAACCAAGTGACTATTTTTTTATTATTTGATTCAATTAATGATAACCATCACTGTCGATATCAGTGATTGCATTTATTTAAATTTAAATAATTTTTTAAAAATTTTAAAATATTTATATTTAAATATTATTTTATAATTTTATTATGAATTTTTTTAAACAAAGTGTTTTTATTATTTTATCAAGTATATTAGTAAAATTAAATAAAAGATGAAATATTTAAATTAAAAAAAAAAAAAGAATTTGTATATATATATTTTTTTTGATAGTTAAAACACGGAAGAAATAAATCCTTTGGCCTACTGTCAGAAGAAGTGGTGTTCAGAGATAGTCTACTGCTATGGGTTGGTCACTATCGAAAGGCAAGTTGCATGAATCCGATAAAGTTTATCGTTATCATAGAAATATCAGAACCACCAACCTGAGCTTTCCTTCTTGTACCCCGTCCATAGAGCGGTCATGTGGGACTTTCTCCTGTAAAGCAAACCATGTTTTTTCTTACTGCAAGATAATTATCCCGTCAAGACTTAAGAGACTTCACAGATCAAAAACACCTCAATTAGTTTCATTTCATTTTACCAAATTCCTAAATGAACAAGAATAGTATTCTTGCTTCATCACTGGCTACCGTAAGAGCAACAATCATCAGGAAGACACCTAGCATCCATAAATTGGGGAGTCATTCAGAGTACAGACTAGAATACAAACGCAAAATTATTTTTAGTGATATTTCACAAAAACATAAGACAACATGTAACACGTTACCAGCAGCCTATCATCCTACAAACTCATGATAGATCTGTCAAGCACAAAAAAAATGCGTAAGAAGATAGCCCATTTATACATGTTGTTCAAGTCATCAACTCTCAAAAATCCAAAACCTGAGACTGGCAACCCAAACGTGCCAACTCAACTTGGTACATTAGATCATGAATTTGTTATTAACACAAACAAACCATATTGGTGAATCCCCACTCCCGACAGGATTTCTTGAACCGTTGCTCATGAGAAAAGTTTCTGGCCTCCACCCCTTCGCCAAACACCACGTACAGGCAATCCTTCAGCAAGGTTCTGGTTGCCATCTAAGCTGTTATCCAATGGATTGGGATCAGGATTAGGGTCTGAATTTTTAAGATCCAAAAGAGCAGCCATTGAGCCATCACCAAGCCGTACTCTGTGAAACTTAGAGGTTTTCTTTTTCTGCTTATTCCCACCACCCCCATCCGCCAAAATTTGATCTAATTCACCAGCAGCAGATGATTGGTCATTCTGATCCGTATTCTCAACAATTACCTTTGATTTGCCTTTAGCACCACGGTAGCCATCCTTGGTTAGCACCTCCACCTCTTCTTCTGAAGGCTTGTAACTTGCTTCCAGTTCTTGAACAGTGCTTATGAAACTATTTGCTAAAGTATCCCTTGAATTACTCAGTTCAGCACCAACAGACTTGCCTTTATAACCATCTGCTAACATATCTTTAGAATTACTCTGTTCAGTACCCAAAGACTTACCTTTACCTTTTTTACGGCCATTAGTCTCTCTCCACTGGGAACCATTCTCTTGCCCATCACTGCCTTGCAAACTAGCATTGTAGGTCTCAATTAGCTCTCTCTGCTTCTGACCATCAGGAAGAAGACTAGCCAACTCAAGAACTAAATGTGACAGGCCATATTTCTGCACATTATCCAGGTATCTCTTCGCGTCAATCGAGCCTTGTCGGTATTGTCCAGATATGTCTTTAAAAGCAGAAAATTTTTCTTCATCATATTGAAGGGAAGCACGCATCTTTTCTACTAAAGATCTGTTTGCAGCTTGAACATTCTCCACTCTTGGTGGAGGCTGATTACTTGAAAGCAATTTTCGTGTTTGCATAACAGAAACTGGTGGGAAATCAGAAATAGAAGGTTCTAGTGATCCATTATCAGCAAGATTCGGGGCAGAAGCAGAGTGGCTTATCCTACTGCTATTGCCAGAAGTTGGTTGTGAACTAGATGACACAAGTCCATGCACTGTCCTTGGTCGAGTCTGAGCCTTGATTTCAGTAGAAGCTGCAAAACTTGATAGTGTAGGCCCACTAACAGAACTCCATGATGTTACAGGTGCAACATTACTTGTAGCCCTTAGTTGGATTGAGTTATTTGATGGCTGCAATTGCCCACGACTAGCAGATGGCCATGCTTGACCTGAGTGGAGAACAGTAACTTTTCTGTTAATTTTGCGTCGGAGATGTGCTGCCATGGTGTTGTCAGGTAAACCTGTATTTCTTGGCTTTTGTTGACTGCTGCCGGAAGCCATGGGGAGGGGAGGAAAGGAAGATTGTTCTAGTGGTGCCATCCTTGAGTTTTGCCCCAAGGCTTGAAGGTATCTTGAAGGTTCCGAATCTGTAGTAGCTAATGATTCAAAAGGCTGGACGAGTGGGTCAATATTGTCTGCATCTCTGAGATCTGAGACTACTTGTTCACCGGATGAAGATGGATAATAAGATGAGCTATCAGCACCAACAGTCTCCAAACTTGCCTGCATAGCCATGGTAAGTTGATCATCAGAAGATTCACGACGAAATGTCTGACCCCTTCCACGATGATGATCTTGTTCATTACTTCGACGGTAACGAAAGCTTGTTGGTATCTGATACACAAATTGATGGTAACAATGAAATGAAAAAAATAAAACAGCATAAGATCAAAAGGCAATATGAAAAACCAGACTCTCCACAATAACTTACAAGATTATACATACCTGAAGAACTGCATTACGTTTTGCACGAGACATACGCCCACCATGTTCAATAGCATTATGCCTCTGAAAATGAAAGAGTTCATTGAAGTTCTTTAAACTTGAATGTACTAAAAGATATGGTAATAAATCTACCTGAACAACAAACAAATCACAGTGCATCACAATATTCATAAGATCTAACAATTCACCTTCATTTCTGCTTCAGATTGAAATACAACAAATTTTTTGGCAAGGCAGGCTTCATCCTCACAAAGAAAATGATCCCTGCGGAAATGAATCTGCAACCAAAAAATACTTCAGTCAACAAATATCCTCAATTCAAAAGTGACAAAGAAGGACATCATCATTTCCCATCCACAACCAGAATAGACAAAATTTATCATACCTCCAGGTCATCATAATTCTTATAATATTCATACTGCCCAGGATGCTGCCTGCATAACACAAAGAACAGAAAAACAATCACTTAAGCTTTTAGATATCTTAAAATATACTAAAAATCATTAAGTTTTCATTAAAAGTGCAAACATTACCTTTGACATATATGACAGGTATAGTGTTCTGTGGACATATGCGAATACAGTTCATTATCCCCATAGAACGGGGTTTTGCAAAATTCACATATAGGATGCCCCATGAAGCCACCTCTCTCACTCTCGCTTCCATCCACCTCTGAATCACCTGTGTTTATATGCTGATTCAGTTGTGCCCGAGTATATAGCTTTTGTTCACAAATAAATACCTGCATAATTCAAATAAAGTTGTTTAGTTAATCATGAATCCAGCAAAATAAAGACTTAAATACCCATCTCAAGGTATTTTCAGCCAGCTATTAAACAGATGTTGTAGCATCGAAAATTAGTTGAAGAAACGCCGGTAGTGTTCTGGTTGAAAATAAAATTCCATGGGGTATGAACAGTTAAAACACGTGTTTGGTCAAACCTCAGAGAATTTCTTTTTTTTTTTTTTTGGGGCCTTATATTAGTCAAAAACTAGCATTAAGACCAGAAAATACCAAGAAAAAAGAAAGACGGTAGCTTCAAGGTTTAACAGATATCAAATGACAATTACCATTTGTCAAGGACCATTACGAGAAGCCCTAAATATATTATTAAAAGCAAAATAGAAACTAGCAAATGTGTGACCTGAATTCTGTTTGCCAGCCCTTTCTAAGAGGAAAAGTTTATAAAATGCCACATATGAAAATCTAACCTTTCGTCCTTCCAAACACAAACTACACATAAGCAATTTATGTTTATGAAATAAATGACCCTTAAGCTGTTCAATTTTCCGAAACTTCACCCGCCGCTTTGCCCCATCATTGGCTTCTTCCTCCATGTTATCACAAACACTGCATGAAAGCCTGCACATTGCCTTGATCATTTTGTAGTGATCCGCATCATCAAAAAATGCTTGTGTATCCTCATGGTACCAGTATGGCCCTACTCGACCCTCCCTTAATTCAGAGGGCAGGACTGAAAAGTCACTTATCATCCTTGTATAATCTCCGAGAGCCTGATATAAAGCAATTAGCAAAGAAGTTAAGAATGTGACAAATAATAAGGTAATATCCATTTAATTACCTCAACAAAGTTAAATCAAGAACAGCTGTCTAAATTCAATTTTAGTTTTTACTCTCAATAACAGTCATAAAGACCTCAAATATCACTGAAATAATCATCCAACTGAGTGCCAAAGAGCACTAAGTTCTACTCTCCGTATCAGTTTCAAATTGCTAACCATTTGTCAGTGGGTTTGAATTACCTAAATTAAGAACTTAAACGTACTATTCATTTAAAAATTTCACTATATTATAATCATAAAAGATTGATGTGATTCACACAATATATTACAACAACTGCCAGCAGCAGCATGCATAGTTTAATCATTACGTCAAGAATGTAACCTATATAACCCTTGACTGAGAACAATAACATCAACTTTATAAAGAATTATGTTTTCATAGGGTTCACTTTGTCGCATTAGAAGAGAATGATCTGAAACAACATGAATAAATCTGTGAAATTGAGCTCAAACGATAACAATAACATACTACGTCAAAATAAAGGAAAACGTATAGCCATTAATAAAAAAATCAATAGTAAAATATGCACTGGATAAAAAAATAATCTAATTGAAACAAAAATTAATGAAAAATCCAAAGTGACCTTGGTGACAAAAACAACGTTACACCCTGTTTTGCAGATGCAGCAACGGGAGTCATGACAAATAAAACGAAGCCTAGCAACGCAGGTTGAGCACACATCACGATGACCACACGGTCCATAAGCCACCCATTCCAAAGTATCTGCACACACCGCACAACTATCGTCCATCTCTCAACTAAACCCTAATTTCCCCTCTAAACCACAACAAGATAATACTCTCAGAGAAATATCTAAAGCAACGTAATCCGATCTTTATGTTATGCAGATTTAGCGATTTGCTTATAATTTCGAAGGAGACCGATATGAGACGGGGATATTCTTTCTTTCGCCCCAGAAAGAGAAAGGCTCTGCCTCTGTTTCGCCTGTTGCTCCAGAATAATTCTGCCCTACCGATTCCTTCGTTTACCTTGATACGGTATTTATAAAGTAAAAATATAGCTTGGTCATCACGCATCATATATGTTTCTCCAGCCAAACCTCCCACCCCAGGTTTCCTTAAATGACAAATTTAAAAAAAAAAAATTAAAAAAAATTAAATAAACACTTATTAATTAAAATTAATAATTAAATTTTATAATCAATCATTAAATTTAACATATCAAAAAATATATTTATATTTTTAAATAAAAATTAAAAATAATAAAATTAATTTTATAAAAATTATTAAAATATATAATAATATTAATATAATATTAAAATTATAAAATAAAAATTTTAAAACAATTACTATTATCAACAATATCACTGATGGCTATTACTGTCGTTAATCTAATCAAATAATTAAAAACATCCGTCAAATCTTTGATAATAATAACTAATTGTCTCCACTATCAAACTGATTAAATCCGACCGTTAATAAAGTCGTATAATTGTTTTCAGTCATTTAATTAGGTTAAAAATACTATTTTTTTATATTTAAAATAAAAATATTATTTTAAGATGATTTTATATTAAATTTTATTTTAATATTAATTTATTTATTCATTTAGGTAGAGGATATTTTAATTTAAAAAAAAAAAGTTAAAATCTTAAGAGAATAGTAGATATTAACTTTTTAAAACTTTAGTCTCTTTCTTGTGTAAAAGTGAAAATTTGGCAGGCTGCTTTCGATAAGACGTAAATTTCGTGATTTTAGCTTTTAAGTCTATATTAGGGCAGAGTTGAATTTATTTATTTGTTCATGGACTCCAAATAAAATGATCATTCACGTTAACATATCAATAAATAATCCATGTTATTATCATACTAAATTTAATATGACTCTGGTTACCATCATTTCTACTCATAAATTATGCGCAATTTTAAGGCCAAAGGACTTATTCCCACGCATAGTTTGAGGCAGGACAAAATCCCACCCTTTAACTTTTAAAAACTTAGTTTTCTTAAAAATTTAGTTTTTCACCCTTTAACCAAATTTAATATTAAATATAGTTGTAAACAGTAACATTACGGGGTAATTTTATTATTTTATGATCAAAATTTTATAAAATAATAAAATAAATTGTATATAAATATAAAATTTTTAAAAATATATTAAAATTTTTAAAAAATACAACAACCACCGCCACCACTAACGGAGCCAGGTGGCCATTTCCGACCACCTGGTTTCAAGGGAGGCCAGATTTGGCCTCTTCGTTCAATGGAGACGACCAGATCTGGCCGTCTCCAAATTTGGAGAAGGCGACCAGATCTGACCGCCTCTGTCAGAGAAAAAAGCTGGAAATTGTCGACTTTAGTCTCACTAGTCGTTTCCGACCTTTTTCTCTGGAAGAGATTGTCAGATCTAGCCATCTCCGCCAAATCTAGAAACGATCAGATCTGGCCACCTGGCTCCGTTAGTGGTGGCCACCGTCGCCAATGATTGTTTTATTTTTTAAAATTTTAAAAAAATTTAATATATTTGTTAAAATTTGTTAAATATTTTTTGAAATTATTTATATTTAAAAATTATTTTATAATTTTATTATAAATTTTTATTTTTAAAAGGGTATTATAATAATTTTATTATAAAAACTATAAAAAATAGTTCTAAAGGTGAGAAATTGAGTTTTTGTAACTTGGAGGGTGAGATTGACGCCACGTTAAACTATGGGTGGGAATAAGTCCTTTGGCTCTTTTTTAAAGGTAGATAATAACCATTTTTTTAAGGTCAAGACAAAACCTTTTTTAAATTATTCAAAAAAAAAATTTAATCAAAAACATCAAATTATTTTGCAACTTTAATCAGTATTAAACCTTAATGATCATTTGATTATAATTGAATGTTAAAAAAAAAATACTTAATAATAATTATTAATCTAATATTTAATAACCTTCTAAAATTTTAAAAAAATATAATTTAAATAAATATATAATTATTTATTATTAAAACCTATATTTATATTTATGCTAATAAAATTTTAACCCTAATTAATATAAATTAGAATTAAAAATATTTAATAAAATTTAAAAATAAAATATTACTTAATTTAAGAATAGTTGTATATTTATAATAATTTTATAAAAAATTTAATAAATAGATGAGAATTTTGTTTTTTCAAAAAATAATGGTAATTTTGTCATTTTAACAAACTTTGAGTGAGAATAAGTCTTTCAGCCTAAAAATATATATCCATTTTTTTCTCCAATTCTATCAACAATAACAACATAAAATCATCAAAAAATTGTATCATAGAGCTTATTAACTTGGATAGTTTGCGTCTTTCTAGGCTCCTCAATGATAGAACTTAAAAATCAAGGTCCATTTAGAACTAATAAAAGAAACTAATTTTTATTGTAAAAATTCAAAAACTTTCTCTGATGAACAACCATTGATTTGATCCAGCACTTATAAGATAAAACCAGAATTACGTTTATTATAAATGGAACTTGAGACGAGTAGAGAGATCTAAAAAAATATGTATTATTTCTTTCTTTATGTGGACCTTGATATAATTTGAACCGTTTCTTCTGCTTGATCAAATTAATATTATTCCAGTTTGCCTCACCTAGTCTTCGTGCAGGCCGAAAACATTTTAAGCCCACACGACAATAGAGAAAGAAGGGGAGGAGCAATTCTGGAAGGGGCACAGATGATTTGCAAGTGATGTTCCCTTTAATCTATGGCGATTGCCTAAAATCAGGAGCCAACAGTATAAAGTTGCAGCATAGGATTTTTAACAGTATTAGCACTAACTCGAGCTCCACAGCCTATTTGGCAATGGTAGGGTCATCATAGAGAGTAGCCTTCTTTCATGGTTTGTAATGTTCTATTATCCATATTGAAGATACAGAAAAAGTGAAAAGGGGGAGCCAAATTCATGGATTTTTAACTATTGCAGTTTCTGCTATCAACTGTTATAACAATGTGATCATGTGATTATGGCTGAATGTATTGAATAAACTATACATCCAGTTGCTATAAATTATAGTCAACATCTTGATCTGTAGCCTTTGTAAAGCTTATAAATTAAGGAACCAGAAGGTAATAATACAAACAGCAGATCCAAGAGCCATCTAGAATTTTGAGCAGGACTCCTTCAATTGAACTAGAACTTCATCAATGTCTAAGCCAAGGTAACCAATATCTCTTGTTTTAATCCTCTCAGATCTGCCAAAGCATTAACAGTATTTATCTTATGTGTATGTCCACTTGAATCTCAATCTTTTCGATTTTTCAGGTTGGAGGGTAAGGTGGCACTTATCACTGGTTCAGCTAGTGGGATCGGTGAGGAGGCAGTAAGATTATTTGCTGAGCATGGAGCTTTTATTGTAGGTGCCGATGTCCAAGATGAACTTGGACACGAAGTTGTTGCATCTATCGGCACAGAGAAAGTTTCTTATCACCACTGCGATGTCAGAGATGAGAAACAAGTTGAGGAAACAGTGAGTTACACCTTGGAGAAATACAGAAGGTTAGATATATTGTTCAGTAATGCTGGAATCATAGGCCCGTTCGGTGGCATCCTTGAATTTGACTTAAGTGGATTTGACAACACCATGGCCACAAATGTTAGAGGAGTAGCCGCCACAATCAAACACGCAGCTCGTGCTATGGTGGATAGAAATATTCGAGGATCAATCATATGCACAACAAGTATTGCATCTTTACAGGGAGGAACAGCTCCACACGCTTATACCATATCTAAACATGCTCTGGTTGGTTTAGTCAGAGCAACTTGCAGCGAGCTAGGCGCTTATGGGATCAGAGTTAATTGCATCTCCCCTTTTGGGGTTGCCACACCTCTTGCATGTACAGCTTATAATTTGACACCTGATGAAGTTGAAGCTAATAGCTGTTCTATTGCCAACTTGAAAGGCATTGTTTTAAAGGCTACGCATATTGCAGAGGCTGCATTATTTCTAGCTTCGGATGAATCTGCTTACATAAGTGGCCACAATTTGGTTGTTGATGGAGGCTTCACAGTGGTTAATCACAGTTTTTCAGCCTAAGTGTGGTGGCTTCTCACAATGAAGAAGCCAATAAGCCAATTTTTAATGTATGGATGATATCAAGTTATTGCTTCCATGTACAAGTTTTTTTTATCATCAAGTCAAACCTTATCACCTGCACTTCGCATGTGCACTTTCCTTGTAATCTGCAATGCTATTATTATTATTATGTTTCTGAAAAAAATTACCCACATCAATCTTGTAGTTTCAAGCATTCAGACCCCCTCTGCTCTTCCTCTGCTTCTCTTTCAGCTCTGTTTTAATTAAGGAACAGCTAGACCCTGAAAAGAGAGATACTAATTGTGTTATTTATCTTATAAACAAATCGGACATGCCAACCGCGTCTGTGGCATAACTTTCAACCAAGTTAAGAGCAGTTTTCAATAAGTAAGGTCATTTTCAATACGGTAAGGATATGCCAACCTCGTTTTAAGTAAGACGGATTTGAACCAGTTGACTCGAACTTAATTCTTAGCTAATTCGAACTAGTTTCATCGGTTCCGTTTAGGGGAGCTGGACCTTTATGTACAATAAGGTCTATTGTCAATATGGAGCTTCTCCACAGTAACGAACACAGTGTTAAATTTGTGAGGAAAGTCAATATTGTCTTTCAATTTACTGAACATACAGTCAAAACTACCAGTCTCATGTCAAATTCAGGCCACTATCTAAAATCCTCTTTAGCTAGACAAGTTGTAAGGCGTATACCTAAAATGAACGATTGCATTTCCTCTCTTTGAGATCAATTTCATCACATCTTCGAGGACAATATATATTTTATATATATATATATACACGCACAGAGAGTATTGCTTAGAGACTAAGAGGCTGCGGTCACCATGGCGCTGGTGGTGTATTGGTATGATTTCGTTTGTTTTGGAATTGTCGCTGGTGCTTTTATTGGCTCCTTGTGGATGCTATGGAGTAAGGAGTATTCCTCCAGATGCAATGATAACACCATTTATGAAAGCCTGATCGCAGCTCGACCAGATAGTGATGGTTATGTAGGCGCCACCCCTAAGGCTCATGTCGGCTCCTCCCAGCTTTGGACCAGTTGCTGGAAAGGGGTCCACCCCGGATGGCTCTTGCTGACTCGTTTTGTGTCCTTCCTAGCCATGGCGGGATTCTTATCATGGGATATTGCAGATTGGGATGCAACCGTCTTTATCTACTATACCGAGTAATTTCTAACATAACTTCACTATAATTATGAGTTATTACTTTGATATTCTACAACATTATACCATGTAATCTTGTCTACTATCTTAACATACTTGTCCTTTAAACCCGGTGTCTTTATTGCCCTTCTTCTGAAAATTTTTATTGGTTTGGCTTAGACAGAAATGCTTTGTATTTCCGTAAGTTCTGTTGTAGTTAATGTTACTGATAAAGTTCAAATTTTTTGTGGTATAACTGATCTGCAGGTGGACGTTTGCATTGGTTATGATCTATTTTGGGGTACGTCAAGCACTTAATCCTAATCTCTTTTTTATGTGCTGCCTTCACTAAAAAAGACTGTTTTTACTGTAAATTAAGCAACCCCAACTCATTATGAAGCCGCCAATGAATTCTAATGTGCAGGTGGGGACAATTGTATCAGCATATGGATGTTGGGTTTACCAAAAGGAATCACTTTCTGCAAATGGAGAAAGGGATGAGTTTGTGAGTAGGGATGTTGAAGAAATTATAACTACAAACACTTTGACTTACAGAGCAAAAGAAATAAGAGGGAATATCAAATTGCAAAGCCACTATGCTGAGGAAGTGATTCAACACCGAGCCGGATTTTGGGGATATCTTATGCAAGCTATCTATCAGGTTAATCCTTCAAAACGTTTCTGTCAATCCCAAAACTTTTCTTAACAGATGATTTTACTTGCTGATTTTTTATTCACAGACTTGTGGGGGCGCTGTCATCCTAACGGACATCATGTTTTGGTGTGTTATTGTACCATTTTTATCAGATGTTCATCATCTGGCATTGAACAAAGTGAGAGCCCAATTCTTCTAAATTGTCTAAATTTCTCTTGCATAAATGGAATAATATATCTTAAAAGTCTTTGGCTTCACCATGCAACAGTCCTCTGATCTAATGTTGAACTTGGCAGTTGATGGGTTGCATGCACACATTGAATGCTGTTTTTCTTCTGCTAGACTCGGCCCTCAATAACCTCGTGAGTAATGAATGCATAATCAAATACAAGCGGCCTGAAATTTCATTCATAAAATGTGAAAAATGTGAACACCAGTGGTAAATTTCCATCTCTAGAATTCCCTGCTTTCGCAGATCGGGTGACGCCAATTCCCATCTTGTTTTCCAGCCATTTCCTTGGTTTCGGATTGCATACTTTATCCAGTGGAGCTGTCTTTATGTTGTTTTCCAATGGGTCATCCACGCCTGTGGTTTTTCATGGTAAGCCTAATTATTATAATAGATTTACTTTGCCCTTCAAAGCTTTGGCGCAAGATCTGTCAAAATTTTTGTGACCACTTGCAGGTGGCCGTATCCTTTTATCGAGCTTGATACACCCTGGGCTCCTTTATGGTAAATTATTGTCAATTCCTTTTTTATCCATTTTGTTCCGTCCTCCTAACATGGAATTGGTACGCAGCTAATAAAGATTTCTGCTGCGCTGCAGGTATTTCTGCTTGGCTGTGTTCCACATACCCTGTTATGGCATATTTGCACTGATTATAAAAGGCAAAAATACAATTCTTCCGCGATTGTTTCCTCATGCTTTCCTGAGGTCACACTAGTTCCTTGTTCGAAGTGTCTTTCATTGGTCATTCTGATCGTGTACTTTGTGTATGTAAAGCCGGAATAATCACGTCCCTCCACTCCAGAAAGTCCAGCCTGTTTGTCATTGGATAAGATGTGTTTGGTATATACAGAGAAATCTCATTGGATAGCCCAATCCAAAATACAAAGAAGAAACAATATTGTGACAGTATAGTATGTCCTTAAGGTTATGTTATGATTATAGAATATAAAAAGTTATGTCTTTGAATTATAATAAATAATATAAAAACATAATTATAATTTACAGTTAGATTATTTACTTAATCTACCTTATAATCCGATAATTTGAAATAAATAAACTATGATAAAAAATAAAAATATTAATTAAAATAACCTTTTTTTTATTGTTTATACAATTTTATCATTAAAATATATTTTATATAAATCTATTATATTGACCAAAATAATATTACTTTTATTCTTCTATTTTCTTTTTTAAAGTTGATCAATCGTTTGCAATTTTAACAAAAATTCGAGTGAAAAAAAATTTTTAGTCAACCTAATATCATTTGTTTTTATCATAGTCAAATACATGTATAGTAAGTTGTATATGTGTTTTCTATAAGAATGATGTTCATAATTATAGATTTTAAATTTCCTATCTTAGTTATAGGTTTACCTTAGACGAAAATTAATTTTGAGTTTGATCTATTTTAAAAGCGTTTTTGTTTATTGGATCTATTAAAATTGTATAATTTGTGTTTTTTGAATAGAGTAAAAGGAAATGGTGCATAAGTATACGAAATAGGTAAGAGAATGAAACTACAACAAGTAGGAAAGACACAGGTATACACCTAGTGTAACAATTGAGCAGGTAAAAAGGGGAATGGCTAAGTAGGGAAAAGAAAATTCAATTCTTCCTTTTTTGCATAGTTGTTCAAGTTTAATTAACTACACATATATATATGTCTAATGGCAAGGTTGAAATATTCATATAACAAGATAACACAAGTTATGTTGTATTTGTTTTGTTAAAAAGAGGTGGGAAACAAAGAGTAATAATGCTAGACTTATCAGCCAATTATGAAGTATTGTTAAAGGAAGTGAGCATTCGCCAACAATCGAAGGTTTTATTATATCAATGTTTATAAAAATTATGAAAGCATACGTTCAGTTATTCCTTTTGAGATTCAATATGATTATAATTTTCATGTCAATGTCCTTATCTATTGGAGTAAAAAGGGTACCAAATATTCTTTATGTGACCATGCGCCAAAGGTTGTGCCAAATGACATTCAATATAATGGGAACACATAACAAGTAGAATAGTTCATGTGGAATTGGCACATGAACATTTTAACCACGAAGAAGAAGAAGAGAGGTGTCATCCAAATACTAATGTTGTTGATGAGAGGCATAAGATCTTCGTTCAATTGTTTATAGATGTCAAGGATTGGATAGAGGGTCAAAACGATGAAAAACCTATATAAGGCTCATTTGATCGTCAAAAGGATATGTATGATATCCTTGACAAAGAATTTAATGATGATGAGTTAATGTCGATGAATGTAGTGGAGGAATACAGGTTAGTCTTAAACCCGAATGTTCTTTATATGAGAAAACAAGGACTGTAAATGTTGACCAAAGCTGAGAAGTTCATTTACCATGATGGTGTATTTCCTTCAATGATATTATTATTTCATTCCATTACGTAGAAGATTTAGGTAAAATATACAATTCTTTTAGAATGAAAAAAATGCGATCTATTTTCATTTGGTATTTTGACTTAAGTTTTTTGACTCCTCGATACTCAATCAAGTCCTCTTTTTGACGATTGAATGTGCTCCGCCTAAAGGCTCATATCGACCACACATAACTTTGTCAAGTGTAGAGTATCTATGATATTGGGTTCTAAAATCTGCTACCTGATCCCCAAATCTAGAGTATTTGTGAAAATAGTGCAACAAATTTGGGCACCAATTCCTTTTTCAATTTTGTTCTGTTGATAGTAACCATATGTGTCCCGGGGATCAAGTACTGCCCCATGCAAGCTAGTGGAAATTCACTAGGCAAAATTTTGAAACCCGGATTCACTGGGGCTGACCATATTTATACGCCGAAAGAGATCATTAGCACATATGTCAGATAAGTACACGATCAATATATCTTACGTGCAAACTTAACGTGGGAAGACTTTAAGAGGCTTTATAGAAGAGTCGTTCACAAAATTGTTTGATATTTGTCACTATGCCCAAATTCTATAACTGAAGGTTGTACCAGTAATCATGCACCTTCAGGAACGACTCTTCTCCAAAACGTCTCAAAAAATTTAATGTCCAAGTCTTCCCACACCAAGTTTGCATGTATAATATATCGATCTTGTAGCTGTCCGCCATGTCGCTAATGATCTCTGTCGGGCTATAAGTACAGTCAGCCCCTTCGAACATTAATCTCAAAATTTTTCCCATTGAGCATTGATCTCAATATTAAATGAATAAGAAGTCCTCGCTAGGACCTATCCCGGAGAAAATAGAACTTAGTAGTAATAAAGTCGACCCAAGAGGCTTATCAATATCATGCAGCATTATCCAAAGACATGGAATTGAAGGTGTCTGAAGCAAGTAGAAAGACATTTACTTTGTTTCGACACTGACACTCAGAAAGGTCAAAAAATGGGCTAAAATGTACATGAATATGTTCAAAATGATGACCAATAAGCCCGTCGAAAGACAACATAATGGCAGACGACGGTCTACTGTTGGTCAAGTTTCAGTTTTTCATTGTCTCAAAAGCTCTACAAAGTTAAAATTCACTCATCAAGGGAGAACAAAATCGTTTCAACCGCAGGAAAATTCTAGCAACGACAGGTTAGAGATGTAAAACAACACAATATATGCTCATATGTGATTTTTACCAGAGTTTTAAAGAAAGCAAAAATCACCTTAAAACTTGGTAATTGCCACTGACAGAAGATCAGACCAGTCCTTCCCAACCGGACTAAAAGAGCCAGAAATATTAACCAAATGATGAAACAAAATTTCTTATATAAAAGTCAATCACAATGTAACTAGTCCGCAAAAAAATCCAAATTTAGGATTAACTGGCAGAAAAAAACTTGTCCAACAATTACGCAATATATAAAGATCTCATTTTAATGAAGTTGGTTTGAGAGCCTCTAATCACCACCAGCCTTCTGGTAAACATAGGTGAGACCACACTTACCACAGTAGTGTCTATCGAAATGATTGGCCATAAAAGTCCCTGCACCACACTCAGCATTCGGGCACTCCTTCCTTAACCTCTGCACTTTTCCAGAATCATCCACCTTGTAAAACTGCAACACAGCCAACTTCACCTTCTTCTTCTTGTGCTTGATCTTCTTGGGCTTAGTGTAGGTCTTCTTCTTTCTCTTCTTGGCTCCACCACGAAGGCGAAGCACTAGGTGGAGAGTTGACTCCTTTTGAATGTTGTAGTCAGCCAGGGTTCGTCCATCCTCGAGCTGCTTCCCCGCGAAGATTAGCCTTTGCTGATCTGGAGGGATTCCTTCCTTGTCTTGGATCTTCGCCTTCACGTTGTCAATGGTGTCCGAAGACTCCACCTCCAACGTTATGGTCTTGCCCGTTAGGGTCTTCACGAAGATCTGCATCTTGTCTACCTGCTTTTGAGAAGAAGAGAGAGATACGGCTAGGGTAAGGCTGTATTAAAAGAAGATGAAGAGGAGGGTTAGGGTTTTTGTGGGACTAGGAGTAATTGCTTGTTTATTTACATATATAACCCTACGGTTTTCGATTAATGGCAAATTGGTGCAGAGTAAGTTAATGACATATTCCACCCAAGGATTGACCTAAAAACCCTTTTCTACCCCTACATGTCATAAATAACGCTTTCCCACCTCTCAACGATTCCATCTAATCTCAGTTTTCTGTCTCTTTTAAATCCCTTTAACTTTTATCATATCCTGATCATTGAAGGTTCTGTGGCAATCACAACGGAGGTCCGATAATGTAAGCTCTGGAATGAAGAGGAATACTGTTTACCTAAAGGGCATCAATGCTGGAAAAGTAGATCAAGCTGAACAAATGATTACCACCACAGCTGAAGATAATGTAACCTCTGAAATGAAGAGGAAAACTGTTTATGTAATTTGGTTAAAGAGATTGAGTCAATTCATTATTTAACGTGTAAAAATATAACGGAATCGTTTAAGATACCTGTAGCTTGCAATTTGTGGATCAAGAGAGAAGTAGACAGGTAATGAAGTTGAATTAGGCCTTTTATATTAAGGTGGGTTCGTTTGAATTTGTGAGAAATTGATTGTTGGCAGGAAATTACCATTTCAGGAGAAACACGTTCTACAAGAGGCATCAATTCTGGGGAACTTGGAAGAATTTGGGGTGTTGAGGAACTCTGTTGGAATGGATCAAGATGATTAAGAAAGACCTGCAGTGGTTGAATTTGGATCTGGGAGATGGTACTTGACAGAAATGCTTAAAGGTTGTTAGGCCACTGAGAGGGTCTTCCTGATTGAAAGAAAGTCACATAAGCTGAAGGCCAGTTTTTTTTTTTCATTTGTATTATTCACTTAGGGTATATTGATTGCTATTTTGTGTGTTTTTGAGCTCATTAAAACTTTAATAGAAGTGATATAAAAATATGTTATGTTATGCTTATGCAATTCCCAGGCTGATCAATCCTTTGGACAGAAAGAGAGCTTGACAATTGAGCGTTTGAGACTTGACAGAAAGGCTTTTTAGAATCCTATTCTAAGTGTGATTTATGATTTCTTTGTGAGGTCTGAATGCATTTCATTTTCACATTAGCTTTACTGAACATGAGTTTTAGTTGAAGTGCTAGTGGTACTGCTGAGACATCCTGAACTAATGAATTCTTTTCATAAGCGATAATCTTCATATTTGCAGTTTACTTTGTGTAGACCACTTATTGTCACTTATTTATGCATTCATCTGTGATGCAGTTTGTTTGCATGCTTACTTTTTTAAAGGTACATGGCATGAATGTCTTTACTAATTCGTTCTTTTTCACTTGCTACATCATGAAATCCCACTTATCCAGCTGAGGATCTGAACTTGAATGTTGTTAAGTCTTTAAGGGGGTATGTGGCTATGGCCTTGCAACAGGTAATTAGTTCATCATTAATTTGATTATGAAGCTTGTAACCAAGCATTACATGTAACTATCAGCCGCAGGAGATTATTCACCGACTTTATTCATATATTCTGTTTTCTATATGGAATATGCTTGCTGCAGATTTGACACAAAGGCATTGCCTGGCCAGACAGGTGAGTCAAGAAAATTTCCAACACTGCAGTGGTAAACACCACATGAGGGGTCTTTCAATAGCAGCATGCCATCATCTTTGCAATAGAAACACTACGTAAGTAATTAACTTTTCCTGCCTTAAATATATGTGTGTATATATAATAAAACTACACAATTAATTTATTTTTTGGGTGTTTAAATGCATATAAACCTACTGATCAGCTTTGCAGAGATCATATCATAATGGGCTCCTTCTGTCTTTTGGCTTCCTGCAGATTAGAAGATTTGTCCAGTTTGGGGATTCCCAAGGAGAATTCCATGCAATTATGTGGTTTATCAGCTGGGCAGTAGATGCTGATCATGTTTCAGTTGATATTGATGTTACTGATAGCAAATGAGTTTGGAATTATATAATGTTGTTAGACTTGTGTTGTGCAAATGCCTTATATTAATTTTTAGTTTGGAATGTCAATAATTTGCTTGGTTTATCTAGATGGATTTTTGTCTTCTATTTGGGTTCTTATCCGTTTCTTTGTTGTGCAATGGGAAAGAAGTGGGTGGTAAGGTCACAGGGGAAGTTGAAGAAATTGTGAGGAACATGAAAGCAGTTGAAAAGGCCGTGTTGGGATATAAGTCCAAGCAAATAACTGATATGGGGAGCTTGATGTGGTTGAAGGAACGTAATTAGAAACAGAGATTGTTAAGGATGTCCCAGCAGCCATCTCTCCTGAAAACCATTTGCTGATTGCCAGATTTACTTGACTCCCTCCTGAGAAGCAATTGTTTTCCTTTTTCTTTTTAGTCTTGGGGTTGTAATGATAACAATTTTGCTCTATTTCGGTCGTAATAAATTAGATATTTATAGTTTTGATAATACTTTGGTAGTTGTGGTTGGGTTTTCCTCCTTGCGAAATAGGCAAACTAGTCCCAGATTCTTCATTTGGATTATATCAAGTAACTGCAGCTATTATGGCTTTCAACAAAGAACTCCAATTTCAGCCATGATCTTTCTGCCGTCAGGTTACACTGTAAAAGATATATACGACTTGTCGTTTTATCTTAAAACGCAGAGCACTGTCGTCCAAGCATCAGGCGGACGTTTGATTGGTCTGTCTTATATGTCATCACAGCCCGTTGTTACATTATGTTGATACCGAAAAAGGTACCAGTATACCCGAAACAAAATTATAGCAGATTCGAGGTGAGATCATCTGTGTAGCATGTCTACTGCAGCATTTGGCTTTATTTCAACTCCCAATCTCGGTCTCACTCACCTGTTGCCACCAAACACAAGCCTGATTTTCTTTAACTCATTACCAGTAGCCACTTACAGAAACTCTTGTTTGTCAAAGCGAGCATCTCTTAATCAAGTGCTATTTTTAAGAGTTCCATATGGATCCTTCAACTTTCAGCGCAATTCCTTCTTCTCTCCCTATAAACCCTTTTCTTCTCCCGTCATGGAGTGGCAGGATTGCACGTAATTCTCCTTCTTTGTTTTTGCATTTTTTCCCCTTTTTTTTCAGATTAATGTATGTTACCAGTTTCGTCAAGTTATGGCCAAATTGAATGCAGGGTAAGGACTGAAATAGATGTGCCGGTTTCGGTAGCTTATAATCGTTACTCTGACCGCGAAGCCATTCCTCGTTGGATGCCATTTATTTCTTCTGTAAAGGTTCCTCCCTACTTCACTTATTTGATTAACTTTTCAATTTTTCCCTTTATGTGAATGCCAGATTAATCAGGCTATTATTCACTGCATAAAAGATTCAAAATTGTAATTTTTTATCAAATCTATGTGTTTCATGGGTAGTGTGTACCATATAGAGTTAATGTAAATTGAGCTATATTTATTCAGATTTAGTCTATTGGTATAATAGGTGTTGGAAGACAAGCCGGAATTATCACAATGGTCTTTGAAATATGAGGCTTTTGGTCGAGATATTGAATACTCTTGGCTTGCTAGAAATTTGCAGGTGAATATCCCTGCATATTGAACCCATTTATCTTTAATTTGTTATTTGATTCTTTCTTTTTTTTCTTTTTGATTTTCTTCCTCTTTCCGATAACCTATGCTCTAATTTATTAATTGCAGCCTATCCCAAATCAGAAAATTCATTGGAGATCTCTAGAAGGTCTTCCTAATAGGTAACTAGAACAAATCCCTGCACAAAAACTTACAGTTTGCGAGCATGACTTAAGATTTGTGACTTCAATTAAGAATCCATCAAATGTTTAGCTGAGCAAAACCTGTTGGCGCATGAAAGGTTATGTTGGATATTCTCTTGCATTCTTCAATTGCTAGCTATGATTCATAAATTTGTAGATGCGCTTGCTAAATTTAAGTGGCTTATAATAAACTACAGACTCTGTATAGAGATATTTAGTGATGGATCTTAGATTAAATTCAGCAAGTGCTGAAAAGGAATTTGGAAACTGATGCTGAAAATGGTGGGCATTAACAGATCATCGTTCTTTTGAACGCTGCTTAGTAATGCACATGTATCTCAAAAACTTCTTGGCTAGATACCGGCAAAGTGTTTGCTTTTTTGGTTAAAGATATTTACCCTCTGACGGAGCAAACTATCAGGAATATAGATAGGAGTTTATTCATCTAACTGAAGTACATCATGTTGAAAATTATTTGCATTAGAAGAAATTTATGAGCTTGCCTTCGCTTTTTTTTTTTTCTTGTTTTTTCCAATATGGATAGAGAACTACAACTTCATATATTAGTATGGATATTTTCTGGAAATTATGGCTTGAATATAAGAAACACGAGGTATCAGGAGATCATATCAAAGGCTAGCAGCTGGATTTGTATGTAACCATTTGCTATCATTGTCTTCAAGTGATTGAAGGCGCTTGTTTATATTATTAAATTGGAATACTCAATGCTAGGGTTGTTGAGTCATGTAATCCTATTTTTATTATTCATATAAGTTGAGTGGTGTCCTACTTTGAGTGGAAAAAGGAACTATGATCTAAATTGCAATTTCTTAATGCCCTTTCTCTAGATAATATCACCTTTTATATCTTCAGATTGCTTGTGGTCTTGCATTTGCATCCAAGATATTATTGGCTGAAGGTAGCATGAATGAAGCATTTGCTACACTTACCTGAGTTCTCAAGTTTTCTCTTGCAAAAACAATTATCATTTTGATGTATATTTCTGTACATTAGTATCTTTCATGTTTAATTATTGCTATTTCAATTGGCACAAATTAAAATCAGACTCTTGATAAATTGATGTCTCATGACAGAGGTGCTGTTCGGTTTTTTCCAAAAGGTCCTTCATCATGCATAGTAGAGGTGATCCCCGTTCTTAAATCCATTTGTTTTGCATACCCTGTTGTTCTGGTAGGAACTTGAATTTCCTTTATGCACATCAATAACTACTTTCCACTATTAAACTACACTGACAGACATTCAGGAGCTCAAATTCATTTAATTTAGTGTGACAGACACTTTTACTTTGCTTTGTGCTATGCCTAGGAGCGAAAAGAAAAGATACAAATGAAAAAAAAAAATAATGGGCAGAGCTCTGAGACTTACAGGAAAGGAAATAAATTCTTTATCTCTTTTTCTACATTAAGCTGGGCAATTACGAACTATATTTTTCTTTTACAGCTAACTGTTTCATACGAGGTTCCTCAACTTCTAGTTCCAGTTGCAGCTGTAAGTTATTTCACCTTCAATTTACAACCTATTGTGGTTCTTGATAATGGAAGACACCCAATTTATTATGTTGGAAAGAAATAGTAGAAAAATTTAAATTCTGTTTTCTTTTTGTCTCTGTATTTGGTTGCAAAGCAGAACAGTAGTTTATGATTCTCTAATCAGGGATGCTCTCATGCGTCATGTGTCTCTCTTTTAAATATTTTCAGGCCCTTCAACCCTTTTTGGAAAGCTTACTCAGAAGGGGTTTGGAACGTTTTGCAACAGTTGCAAGAAGCTATTAGGCAAGCTCCATTTATGATATGATGGTCTCAACCTGGTAATTAAATTTTCAGGTTCCATATTGTATCCAATTCTTTTGATGTGGATACTTTCCCTTGCTAAATTATAATTTTTTCTTTACTTATGTCTCTATTCAATTTAAATAACAATGATATTGTATTACTATATGATTTAATAACACGGAAAATATTACTTTAAATATTTATATCACAAAGCAGCAATTAGTCTGTGTCCACTGGCAGCAAAATGGGAAATATTTGTTCTTGGGTAAGAGAACAAATTATCCTCCTAAATTCTACATTAAGATCGTAGATTTTAGAAATAACCGGTTATTAACGGAAGCCAGTGAGCGCAACAGTTGATAGTTTCTGGTATAACTACAGAGCAGACTCTGATGGTAGCTACTTTTCAGTTCTCGTTGAAAGAAGCAGCATATTTAGAGACCCTGGCACGATATAACACAAACGACGTATTCATTTGGGATTGATCTGGTGTAAGGTTTCTGCTGCAACTTTTTTAGTCTCATCATACTAGATCTCACCATTTTTGACAGATGTTTTCCAGGTGAAGCCTTTTTATGTGAGCATTCTCGATTCCCCATAACCCAAATAAATCAAAATCTTATTATTATATCTTGTCTCCCATCTTCTACTAGATCGAATTAAAAATAGAAATAAATTGAGGCAAGGGAAAAAAAAAAATTTCTTGTACAAGAGTTCTCACGCGTTTAACATTAACCGAACTTGAGCACTCTTAAGAAGTCAATCTACAAGGGGGTTTGCAGACCAGATACCACAAGACATGGAGGGTATGGTTGTTCAAATCTTCATGGTGCTTCAAGAGGCTTCAATTTAGAAATGGATTTAATCCAGATGGAGTTTAGAATTAATGTGATATCATCAATAAGCTAAATAATATTACTAAAATGATAAACAATGTTATCTCATTCAATTAAATGGAAAAACAAACCAATCTTGAGTTTAGTAACCAAGTTCAAACCAACTCATTGAAGTTAAACAGTGAGTTCAAATGAAACAAGTTTAAATGTATCTACCTCTATATTCAAATCAACAGTCAAATTAGCAGCCGTATACTGGCGCCCTGTCAGTCAATACTTGATATGCCAAAAACCTTCAAGTACTAAAAGATGTCTCAAAAACTGCAAATCCAAGTATATGTGACAAAAATCAATTTACTCGATGCTTTCAAAATACTAGCAGTTGCAATCAAGCAGTTTAAGCTTTTGAAGTAAGAACAGAAATGCAAAGAACTACTAAATTTAGATCATGCGTCTATGATACGGAGCGTATCGCAAAATAAAATGAACTACATCAAACGGGCAGCCACCCTGAAATTCGATTATTTACCAAAAACAATCCATAATGACTTTACACAAGAAAAAATTATTGGGACTCAATTCTACACCACCGCCATCCGCCACTCTATGTACATCAGCCAGGAACTCACCCATTACAGCTGGCAAATCGACACCTACAAAACTGGTAGCTGCTCTTTCTAGAATCTGACTGAAGCAGCCAGAAACAGTAAGAATTCCCTCCTAATCAACAGATTTTATTTTGAAAAAATATTTACATTCAACGGCCTGCACTGGCATCCAATAAGCTCCTCAAGCTGCACAAGGCCTCTGCAGACAAGCTGCAACACCTTATTCTCCGATGCCGAGGTGGCGATAACTCTTGGTGATCAAGGGAACTGAAGCATATAATTATTACAGTGAGATTGTCAATTGTGTTGAGGCGCAAGGCCTCCATGACAAGATCTCGGGCACACTGTTCAGGATCATCGTGACGTCGCAATCCTCGATGTACAAGGCTTACTGCATGCTGACTTGTCATCACATCCCAGATTCCGTCACATGCAATGATGAGAAACTCATCATCTTCTGTTAAAACCATCTGCTGGAATTCCGGCTCTGCTATGAGAGGTGAAGGAGAACCTTGAGGGAACTTCATGTCCCAATCACCCAAGGCTCTGGAAACTGATAAATCACCATTTAGATACCCATCATCAACATAACCACCCAACTGTTCAACTCGCCTCTGTTCAGATGGGTATATTGGTCTGTGGTCTTGAGACATGTCAATTGCTTCTCCCCTCCGGCTGAGAACTGCACGACAATCACCAGCATTAGCCACCATCAGAAGCCTGGAAAGCAGAAGAACAAGATCAATTAACCAGAGAGAAGGGAAAAGAACAAGCAGGGCAATGAAAGCAAAGTGCACAAAATGATTCAAGGTGCAGAAAAATGAACTTACCTTCCAAATATCAAGGCAGTAAGTGCTGTTGTCCCAGAGGAGCTGCTCACACTGGAGTCATTGGCCAAAGCCATGTCGGCAAGTAGATATGCTTTTTGAAGGCAGTTCTCAACCGCCTCCAGGAAAATATCATCATCTTCAGATGACTGGGGGAAGTTGACATCTTCAAAAAGAAATCTAATTACATTTTTCCTGATATACGCCGCTGCTTCAGGTCCTCCATGACCATCAAACACCTGATAGACAGACAACTTTAATCTAACATCCAAACAGCATCATTAAAATCCGGTATCAACACGACTGAAAGTTTAATTACCCCATAAAATGCACTTGGCTTGGGAAATTTAAAGAGGGATCCCAAATGAGATGACAAGTCATCTATTCGTATATGCTCATCCTCCATGTATCTTCGTGGACCAATGTCAGCAAAACTACCAGAACGAATGCTGGGAACAAATTGCAGGGCAGCAGATTCAAGACTAGCATCTGGAATCTTTTCTGCAGACTTTATGTCCTAAAATGTTAAAAAAAAAAAAAAAAAGAGATTTCTGATATAAGTATACCATTTGAGAATTAGAAAACAACAAATTTATGATCACCGACATAGAAAGATCACTAAAGTAATTAACAGGCTTGTTTGTTGCTGGAACAAGGAAACAATTCTCAATTTTGCAAATAACTTTACTATAACAAACCAACCATTAATCGAGATCTTGAGCAACTAATGTTTCAAATAGCAACTATACTTAAAAACAAAAGAAATTCTGGTTATAGTCCGTCAAAGCACCACAAAAAATGTTTAATCCAGTCAAAGTTATTACGAATATAAGACCTTATTATGAAACCTTCCCAACCCCAACGTTAGAGACAGAGCCAAACCTAACCTAAGTAGGCTATTCGCAACAAAATTGAACTGACAGGACAGAAACATAATCAAGCAATAAACTGCAATCCACAACATACTCGAACTTCCTTAGAGGCCAACAAATCTTTGAGCAATTAACATCTTATATCAGTCCATACATGGTAAACAATCAAATAGGCAATAAAATTAAAAAACCTGATCCGAGTAGAAAACTCACCACTTGAGAGGTGGAGAAGTCGGTTGAAACCGACTCCGATAAACGAACTTGATTCACAGCTCGCGGAGAAACCGCCGATGTAATTTTAACAATATCTTCAATCTCCTCAATTTTGCTTCCTTTACCGAGATAATTATTAACATCCAACACAGCCACGCTCTGTTGCAAACAAACAACCTCTGATCCAGCTACCATCTTCAACAAGCATTTACTTCTTCAAATCTTTCAAGATCTAAACCTCCCAAACTTAATGAAATTTCTAAATTTTCTTTTTTCTTTTTTCTCCTGTCGCAGCGCTTTAAATTTTCGCGCAAAATGATCAAACTATAAGACGGAGTGGCTAGGACTTGTTTATATAGGGTGAGGACTGGGAAACCGGTAACCGGTGGCTACATAAGAGAGTGGTTCAGCAATAGGACACGTGGAAGCTCTTGATCCACATGATTGAAAGAGCGTGTCGATCACACAACCAATAATGAGACGTAAGCTTGGATTAAGGAACACGCGAGCCTTTTTGGGTTGACGCGTGACCTTTGAACTTTGGCAAGAGTTGTTTCATCGTAAATGACGTAATCGTGTCGTCCCTTCTTGTACCTTCCACTGATGAGTTGTCACGTTGACTTTTATTAACTAAATGAGGGACATGAATGAGATTCTGAAGTCACTTAGGAGCATTTACGGGTATACAAATTTTTGCCGACAAATGTGTGTAAATGTTGGCGGACGAACTTATTTACCCCCTAAACTTGGATGAACTACCATATTCCTCCCTTTAAGTTTAAAAAGTCTATTTCCCATTTTATTTTTCAACCCTCCGCCCCCTCCCCCCTCCCCACTCCCCACTTACATAAATAAAAAAATATTAATTGAAAATACTTGAAAGTTATTTTGTCTAGACTTTCTAAAATTCTAACATGTCTCAACATTTATTAAAAATATTAAAATTCTAACATGTCTCAACATTTATTAAAAATATAAATATATAATGACATTTTAAATTCAATTTTAAAAATTTATTTTTTTTCTCTTCTTTTTTCTTTTTTCTTCTCCTTCTTTCAATATATTTTTTCAAGTCATCTCTATTCAAATAATAACGGTGATATGTTTTTCAATAAAATTAGGAGATTGGATAGTCACAAAAAAAAATGATAATTCATCAATCATATATATATTTATGAAAACACAAGATGAATAGGGATCGAAACAATTTCAACCATCATTGTCACTCCTCCCATGTTTCTCTCTTTCTTTTTTTCTTTCTTTTTGTCAAACTCTCTATCATTGCTTGGTATTCTTTTTCCAAAGAACATATTCACACGTCATACTAGCCTTCTTTTCAGAAACCTACCCTAATCCACTAGAAAACCTAAGGGAAATAATGAAATATAGGTCAATAAATATGAACAAGATCTAGAAGTCGATGAAATGAGGTTCATGTAGACAACAATGCCACAACAACATTTATAATAGATTAGGGCTTTAATAGTCAATGCTTTCAAGTCATACAACTCTTTTTAAATGTTTTTCACTTACGTAAAACAGATATTTCTGTTATTGATATTTAACTTCTTATTGACTATTATTTATCAATTCAATTTCTTTGTTCATGATTTCATCCATGCCCCATGCTTCTTAACTAATATATAAGTCTTCAATTTGTAGTAGCTTTTCACATTTGTATAATGATTTAAATGATTACATGATGATTTCAAAAAAAGTGCATATTAATTTTATATTCATCTGATTATAAAATTAACAGTATCTATTCATCTACCTTTCTCTTTATATATATATACACACACATGATGACTAAAGGGCAGTTTTATAATTTTACTAAAAAAAAAATATAAATCAGTAATTTATACCGAAATTTTAGTTTATACTAATGAATTAGATGAATGGGTAAAAAAATGAAAATTTCCAACATAAAGGACGGAAAAATATTCTTGACAAAATTGGGTTGGGATATAGGTATGGCCTTGACCTTTTTTCGGGAGTGTTCCCACTTGCTTGATTGGAGCGTTCGCGATGCATAGACAGAAACATTTTATCATATGGACAAAAATGCCCCTATATTTTTCCAAAAATGACATGTTAGTGGTGTTATAAGTGTGAAGGCGGTCACAGCTTGCATCAGGACCGCAGACAACCGAAGGCAGCGCACTACACCAATTTGGACGGTCCTGATAAATCTAGACCAGCCTGGTGTTGGTCAGAAGAGAGGAGCCACGTTGAAAGCGTGCAAAGTGGGAATATTTTACCCAACACCAAATTTAAAAAATTCAATTAATATATAAATTACAGAATGGGATATAAAAAAACAATATCATACCAAATACGTACAAAGTTGAAAACATGATCAAACTCAATTACCCATCGTGGGGAATTGGATTAACATAAACCGAAGTTATAATATTTATTTTTTATTGGATAGCAGGTGAAAACCACTTGCGACGTCGTAATACAAATCCGCTTGAGACGTTTTTATTTTTTTAATCTTGATTTGACCAGTGTTTTGCTGGTAATCCAAAACCATGCAGTTGTATTTTAAGGTTGGACTAAGAATTCTTTACACAAAATTATATATATATATATATAATTCTCAATATTTTAAAAGTTAATTACATTTTTTTTGTTCACCAAATATATGATGTGAAAAGACCTTTCTACCCTTAATGACAAGAGTTACACTTTTTTCCATTATTAAGTAAAATTTTCATATTATTCTTAACTTTTTTTTTTCTTGTATTTTTTTGTTGGTGTTCATTAAATCTAAGTCATACATTATATTGATATCGATTTTATTATCTTTAACTGGTTCTTTAATTATTGTTTCTATTTTCAATTTAGCCCTCATGATTTTATATATTTATTTTATGTCTAGCCGAACCTTTGGTAGCCCATCTTATGCGGCAATCTCATCATTTTTATCTCTATTTATTGTTAATTATAATTTCTAAGCATTGATCCCACTTATCTCATCATATTCTATCTTTGAATGTTGATTATAACATCGATTTATCTTTTATCGTTCACATTTAAAATCTATTAAATACCACTCTTAAAATATCTTTTTAATTTTTATGATAATATATAATTTTTATTATACGATCGTGTTATTTTCAACCACTTTTGTCTTATAATTAGAGTTTAGATTATATATTTTTAAACATAAGACTGTATCATAGTCTTACCCTCAAGAGTTTTTTTATTTTTATTTATTTAAAATGGAGATTGGTTTTGATTAGAAATTTTGATTGCGAAGCCTGGTTGGAAAAAGGTAATTTCCTCTTGTTTAAAAGGTGTCAGCAGGTAGGCGATTATGATTGAGCCTATATTTTATATGGGGGTAGAGATAGAGGTTATGTCTTACAAAACCGTGATTGGCATTGCCAGAAACCAAGTCTTATCCTATCCTATGCTCTCCAATAATTGGCAGGAACGCAGCAATAGAATAATCAGTTACCAACACTGGATTCAGTGGTCCAATTAGCCTACCCACCAATTATTGGTCCATCTCTATCTGATTGGTTTTCACTCGCCAAAACGGCATCGCTAGAAGCTCTTCCCGACTATAATTTGTTTTTTTTTTTTTTTCTTTGCTTTTATAATTTGGTTTACCAAAATGAACTTAACCTTATCTCTTGGTAGTCCTTGTGGGAATTAATATGGATAAGAAATTCATGTGGCCAATAATTGGGGAAGTTGAAATCAAAGAGAGTTTCGTTGGAGGCAGCAAGCATGAAAAAAGTAGTTATACAAAAGAGATTGGCAAACGTGGAAATGCATTACATTTTCTTAATGCAAAGATTGGCAAAGCCGTGTGAACTTGAAACAAATAGATGATGGCAAAATCCATACTCTGGTGTTTAATTGAGTTGACATGGGTGGATTATCTTTTTTTTTTTTGAGACCTTTTTTAAAACGTTTTTTGTTTGGCTGGGTAAAAAAAAAGCTTGCTGATTCAAGATCCATGCACCATCTCTAATTCCTGAATTCAGAGCCTATCAGTTTCAGCTAACCTTCCCCACTTGGCTCTTCAAGTGTCTACGTCATCGTTCGGTTGGTAAATTTGGGCTTCAATCCAATAATATGCAAAAGTAAAAAATCATAAACCCTATATTAGAAGCATGAATCAAAGCCTAAGAGAAAAAAAGAAACCATTGAAGGTTTACAAGCACATACTAGCAACGATGGTTTCTTCTCTTTCTGAATTTTCAAAAAGTAAATCTTTCAAAAATCTTTTTTCAAGAGTAACGACTTTACTTGTTCACATGGGAATGTTAGAGTTACCCTAATTAATGGAGACATGATAGAGTATTTAAGGAGAGAGTGTCATTATTTATTTCGATTAGATCGAGAGAAAACAATGAAAATTAATTCTATCTATTGTTAATAACAACAGTGTATTAATAGTTCAAATTGTATATGTTTAATGTTAAGGATATGTCAACTCCAAACAAAAAAATACAGTTGCATCTGATCTATATTTCAAAAAAGACGTAAAAGATTATGTTTGATATGGTGTATGCAATAGGCCATTACCTCCTTTTGGTAATGGAACACTATCACAACATTTGATTGAACCAACTAAATTTCTAGCCACCATTACTTGAGCATCATGCTTGATGGCTCCCGCTACAACACACAAATTTACAGCCATGGTGATGTCCTAGTGTTCAATGTTCATGCCAGGGTGCTATCCTCGTAATTTGTAAATCACGTTAAGGGTGCCATATTAGTCAATTGCATAGGCCATTGTTTCCTCAACTTGCTTTTCATCTCTGATATCACAATGCCAATAACTAGCTTTATTAGGGTCAACTTTGGCAATAACTTGGTTGCCCAAGTCATCAGGAGTGTCAGCCGATGACATTGAATGCGCCATTTTGTGCAAAAAAGAAGCTTTGCACTGGCTTCTCTAGAGTCTTGTGATTAGAGCGACCTTCCCCTCAAACCAGAACGGACAACATACAGTTAAGAGATTTATTTGACTACAGCTATACAGTTTTGAAAAAGATCAAGAGTAACTATCAGTATTAATTAATTTGTTATGAAGAAATTAATGTGCAATGAAAATCACAGTGATGCATTAACTTTTCTTTTTAAGATTCTTGAATGGCCGAACAATTTTGTTGAAAGATCAGTTGAAAAGCCTTATCTCACCTTTGCGTAGATATGAGGACCGCTTAGCTCACTTTTAGGTTTCCTTTTATTGAAGACGACCGCTTTAAATTTAATTGTATTGGACAAATAGTCGTTTATCTCCACTCCAGTTTACGCAAACTGGCTTGTTCCCTTTTCTTGGAGCATACATGTGAATGTGACACCGTTATTGGCTGCATCTTTGCAATATTGTGATGGCATGCCTTGGATAGAATAAGCCGAACGGCTGACGGAGGAAATCATAGTATGTCATTGGATTCAATCTCTTAATTCCCACCATTTTTTAGTCTACATCGTAGCAGACAAATGCATCTTGCCTGCTGAAGTATTCCTCCTCTGCAACTACTGTTCCACTTGATTACTCATTGTAAACTACCATTTGCTTTCCTGATTCACTTGATGACATGGGGCCTCTTATATTTTAATTTCAAAGGCCAAGCTTTGTTTGTATTTAGTTAAAACGCAATTAGACAAACTTAATTACCAGAAATCTTAAACTGATCCTGGACTAAGCTTAGCCAGTCTCATGCATGAATGCTTGCTTCTTGCTCGGTATATCATGACATAATTACTAATTAAATTCAATCAGTATTACATTTATACTGATTACAAACTGTTTGGTGTTAATGATTTATTAATTTGGTGCTCTAACGGGCTGCAAGATCGGAGTGCATAATCAATGAAATTGGTTCTAATTTCAATAATGTTATTGCTCATTTCAATCTTATGCTTTATAAAATATTCTAAATAACACTCTGTCTTGAATATGCTAAGATAATATTTCATATTTTATAAAACGTATAAGCTATGAATTGTAAGAACACTATGTTTGAAGATCGAAATAATGTAGGAGGAGAACTTTATTGATAATTGGATATTTTATATATAGATTTAAGAACATAAAATCATTGCGACAATAGGAAACAATAAACATGAATGGATTATTGTTTGATCAGCGACAAAATATTACTGATAACAGAGAATCCCCCATCAACAGCGAGGTTGTGCCCACTTATGTAAAGAGATTCATCGGAGGCAAGAAAAAGTGCAGACTGTGCAACATGTTCAGCCTTCAACACAATTCCCTTCAAGTTGGCTATTTGAGCATTCCTGGCTTCCATCGTGCTGGGATCCTCGTTGGAAACCTTACTTACCAGGCGTGTGGAAACTCCAGAAGGAGAAACAAAGTTCACTCTAATCCCATGCCTCCCAAGCTCACCTGAAGCTGCTCGAACAAGACCTAATAGACCATGCTTGGACACGGTATAAGCATGCGGCCCACTTCCGCCCAGACTTGAAGCAACACTGCCGGTGCAAATTATTGAGCCTCGTATTTTGTTGGCCACCATTGCTCGTGCTGCATGCTTCACGGCTAATACTGAACCCCGCAAATTTACAGCTATGGTATTGTCAAATTGATCCATTTCCATGTCTAGGATACTCCCCAACGGACCAATGATCCCAGCATTGCTATACATGATATCAAGGGTGCCATAAATCTCTATCGCATATGCCACTGTTTCTTCAATCTGCTTCTCGTCTGTCACATCACAACGACGATAACAAGCTTTATCAGGGCCTATAGAAGCAACCACTTGGTTTGCTAATTCATCTTGAATATCTGCGATGATAACAAAAGCCCCCTGTTCAGCAAAAAGCCTTGCAGCGGCTTCTCCAATCCCACTGGCCGCTCCTGTGATGATAGCTACCTTTCCCTCTAACCTGCGGATATTGATCAACACAAGTTTTTTAGCGGCAATAGAAGACATCAGAATGAAGAACTGTTAGCGGCAACTGTGAAAGACACAAGTAGGGAAATTTCAATTTAAAATGATCTTGTATTAGCTATGTGATTCAATTAATGATTGAATAAAATGATGGCTATTTTCCTTGTAACCTTAATTTAGACATGGGCGCCTCTTGGATGATGGCTTTCTTCTACAAGAACCTGCTCCAAATTGTGTGTGTGTCTATTTCGATGGTCTCCTGCTTCAACGCTCCTCTGCACTCTATAAAACTGCGTGCATGGCCGGCTGCAGGCCTGATTTGGGAAAAGCCAATACTTAATTTTATAAAGAACCCCATATGCCAATTATGTAAGTTGCCTATAAAACAAGATTTTCAACATTAAGAAAATTAAACTTGGATTTTCTTTTTCTCTTAATTCCACTCGGACGGACTCTCAGTTGAAGGTCCATTTCTAAACGTGACCCTGTTAAATTCAACTCCCATTGTATAGATTGTAAAGAAGAATAGCAGAGCATGGAGCTCTGAACACATACCGAGTCTGGACCCATATGTCGGTCAAATGCTAGGATGCAAAGATAAAAAAGCTTATCAGTTTGAAGCTGCACGGTAGCAATCCAGGATCCAAGGGAAACAGTAATTCCTTGGCTGTGCATATAAATAATAATTTCTGAGGAGAAATGGGTGAGGAGGTTTGAACGGTCAAAAAAAAGTAACTATGGAAAGTGAGCTAAAGAGATAAAAACAAACAAAGACATTACCATTTGGACAATGCAATGTGCTGACTGTCACCTCGCCACCATCAAAACAAAATACCAAAGAAACTGAAGAAAGCAACGAACTTTATCACTCCCTTTCAACAAATCAATTTCACATAGCAACAAATTCTCTAACCTCATCTACTGCTATTTCTATTTGCTTCAGATCCTTCGCTCATGAAGCCCCATCGGTAATTTATTCTTTCTTTTCTTTTTTCTTTCAAAATTGGTTTTGTGAAATTTTTTGTTATGTTGTTTTCTCTGGTTTGTGGTTTCTTTCTTTCTCTTCTGGAAGTTTTAATGGAAACTTGCTTTGGCACTAATCTTAACATGTTTTACTGTCTCTGAGTATGTACTAATCTTATAAATTCATAGGATAAGACATTTTTGGTGTTTCGGGAATATGATCCATTGAGTGTATTACGTTTCTATTCGTGGGGAGATCTTATAAATTCAAGATTTTCTTTTTTTCATTTTAAAAAAGACCGACGCATAAATATAGTATTTTTGCTCTAATGCTGCAATGCGTTTTGCAGATGAGCTACTAATTTATTCTATCAAGTGGAGAAGCTGAGTTGAAAAGAGGATTTTTTTTTTTCGTTTAGCTGATGGCATCTGTAAGCGTAGTACCTGCTTCTGGATTAAGAGAACCCGGTGGAAATACAGTTGGTGTTGACAGGCTGCCTGAGGAGATGAATGACCTGAAAATTAGGGATGACAAGGTAACTGAGACTTCTTTTTTGGGCTTTTTACCTCTTCACGATCTTCTCTTCTTGACTACTATTTGCTGGGTGAGGTTAATATAAAGCTGTTGAATATATACAGGAAACGGAAGCAACTGTTGTTGACGGTAATGGGACAGAGACAGGTCATATAATTGTCACCACTATCGGGGGTAAAAATGGCCAGCCAAAGCAGGTTTACTTTATTTTAATTTTGACTGAACTGCTATGGTGCCCTCTGGATGATTAAGTTATGTAGTTTGTTATGTATTTCCTTTGTCTTATACTTCTATATTTTGCCTCATTGTAGAGTATAAGCTACATGGCTGAACGTGTTGTTGGGCAGGGATCTTTTGGAGTAGTTTTCCAGGTTAGCTAGAAATTTATTACTTGCTTGTAGTTGAATACTTAGAGAACAGTGGATTGGTTTTCACCGATTTTGTATTCTTATAATAGTTGAGCACTTATTTTGCTGCCTTGCTATGGTTATGTAGGCCAAGTGCTTAGAGAGTGGTGAAACCGTTGCTATAAAGAAGGTTCTTCAGGACAAGAGGTACAAGAACCGGGAGCTACAAACCATGCGCCTTCTGGACCACACAAATGTTGTTTCCCTGAAGCACTGTTTCTTTTCAACAACTGAAAAGGATGAACTATATCTAAATCTTGTTCTTGAGTATGTGCCAGAGACTGTCCATCGAGTGACCAAACACCATTATAAGATGAATCAAAGGATGCCACTGATATATGTGAAACTTTACTTTTACCAAGTGAGAACTCTCAGCTAGTATATGCAATAAAGTTGTTTATTCATTTATATCACATTCAGAATGTAGGGTAAAGTTTGTACTACATGTCTTTTGTTAGTTAATTGCTTTTTATGATGTGTTTTAATGTTTTATTTGTGTGGTTATAAACTGCTTAATTTTGCTTTATAGTATGCTTATTATTACCTTTTAACTTGGGGTTCTGACACGAAATTCAATATTCTTATGTGTCTGCAGATTTGTAGAGCACTAGCTTATATTCATAACACTATTGGAGTGTGCCACAGGGACATAAAGCCACAAAATTTGCTGGTATATTGGCTGGGACCCTTAGTTAAGTTGGTGCTTTATTTTGTTGACACTGATACAAATTTGGTTTCTTTGTAACAGGTCAATCCACATACCCACCAGCTGAAATTATGTGACTTTGGAAGTGCAAAAGTCTTGGTTTGTGCTTTAAGCATCACAACTTATCAATATGCTTTTTCATTGGATATCTGACTCTACCAATTGTGTTCTAATTTGAACAGGTTAAAGGGGAACCAAACATTTCTTACATATGTTCCCGATACTACCGAGCACCTGAACTTATATTTGGTGCAACAGAGTACACCACAGCAATTGATATATGGTCTGCTGGCTGTGTTTTGGCTGAACTACTCCTTGGACAGGTAGGGAGGTTTTTTTTATATGATTGGATTTGTATCTTACTCATCCTTTCCTATATTCAACTCACTCTATGGTTCTTTTGGTGCCAGCCCCTTTTCCCTGGTGAGAGTGGCGTAGACCAGCTTGTTGAAATTATCAAGGTACTCATAAACAAAAGACTACTAGTTCTTTAAAAGCTATAGAATGATCTCGTAAACAAAAGATTACTAGTTCTTTAAAAGCTATACAATGATCTCAACTAGTGGAGCTAATATCTGAATTTTATAGTGGTTGGAATTTGGATATTCTGGTAATTTTTTAAAGCTTGGGCTTCTCAGTGAAATTATCTCCAGAATGATTGTCAATAAAATGTTTTACATTGTTATTTTCATCCAATTAGGCTGATATCCATCCAGTTAGGCTGAACTTCGTCTAAGATTTTCTTTACTTGTCAGTGACTCCAATAGAGTGTTGGTTTGTTCATGCCGAATACATGTCATGTTTCTTCTCCCTGCTATTCTGTTATATATTCTTCTTCTTTGACAATTTCATTTTTCACTTGCAGGTATTAGGGACCCCAACCAGGGAAGAGATAAGGTGCATGAATCCTAACTACACAGAGTTTATATTTCCCCAAATCAAAGCTCACCCATGGCACAAGGTATCCTGGATGCGACTTTGTGTTTCTCTAATTTTTAAATCTTAACCATATACGAGTAGTTAATCTCTATATTGTTTTCTAGATATTCCACAGGCGCATGCCCCCAGAAGCTGTGGATCTTGTCTCTAGACTACTGCAGTACTCTCCCAACCTCCGGAGCACAGCAGTGAGTACAAATTTTCTCTTTAATGAATAGCTCAATAATTTATTTTCATTTATAGATAGTCTTTGTTCAATCAATTTTAAATAAATGTAATTTGCTTGTTCTCATCCTGTGAAAGGCACATTTTTATTTAGACTGGTGTTTTTGGGGTCAATGAAGTGCCTATTTTGTCAGTGGCATCATTTATTTAGCATGCAAGGAAGATTCCAGATTTTGTGTTACAAAAGTTTAAAATTATAATTGCCATACAGTTTCAATGAGGACATATGCCCATGTTTTTGTAGCAAAGCTTTGCTTTATTTTCCTCTATTCAATCTTAACTGTCCTTTGCATCTGTGATTCATATAAATGTGCCCCTTTTTCGTTAAATTTGATAATAAATGTATTTTTTTAATATGCTGCAGCTGGAAGCTCTGGTTCATCCATTCTTTGATGAGCTACGTGATCCTAACACCCGCCTTCCTAATGGACGCATCCTTCCTCCATTATTTAACTTTAAGCCTCATGGTAATAAACTATTATCGAAATGATTTTATTAATATTTTTGTCATGTATATTGCTTACCTGATGATGATTGTTGGTGCCCTGCCGAGGAGTAGAACTGAAGTCAGTGCCTGCAGAGATGCTGTTGAAGCTAATCCCAGAGCATGCAAGAAAGCAATGCGCCTTTCTTGGACTGTGATATGTTGGTTTATAGTTTATGCTTGCTCCTTGCAGAAAAATATTGTCCAGTGTAGAGATGTAGCTAGTGTCTTGTTTAAAATGAAAAATGGAAGCGTTGTCATTTGTTTTGTATCTGTCCTATGTTCATTTTTTTCCCTTCATTGATTTTTCCCACACCTCCCCTTTTTAGCATTAATTGGTATCTTTGTTTGTAGAAAGCAGATTAAGAAGGTTCTGCTTAAGATTTCAGCAAGACATGGGTAAGCTGATTCATATTTTCAGTTGACAGAAACATGAAGCAGAGTTATTATTCCACGCCGGTATTCTTTAGTTGATCATTATTAGCTGCAAATAGAAGTCTTGCATTTCCCCTCGAACGCATGTTTCATGCCAGGTTTAGTCCTGTTAGTCACGCCTATGATGTAGTTGAATTTTAAGTCTTACAACTTAATGTCCACAAACGGGAATCTATGAGGTTGAAAACAGCCTTTTCATAGCTTGGCCCAGTGTTTTCAAATAGAGCATGCCTTCCCCCACTGAACTTGACTGCCTCACTTTCCCAAGGTTCATGGTCCATGCATATTGAAATTTGAATTTAACCCCTTCACTATGTTCCCATCACACTTGGGTTATAATATTTCTGCAATATATTGAAGAACTCCAAGTGAACCTCCCTATAACTTGTCTCACAAAGTTTGAAAGGCCAAAGGACTTGTTCCCACCCATAGCTTGAGGTAGGGGCAAAATGCCACTCCCATGGTTTCAAAAATCGAGTCTTTCAATCAAATTTAATATTAAATATATTAGTGAACAGTAAAAATTTAAGGGTATTTGTGTCTTTTTAAGATTAAAATTTAATAAATTAATAAAATAAATTTTATATAAATATAAAATTTTTAAATTTTTTTAAATTTTAAAAAAAGACAATATCCACTGTTGCTAGTGTCGACGGTGGTGGCTGTAATTAACAAAGTCAGATGGTCGTTTTTGATCAACTGGTTCCAGGAGAGGTCAAATTTGACCTTCCCGTTTGGTGGAGGCGACCAAATTTAGTTGCTTATACCGAAAAAAAAGGTTAAAAATGGTTGATAGGATCAAGCATAGCCCTTTTCGGTCGTTTTCGACTGATTTTTTAAAATTTTTTCTAATATTTTTTTAAAATATTTATATTTAAAAATTATTTTATAATTTTATTATAAATTTTTAATTTTTAAAAAGGTATTTTAGTCATTTTAGTATAAAAATTATAAAAAATATTTTCAAAGATGAAAGACTATGTTTTTAAAACTTTGAGGGCGACACTTTATCCCCGCTTTAAACTATGAGTGGGAACAAGTCTTTTGGCCAGTTTGAAAATAAAACCTGACAAATTGAAACAGGAAGTGGCTGGGATGATTGGTTGGTTTAAGGTAATGTTTAATTTTGCACTCATCTCATCTCCCAAAAATATAATCAGATTTCTGATAATATGTTGCATTGGTGAAGTACTTAAACATATAACCATTAAGCTATTGAAGGAGTACTGGGAGTTTGTTGGACTCCAACACGCCATTCACATAAATTCTATTTGCAGATATCTGCAATCATTATGTAACCATCCAAAACAATAAATTATAATGATATTGTAGTATTTCCTTCACCCTTTACCAAGTGCAATATGAATGGTTCCTTTTTCCCCGCTTTGTTCTCTGATTTTCTATCCCGAAAAGAAAGCCACCTCTGTGATTCTATACTGTCGTGGATTTTTTTTTTTTTTTTTCTGAGAGGTAATAAACAACTTTTGTTGGGTAAAAGAAAAAAAGCTGCAAAATAAAAGAGGCAGAGAGTCACTTTTGTATACGACTTCCTGACTTCTTTATATATATCCGTTCACATTATAAAAGCTATTTAAATAGACTTATAAAGCAAATGATAAAATAAAATGCCTAAAAACTAGTCATTAATTACAAACTACTAGAAATGTGACCAACTATTATTGACTTAGACATGGAGTAAGGAGAACATGACATATAATCAGATAATAAATACTGACCCTTAAAAGACTTAGTATTCTCAAATAGACGTGGACCACTAAACTTTGAATTGTTTTTTAACATTTTCCCTTGATTCAACATTGCATACACTACGATGAGATATAAAGTAAACAAATTTCTCTTTAGCAAATGTCTTTACGAGAAGATCAGCTAGCTGCTTATTCATTCCATAATGCTTGATTGTGATTATAACATTTGCAACTAAGTCACAAATAAAGTGAAAGTGATTATCAATATATTTTGTTCTCTCATGAAATGCTAGATTCTTTGTCATAGAAATTGTGGACTTCTTGTCTCAAAAAAGTTTAGTGCTCCTTCTTGAACTTGATAAAGATCTACAAAAATTCTTCTAATCCAAATCGCTTAACAAGCTACTGAAGTTATTATAACATACTCAGTTTCTAAAGAGGATAAAGCTGTTAAAGCTTGCTTTTTTGAACTCTGTGATGGCACCTGATCCAAGAGTGAAGACACTTGCTGAAATACTTTTCTTATCATCTAATAAGCTTACCCAATCATTGTTAATAAATCCATATAATTTGAAATTAGTAGCTTACCAATACAAAATCCCATAATCGGTAGTTCCCACAATATCGTTGAAGGTCATTTTTACTGCTCCAAAATGATGTTTTGTAGAATTTTGTATAAACTTGGATATTGCACTAACAAAAAAAATGCAACATCTGGTCTAGTATGGGTTAGATAAATCAAACCTTCTACCAAGCCTCTAAATTTTTTTGCATTGGCCTTTTTTGTACCATCTTTACATTGCAACTTCTCATTCATGTTCATGGGTGCACCTGCTAGTTTGCAATTGAGTAAGTTGAATTTTTTAGAAGATCCATTGCATATTTCTTTGTGAAATGAAAATCCCATTTATACGTTGTTTCACCTCAAGTCCAAGGAAATAATGCAATAAACCCATGTTTGACATTTCAAATTTCTTCATTATGTTAGATTTAAATTCAGCTATAAGAGAATCAAATAAACCTATATAAATAATATCATGTACATAAAGGCATACAATGATAAAATCATCTTTTCCTTACTTCTTCACATAAAGAGTTGGCTCATTTTCACTTCTTGTGAAACCATCATGATGGAAATAGTTATCGATCTTGCCACACCACATTTGTAGAACTTGCTTTAGCCCATAAAATATCTGTCTTAACTTGTATACCTTCGTCTCCTTGTTATTCACACCCTTCAGGTTGAGTGACATACACCTCTTCCTTTAAGTCTCCATTAAAAAAAAATGCAAACTTGACATCAAATTGATAAACAAGCAAATGTAGTTGTGCAACCAAAGCTAAAACAATTCTCACAGTTTGAATTGAGCAATAGGAGAAAAAGTTTCTTCAAAATTAATACCTTGTTGTCGTAAGTATCTTTTTTCCATTAGCCGAGCCTTGTGCTTTTGTATGATTCTATTAGCATGGTATTTTGTTTTAAATACTCATTTGAGCTTAATTGCATTCTTGCCTTTAGGTAGATCTATCATCTCTTGCGTTTCGTTTTTTTGAATTGCCATTAACTTGTCTCATATTGCATTCTACCACTCTTCTTTGGTTACTGCTTCTTCAAAGGTTGTAGGATCTAAAACAAAAAGAGCAAACTGACACAATCCATAAATATCTTTCAAGGGTCTAAACTTTCTATATAAAGTTTCATCAGAGTATTCTTCTAAGGAGGAAGAATTGTTGTTTCTTCAAGTTGGCAGTAAAAAAGCTGGTGAATTAGATGAAATTAGAGATTTGTAAGAATTGACTCAATACCTTCAGTTGTTGATATCTCTCTTCCAACTGGAATTTGATTTGCTTTACTATAGGTATTCCAATCTCAACTTGTATCTTCATCGAATTATTTTTTTTTTTTTGCTTATAATTACTTTGCTACTAAGAGGGTTATACAATTGATATGCTTTAGATTGAGTACAATATCCAACAAAAATGCATTTTTCAAATTTCTCCTCAAGTTTATGATGAAATTGATAATTTAACAAAATATAGGCAATGTAATTGAAAATTCTTAAGTGGCTTATCGATGGCCTTATACCTTTCCATGCTTCATATAGTGTTTGATTTAATACAACCCTCATAGAAAAAAGATTCAATAAGTAAATCGAAGTTGCCACAGCTTTAGACCAAAACATATTTGGAAGTCCCTTAGTTTATAGTAAGCTTTTGGTTGTTTCCACAACAGTGTGATTCTTTCACTCGACTACCCTACTTTGCTCTAAAGTGTATGGTATAGTCAACTCCTTATGAATGTCATTTTCCTTGTAAAACATATTAAATTAGTTAGATAAAAACTTTCTCCCTCAGTCTGTAAATAGGGTATTTATGTATGCACCACTTTGCTTTTCCACAAGAACCTTGAATTTTTTGAAATGCTCAAAAGCCTTTGACTTATTGGTTAGAAAATAAACCCAACTTATTCGACTATAATCATCAGTGAAAAACGAGAAATACTTACTCCCACCAAGTGATGTAGTTCTCATAGGCCACATAAATCAACATGTATCGATTTAAGGCATTTGGAGGCTCTCCACGATTGTTTACTTGGGAAGGACCATATAAATTATGAGACCCAATTTGACACGATCCAAAACCCATGTTTTTCTTATTTAATAACTGTAAACGTTTGATATTGAGATGTCTATCTTACAAATACCATAATTTTGACTCATTTTTCCTGTTACCAACAAGAGCTAATTTTTCTATATCAAAAATTTTGAGTGGAAACATCTTGTTTTTTGTCATATGTACATTCGCCATAGGTTGCCTAAATTTATCTTTGATCACACATGCTCTATTATCAATCAAAATTGCATATCCACTAGCCATTAATTATCCCACACTCAAACTATATGCCAAATTAGAAACAAAAAAGGATATCATAAAATAACTTTACTTTCGCATCGTTTGTCTTTATTACAACAGTGTCTTTTCCATCAACTTACATTTGTTTGTTTTTTCTAAGTCTAACTTGTAACTTTTGTGACTTATCAAATTCTTTAAATAACAAGATATTACCTGTGATATGGTTCAAGCACCCATTATCTATAAACCAAACATCATCTAAAACTTTATTAGTACATCGGCCATAAATAACTTACTTTCTTGACTTTCTTCCTTTATATAGCTTGTCTAGTTCCAACAATTCGCTTTTATATGACCAAATTGTTTGCAATTATAACATTTGAAATCGTTCTTATTCACTTTTTATGCATTAAAGGACTACCTTGCTTGTCTATCAATGTGACCTTTTCCTCCACCTGTACCTTTAGCACAAAAGCCACCTCTTCCAAGTCCTTTACTAGTGGATATCTCCCTTTTAGTTTCTTTCTTCACTTGAAATGCCTTCTCATCATTCTTTTCCTATGTTATGTTCAACCTTGCCTCATGAGCTTGTAAAGAACCCATTAGTTCATTAAAGGAAAAATTAGACAAATTCTTAGACTCTTCAATTACAACAACTATATAATCAAATTTTGGAGTTAGGCTTTGTAAAATTTTGGAAACTACAGTTTGGTCAATATTCTCATCACTATAGGATCTCATCTGACTAATAATTGCAATCACTATAGACAAAAAATCTTGCACTGTCTCATTATTTTTCATCATTAGTTTCAAACTCATATCGAAAAGTTTGGAATTTTACAATGGTTAGCCTTTAAATTTTTTTTGTAATATTGCCCAAGCTTCCTTTGAAGTTTATATGTTAAGCTATATCCTATTGCTTTAAACACTGTTAAAGTTTATATGTGTGTTTTACTGATTTAAGGATGAACAAATTATAGAGATATATTTATCTTTTGAACTGGTATGGTGTTAAAGTTATGATTATTTTAATAAAAAGGTCAGTGGGCTTAATGTTGCCCATAATTTGTCTAAAAAACAAATTTATATCTTCCAGCTTTTAAAAACTCAAACAATCATCTGTTGACGGTTAAATATTAATAATTAAAAGAGTATTTTTATTTTTTAATAAAAATCTAAAAAATAATAAATTAATAAAAATATTAAAATGATATTTTAAATATTAATATAATAATATAATATAATTTAAAAATTATAAACATTTAAAATTTAAAAAGTAATTACGCTGATAAAGCCACCGTGGTGATAAGTACTTTTTAACTTTTTAATTTTAATATTTTATATTATTTTTATATTTAAATATTATTTTATATTTTTATTTTATTTTTATATTCTTTATAAGAGTATTTTGATAATTTTATAAAAAAAGTTAATAATTTTTTTATGAAAAATAATCAAACAACCAAAGTTTAAGTTTTAAAAAGTTAGATTTGGGTGGGAATAAGTCTTCCGGTCTAACAAAAATGAATGGAATGTTGGGGAAAATCAGATAGGGGACCGATGAATGTGAAAGTTATGGGAAGAACATGGGAGACTGTATCAGTCACCCACGAATTTCTGGTTTCTTGTTATTCCGTTCACCTTTTTCCAGAAGGGTCATATGCAGACTTCACATTCTAAAAGGAGCCAATACCTGTATATGGAATTGGTTATTATATTAATAAATTAAAGGTAAACAAGTATTTGAATGGCCACCTTCCACATCCACTATACTTCCTCATATTATATATATAGGAATTCAGCCTTTCAGATTCTACATGCATTCCAAAGCCAAACCTGGTTATAGTATTCACCAAGTTGCTCATCAAGTGCTCATGGACCTTACTTATACAAAGGAATCTGAGTGATCACTAACTTCTCTCAAATTCTAAAAACTTAGGTGCGTCCATTCTCAGCCTCTACTTCTATTAGTTCCCCATCGTGACAAACTGCATAACCAAGTTGAGCCGAGTATACCAGCCACCATGGCTAGCTTCTGGGTATTATCACTACTACTGTGCATTTGCTTCTTCCTGTCCGTCCAAGCTAGAAAGCATAACCGTGTAGAACACAATCATATTCATCATCACCACAGAATCTATGAAATTCATAAACCTCCTTCTCCTTCACCTCAGCCTGATGATCCATCTAATGAGAATGACTATAATTTTACTGCTTCTCCTTCTCCACTACCAGAAGAAGATGCTAATGATGCTCCTTCTCCTTCACCGCAGACTTCAGGCTCACCTAACATTGGGAATGCTTATAACTCAAGTGCTCCTCCTCCTCGTTTACCTGACACGTCTAGGCCACCTGATTATGGGAATGCTTGTAATCCTATTAGAGCTCCTTCTCCTTCACCAGCACCCGCTAACTCACCAAATGATGATTACAAATCTGGTTTTTTTGATGTACGTGAGTTTGGTGCTGTTGGTGATGGTAAAACAGATGACACTGAAGCGTTCAAGATGGCATGGGACACTGCCTGCCAAATTGGTTCCGCCCTCATCCTTGTTCCGTATGGTTTCACGTTCATGATTCAATCTACAATTTTCACGGGTCCTTGTCAAGGTCGCTTAGTGTTTCAGGTAATGTTTGCCTGGCGTGTTGAATATATATATTTTTTATCTTTTTAAAGTCAAACAGGACTGAAATCGTTACATTTGGATGTCTGGGAAGGTTGATGGAACTCTTTCGCCACCTGATGGACCAGACTCCTGGCCAGAAAAAAACAGCAAGCACCAGTGGCTGGTCTTCTACAGAATCAATGCAATGTTACTACGAGGAGGTGGTATAATTGATGGCAGAGGACAGAAATGGTGGGATCTGCCTTGCAAACCCCACAAGGTATTTTACCGAATATAATCATAAAATTAATATATTTCGTTTCAGTTATTAATTAATATTTACTAACTTTCTACATCAATTTCCTAGGGAGTAAATGGAACAACAATGCCTGGACCATGTGATAGCCCAACTGTAAGTAGTGCACGTAATCTGTTTATTATCTTTGATTTTCTGTCAACTTAGATTAGAAAGCATTGTCTCAGTCTCATAAATTTCACGATTCAGACCGTAAGGTTCTTCATGAGCTCTAACTTGACTGTCGAAGGACTGAGAATCAAGGATAGCCCTCAGTTCAACTTCAGGTTCGACAACTGCAAGAATGTCCGTGTAGAATCCATTCACATTACAGCTCCAGCCCTTAGTCCCAACACTGATGGGATCCACATAGAGAACACTAATGGCGTTGAAATATATAATTCAGTCATCTCCAATGGTTTAACCCCAAACTTTTTAAATCTTCTGGATTTCTTAATTTTCTACAGCCTTGATCTCAATCTCATTAAGCTATTTGTTCATGGTGTTTTTTAGGAGATGACTGTGTATCAATAGGATCAGGTTGCTACGATGTAGATATAAAGAACATCACATGTGGACCTGGCCACGGAATCAGGTAACCTATTGGTTAATTTCTAAAATTTTTTTAATGTTGTTCCCGAATCTTATTTTTTTCTTTCACTTTGGCCACCACTCAGCATTGGGAGTCTAGGCAACCACAATTCCCGAGCCTGTGTTTCCAATATCGCGGTAAGAGATTCAGTGATTAAAGTTTCAGATAATGGAGTTAGAATAAAGACATGGCAAGGCGGGTCTGGAGCCGTATCAGGAATAACGTTCAGTAATATTCACATGAACAACGTTAGGAACCCAATTATAATCGACCAATTTTACTGCCTCACCAAGGACTGCACCAACCAAACTTCAGCAGTCCATGTAACAAATATTCTATATTCAAACATCAAGGGAACCTACGACATCCGTAGCCCACCAATGCATTTCGCTTGCAGTGACTCTGTGCCATGCACTAATTTGACACTCTCCGATGTTGAGCTTCTTCCGTCTGAAGGAATTTTGGTGAAAGACCCATTTTGTTGGAATGCTTACGGAGATTTACGAACTTTAACAATTCCACCAGTCTCCTGCTTGATGGAGGGAACTCTTCGCTCTCTCTTGGACAGTGACATGGAACATTGCTGATTCATAAATATGTTAAAAACATAGTAGTTATTTTGACAGTAGTATGCGAATAATTAATGATTGCGGAGTGATGTGAATTTATATCTTCTATTCTACCCGTATGAAGCTAGCATGTTTGTCATAAATGTAGCAAGAACGTAAAAAGCGAGATATATCTAAATTTATCGGATGAAAATCTTATGTCGAATCAATAAAGAAGAGATATTTACGAAAATATTATTAATAAGATGTATTTAAGCTCAAATAATATTTATATTATCACAATAAGCTCTAACGATATTGTATAAAACGTCAAAAACATATCACATGGATTCGTAGGGTTAATATATTCTAACATGGCCATGCATATATACGGTTCTGTAGGGGCAGAAGGCATTTTCTACTCCGTATTATCTAGTTATATAATTCTGTGTACCAAGGTTGAAAGTAGACTCTCAGGCAAGGCTAATACAAAAGTAATTTATTTGCGAGATATAGTATTTCGCAGTAAATTAAGGTCAAGATGCAACTCCTTCTTTGAAGCCCTCTTGCTAGCTAGCTATTTCATCCTTGCCTTTTTAATTTCTGATGCAACGAAGTTAAAGAATAATGTTGCAGAATAGGCTTCTGACTTAATGGATACTTGATAATTGATGCATCCACTGAGTTAGAAATAATAATGGTGACATGTAGTTGAATTTCAGAAGCATATTTAAGATATTGACATGTCAAAGCCTGGCTTTTCTCACCACTCAGAAATATGTATTTCAGAAGCAGTTTATGGCACGAACTGATAACAACTGTTGGATGATTTATCATCATCTATTAGTTTTTGAGGGAAATCCAATATTAGATATGCACTGACATTCTGGCCACATTAACAAATTAAACTCGATTCAAACGTATAACAGTATGATATGTGTTATAGACGTGGCAAAATGACGATCCTTTCAAGATATTTGCCGACTTTTCCAGATATGTTATGTTAGTTTGCGTATGGGACCATTAATTTTTGGTAAGGAAGGTGCAGAAAAAGAGAGTATGAAGAAGAAGACAACGACAGCATTTGAGTGAGTGTTCTGAAGAGAAAATTGTCATTTTAGAATCGAGGAATGATGGACAAGGCTTTCAATCTCTGCTGCACGCGTAGCGGCTGCCATAATAAAAAACAAGGACGTCTCCACGGCATATAGAAATAAAATGTAGACTTAGACGCCCTGGGAAAGCGCTAGTGCCGGTCGGTGCACGGGCTAAACTCCAAATTCATTTGCCGCCACCAATTTCATCATCTTTTCACTCACTCTTTCCGTGTCTCTGTCTCACCCAGAAAAGCAAATTATTTAATATGTGCACCCATGCCTTCTTTTGTTTTTTTGTTTTTAACAAAATTAACCCCCTCGAGGGGGATTTTAACATTCTTTATATGATAACTGAGTCTGCATGCATGGTCAACCATCATACAATCCACACAGAAGCTGACGATGGTGAGTATTGGCCAAAGTTTAGATTTGTGATAACAAAGACCATATAAGACATAAAGCATCCTAGCAGATCTAACAAATTATGCACATGGCAAGTTTGGTGCTTTTTCATCGCAAGTTGAAACGTGAAACTCTTAAGGCCATAGAAATGGAGAGAATGTCGAATGAATATGGGTACCCAAGGCTGCTAAAGTTAACCTCATAAAGTGAGAAGGAATCTTCCCACTAACACCATCTCTCGTGCACCCACTACCATCTACATCCTAAATATAATATGATAATACACACACACACACACACGTACACACATATAATTCCTGTTTGGCTGGCTTTTTAGTGAGATCGAAATCAAACCGCTGGTAAGATTGGCCTTACTAATTATTCTCCTGGAAGAAAAAGTTGGCTATTTGCGTCAGCAAACTACTTTTATTCTATATAGCCAGCCTCGAAGAAGTTGAAAGGTAAAAATGCAAAAGCACGAGATTTCCGTGAAAAGAGAAGCATCAATTATCAAATACCGGATTAGTATATAATTTCGTTCGTTTAAACGCTATAAGGGGAAAGGTTGTCGATCAGGTGAGCAGAGAAACGACGACTGACAATCCACTTAATAAAAAGATAATAAATTTACTGGCTATCTGCTTCCTCATCAAAGAAGCATAGACGTATTGTTTTCTGTGACATGTAGAACAGCCAAGATGTACTGTATGTAGAACAAGGTTACAAAGTCTTCGTCAAGAGAATTGTTATATTCCTTACTCAGAGTGAATGGATGGCACACCCCCGAAGACAGAATGAGCGAGGGCCGCTCATTTTTGAAAGCCAAGTGGGAATCACGGAAGAAAAATTTTCAGTAAGGGGAGGAAAATGTAAAGCCAGATGAATAAAATTATTCGCCATTATGCGAAGATGGGCTCTTGAATCAAGGGTCACCTTTAGGCCTAACATGGTCCACGCTACAGTGATCCAAACCCGATTATGATAAAGAAAAAAGGCCAAAGGACTATGTCCCACACATAGTTTGAGACAGGGCCACCCTTCAAGTTTCAAAAGCCCACCTCTCACCCCTGGAAACATTTTTTTATAATTTTTACACTCAAATGACTAAAATACCCTTTCAAAAAATAAATATTTATAATAAAATTATAAAATAATTTTTAAATATAAATAATTTTAAAAAATATTTAAATTTTTTTAAAAAAATATTAAAAATTTTGAAAATTTTAAAAAATTTGAAGAGTCATTGTCACCAGTGTCGCGACAGTGGTCGCCGCTGAAAGGGCTAGGTGGCCGGAGGCCAAATCTGACCTATTCGTTCGATGGAGACGATCAGATCTGGCTGCCTCAATTTTGAAGAAAGTGGTCAGATTTGGCCGCCTCCGCCGAAAATAAAGACCAGAAACGTCCGCTGGAACCAAGGCCGGCTCTTTTCGATAGCTTCTTCTGACAGAGGTGGCCAGATCTGGCCGTCTCCGCCAAAATTGAGGCGGCCAGATTTGGCCGTCTCCACCTATAAGGGAGGCCAAATCTGGCCTCCCCTGAAACCAGGTGATCGTTTCCGACCACCTGGCTCTATCAGCGACGACCACTTTTGCGGCAATGACGACGGTGACTGCTTCAAATTTTTAAAAATTTTTTAATATATATTTTAATTTTTTTAAATTTTATATTTTTTATAAAATTTATTTTATTTTTTTATAAAATTTTAATCCTAAAATGATAATATGACCCCTAAAATACTACTATTTTTTATTTTATTTAATATTAAATTATTTTCATAGGTGAGAGATTGAGTTTTTAAAACTTGGAGGGTGGGACATTCGTCCCCGCGTCAAACTATGGGTGGGAAGTAGTCCTTTGGCCAAGAAAAAATCAACTAAATCCAATTCTTTTCGACAGCACCCATACGCCATGCCAATCAAATAAGCTATGGAGTGTATCAGTTGACTGGAAAACACATCAAGTTAGGAATATTTAACCATAGTTAACTGCGTTGATTTCTTCATGAAAGAATTATATCCCTCTAAAATCTCAATTCCAGATAAAAAGTTTCAGTGAAGTATTCACAGATCATAGTATTAATAGGTAAATTTACAGTGAATCAAAACGGACCCTTGAAAATAAATGGTTGTTGAGTAACAGATGCCCCAAGATTTGTCAAGCGTCTTTATCGAGTCTTGGTAATCAATGTTTCATAAGTAGAGGTCAATCTTTTAAAATATTTGATCAACAAGTTCATCACCACTTTATGTCGCCATTTCGCGTTTCAAGCGTCTTTATCGAGCCTTGGTTATCAATGTTTATCACCATTATTAAATTCTTGTTTCTTTCGGCAAATTGATCTTCACTGGTTGCGTAGTTGAGACAGGGAAACTGAATGATTTAGCCAAAATATTAGCAACATGAAAATAAATAAATAAAAGAAGGTGGAAAATATTTTAAAAATAGAAATTAGTGGAACTGATCGAAGGAAACCATGTTGGGAAGGGACATTGAGAACATAGTAGGTAGCAACAGAGGTGGGGGGCCTGAGAGACATTGAAGAGGGCTAGGTTGCTGCCGAGTGATGCGAAGATAAAAAAAAACTGGCTTATGCTACAAGGCAATATTCCGATTACTTAACATGTGCATCACATTGTGACGCACTTAGATTCCATGTATGACATCTGCACACACCTAACCTGTCTTTAAGGTCGAAGCATTGGGGCATTTTGGTAAATGGAAAAGAAACACAGCAGATTATAATACACACTCTGCTACACTTCTTTCTGCCAGAAGCAACTTAGAAGCAACCCCGAAAGCAGATAGTTTGTCTTTGTCTTGCTTCTTGGTTTTGCAACAAAAAAAAATCAGGTACAGCATGGAGAGTTGTTCAAGCAAGAAGAGGAAACTTTGCTGTGATGATCGTCACGAGGAAGAAGATAACGATGAAGAGAAGATGGAGAAGTTCTTTGCTCTCGTCAAAAGATTTCGTGAGGCTCGTGATCGTTTCCAGGCCATCTCATATCCAACCAAAGAGTTGGAGTTGGAAGATAAGAGAATGTTAAAGAGAAAACTTGAGGAAAAGAAGCCTGTCGAAGTTGAAGTTTGGAAGCCTACATTCCAACGTGAGGATTTTCTGGATGAGATTCATGATCATCAACAACAACGATTCATCACAAACCCTCCTGCCAGTCAAGTAGGTTCTTCTCAAACCAGACAAGGGACCGATCAAAAAGAAGAAACTAAACAAGAAGCCATAGATCTTAGGCTTTCACTGTAGACAGCTAGTTCCAATATTATGGTTGGTAAAGAGACGACTGCTGGAATTAACATTACTAACAAATTTCCCCAAATCCTCCTCCATGGTAGAGTAGCTTGCTACATTAAATGTATGATGAAGCTGATAAAGGTTAGAAAGTACCACTATAACTCTTCTGTACTTGATCAGTTCTATTTCAGGTAACTTCCCTTTCTTCTTGCAAAATAATATATACGCATATGTAAAGTTGAATAAGTACTCACCAAAAAAAAAAAAGTTGAATAAGTGCACAAGTGCAGTAGGAATCAAATGAATGGAGCTGGAGTGATTGTGACTATCTTCAGGGTACTGAACAAAATTGTTTTGTATTAATTTTAATATACCTACTTTGGTGCTAAATAATTAGTTGAGTATCTAGTTTAAATGATTTATTTGCATTTTTATCAGAAATTACAAAGTGAGAGCCTCCAAAATTTGCTAATATATCAATACACTCATCGATTGAAATTCCAAATAGCCATCTGGTTACAAAAGGTAATTCAGATCAAAGGAGGAAAGACACAAGTCTGAAATGAGCTCAGGATTTTCTGCTACTCTTTCATAGCATAACCTATTTTCTCATCTCATCGTATGTTTCCTTTACCTCAGTTGTACCGGGTGTATGCATGTATAGAGCCCTTTACAATCACAGTTCATTTATCATTCAGCTCAACTTTAGATTTTGATTTATAGATAGTACCAGTAAAACCAGAAAACTCACAACTTATTTGTCTGGAAGAGCGGCTTCATTTAAGTCGATACGGTAAGTCATTGACGGTAGTTGTGGAGCAAAACTCCATCCGACTTCAGCAAGCTTTTGCATAAGTACTGTGCTGGAACACGCGATGGTTTTTTTTTTTTTTTGTCTCAGTGAAGACTCGTTATAATTTGATCCGGAAGTTGGAGATAATGATTAATACAGTGTAATTTTTTCCTAGTTATCCTTTCCTTTCCTGCCAATGAATGACAGCCATCTCCTCTTCTGGATTAATACATAAACGAGTTTCCCAGCCATTGCTGGGGCTTAAACGTTTTCATTGTTTGATGATGTAAAATAAGGTTCTCTAAAAGAAATTTCAGACACTAATTTTTTTAAAAATTAAATATTTATTATTATCAAAATTAAGAGTTAAATTTAACCTTTTAAATAAAAAATTTAAAAATAATAAATAATTAAATTAAATTAATTAAAATAATTAAAATATAATAATAAATAAATTTAAAAATAAAAAATAATTAAATTAAATTTATAAAAAATAAAAATATAAAATAATAATAATAAATTTAATAATATAATAAAAAATTAATAAAATTTCAAAAAAAATTTAAAAAGTGCCTGCACTGTCAATGATGATGAACTTTTTTTAATTTTTTAATTTGTTATTATCATATTTAATTTTAATATTATTTTATTTTTTAATAGAAAGTATTTTAGTTATTTTATCGCAAATATTAATAAATTTAGAAATAAATTAGTGTAACAAATAGGTGTTTAACTTTTTAAAAGTTTTTTAGTAGAATTTTATCAATTAAAGAAACCTTAGGTGGAACTAAGTCTTTTGGCCTATAAATACAACGTAAATTTTTTTCATTTAAAATCAAAATCTATTAAAAAAAAATTAATAACATAAAAATAAAATAATAATTTTATCAACTCAAAATTAAAAAAAAAAATTAAAACATAATCTTTTTACAAATATTACCTTAACTTTTAAATATAACAATTTTTTTTTTTTATAAATTTAAGAATATATAATTTAGTATCTAAAACTTTAATTGTCACGCAACTGAAATCTCATTAACATTAATTTTACAATGATATAGACTCACAAAAGGTATTGAGAATGGCAAAGTCATATAGTAGGAAGATAAGGTGTAACTTAGAATAAAGAAAGATGAATCATATCGTTGAAAAAAATCTTAAGAGTGGCCTTTGATTTTTGTTTGAATGCGGATGAAGAGTAATTGACCGTCAGGTTAACATTAATTAAAGCAAAAAAAGGTTATATCGGTGGGATGATATTTTAAAGGTTGCAATCAATATTAGATGAAGTTGATAAGAGAGAGATCGATGCAAGGAATGAGTCATTGGAGTTTTAACGTGAGATGAACTGAAAACAACGATATCAATATATAATTAAGTTAGAGATGATGAGATCAATATTAAAAATGGGTGTAAAAATCAAATCATTATAAAAAATAAATCATATAAAATAAGAATAAAGACTAGAATTTGATGGGTTTTGAATAATAAAATAATTTTTTATCAAGTTTAATATTTGATAGAACAATGAATAAAAAAATGTTTTTAAATCAAATTTTAGTCAAGAAAACATAATTTACTTTTGATAAACCAATATTTTGGAGGCATAGATTAAATTAACTATTTTTTTATTTTTTATTTTATTGGAGAATGATCCTTCTAATGTCAATTGCATCAGACACTATTTAACCTTTATTTCATTTTCCTTTTCACTCTCTCCTCTCCTAAATTCTTCGTTTTTCATTTTATTCTCTTTGACTGTTTTACCCTCACAACGACCAATTCTCTTGTGATAATCCAAATCAGATCATCATTTATCTTTTAATGACATCAATGAGATCATCGAATCAATATAAAAATAAAAAGGCTAAAGAACATATTCCCACCCATAGTTTGAGGCGGGGCAAGTCCCACCCCCAAGTTTTCAAAAACCTGATCTCCCACCCCTTGACCAAATTCAATATTAAATATAATTGTAAACAACAACATTCTAGGGGTAATTTGGTCATTTTATGATTAAAATTTTATATAAATATAAAATTTCAAAAAATTTTAAAAAAACTTTAAAATATATTAAAAATTTTTAAAATTTTTTTAAAAAATAAACTAGCCACCGTCGTCGATGCCCATGACGGTGGCCATTGATAACCGCAAACGGTCACCTAGTTCCAAGGAAGGCCATATCTGTTCAATGGAGGTGGTCAGATCTGACCATCGAAAATTGTCAGAAAGGGTCGGTATTGGTTTCAACGGTTGTTTTCGACCACGTTTGTCGACAAAAACAGCCAGATCTGACCTCCTCCTCCAAAACTGGAGGCAGCCAGATCTGACTGCCTCCATCCAATGGAGAGGTCCGATTTGACCTCTTTTGGAACCAGGTTACCAAAGATGACCACATTGTGCGGTTATCAACGGCCACTACCACCGGTATCGGTGGTAATAGCTAGTTTATTTTTTAAAAAAAAATTAAATTTTTTTATAAATTTTTTAATATTTTAATGAATTTTTTAATTTTTTATATTTAAAAATTATTTTATAATTTTATTATAAATTTTTATTTGTTAAAGGATTTTTAGTTATTTCATTTGAAAAATTATAAAATATGTTTGAATTTTAATCCAAAAGTGGGAGTCCAAATTTCCTCAAACTTGGGGGTGGGAATAATGCTTTGGCCAAATAAAAAAGATATTCAATGTGAATTTTATTATAATTTCCAAGTTCAAGTTGTGATTACTCTCAAAGTCTTAGATATGTTATTAAAAAATACTGAAAGACTTCTCCCAAAAGTTTCGAGTAGGGCAACGAAAAAAACAAAATTTGACGGAAAGACAAAAAGAGAAGGAAGGGAGCATTGATTTCAACAGATAGAAAAGAGAAAAATAATTGTTTAAAGAAAAAGTAGATTTGTCTTCTTCTTACATGCATCGTTGCATTTTTTTTGGCCAAACGACTTATTGCCACCCAAGGTTTGGCTTAATAACAAAGGCTTACCCTCAAAAGTTTAAAAAGCTAAGTTACCACCCCTCAGAGGGGTATTTTTGTCTTTTTGAATTAAAATTATGAAATAAATTTTATAAAAATATTAAAATATAAATTTAAAAATAAAATAATATTAAAATTTTAATAAATTAATAAAAATTTTAAAATTAAAAAAGTATAAAAAGCAGTCATTGTCGCTGACGGTGGTCACCTCTAAACTTGTCAGGTGGTCGGAAATGGTTACCTGGTTTTATTGGCGGTTGGATCTGGCCGTCTCTGCGATCTAAAATGACTGAAAATGACTAAAATCAATCATTCCAGTCTTTTTCGGCCTTCTCTAATGGCGGCCAGATTTGGTTGCCTCCGCCATCGTGGCAGCCAGATCTGACTACCGGACAAGGTTAGAGGAGGCCATCGTCGTCAATAACGCTATCGGCGATGGTGACTGCCCTTTTATATATATTTTTAATAATTTTTAAAATTTATTATTATTATTATTTTAAAAATTTTAATTTAATTTTGTTTTTGTATTATTTATATTAAATAAAGAGTAATTTGGTTTCTTCTATGCTCAAAATGTGGTAACATGACTTTTTAAACCTTTGAGGGTGGGACTTTTAGTAAGCCAAACCTTGGGTGACAATATGCTACTCCGTTTTTTTTTGTCTGTTTAAAGCTTTTTTTTATTAATATGAATGGAAAGAAAAAAGGGTTTTTATTATTTTATTTTTAGGATTTTCCATGGAAAGCAAGAAAAGTCAATTGAATTTGACACGGTCAGACTTCGCGTGCATACATCTAGTTAAGTGGTGGCTGGAAGCAGAAGATATCTTTATTCAGACATGCTATGTGGGTAGGTGTTTGCAGGCTAAGCTTTTCCAAGCTGAGACCTATGCCTCTTTCTGTTATGCAAATTTCCAGCTCGCTGATGCAAGCATACTCGAACACCTCCCAAGAAGATCAAGACCCCATCCTGTATGGCTTCATCCCTTGGAATCGCAACCCCAACCGCCGAATCTATGTGGCAGAAGATAGCGTTTTAGGTTGGATGACCAGCCTTGAAGGAAGGATCGGGAAGGAGTGTGAGAGAGAATTACGAAACAAAATGCGAAAAAAAAAATAAAATTAATTCAAGTAATTTTTGTTTGATTCTGTTCAACCAAAGAAAGGGATGATTCAAGTAATTTAATCAAGAATTAAAAGCGAAATTAAGAGAAATTAGAAGGAATCGTACAAACATGTAGAATAGATTAAAATGTGAAGGAATCATAACTGATGGGAATAACTTGTCTACTTAATTACATGATCTCTTCTTTACCACTCAAGTCTAAGATTGTTGTTTGTGTTGTCCAAATCAAACGTGGAATCCACGTGGTGTGAAGCATTTATGTGTATTACGTCATCTATGCTGCGTCATGAAGCTATTATGCTCTGCAAAGACCAAAGCTCAAAGACCGAATCCTTGGTACCCGAACTTTAACGAAAATACAAAATTTTGAAATTATCTTGCACGATGAATTGGGGTTGTTAAGTAATATAAATAGAGTTTTTGGGTTGTCGAGAAATATTAACTTTCTTGCTTACGTATATGTCATGACGCACACCAATTTAACTTTACGTTTACATATACGCCCATCAGTAATGAATCTTCTACAACCTTTGCGAGGCTGTTAGAGACAAGAGCCTGGCAGGGCACCTTAATCTTTTCGTAATTGCAAAACCGCTTAAAAGTGCTAAGTTTGAAGAATTTTAAGGTCGTACGCCGGCACTTTCCTGACTTTTGTGTATCTCATATCTTTGACAATATGGAGAGGGAAAAAGCTGAATTGGGGGTTTGCAATGTTGAAGATGATCTCCAAGAAGAGGAGAAAATTGAGAAGTTTTTTTCTCTGATCAGAAGTTTTCACGAAGCGCGTAATCGTAGAAGAGAAAATCTGAATGGAGTGGAAGAAAAGGGGAATAAGAAGAATAAAATCAGGAGGATTGATAATCGGCATGAAGAACAATCAAGTTGGGTTCCGTCGTTTGAATGGCAGGATTTCACAGAAGAGATCAAGTTTAGAACGCCACCTATCATTTTTCCCTGCCCTTGTAACAAAAAAGAAGAGAAGAAACGAGTTGAAGATGATGGTTTAGACCTTAAACTCAGCCTTTAATGTATTTTGCCTGTTGTTGATATTTATGAAGTTTCAGTGAATCATAAAATTGTTTCGTTTCTGGGTTTTTATTTTTTTTTTTCCCCTGATGTTTTTATGATTGAGAGGCTTTGAAAAATAAAGAACTAAAACGAATGCGTGTGAAAGTGAATAATGAATTTCATCTGTAATTATTCTTGAGGATGTTTCATTTCTGTCAGTTACTGGATTTCAAAATTGGTTTGTGTGGTTTCATTAAGGGCATCGACACTGGTTTGGAAAGGGCAATCCTTTGTAATCAAGTTTTGACGAAAAGGAAAAGATAAATGTTGAATCACAATGTTCATTCATAAAGAAATTAGAAAAAAGCAGAAAAGACTTGATTGAAGCGGTTGATGGGAAGAGTGAGGGGATGCTTCATGAAGCAGCAAAACTGACACTTGTTGCCTCGATGAGGCTTATAGAGGACCCAGTATTGGGATTTTTTTAATGAATAGTGCTGTGTTAGAATTTTCAATTTCTTGTTATCACTTGCCATCATGTTCCCTTCTGAAAAACAGTTTTTCCATTGATTCAAACCAACCATTATGCGTGAAGGTGAAGCCTAATTACATTGAAAGCGATCCGTCTATTTATAACCCATTTCCACGGCCACGGCAAAGGGATCTTTGCCGTGTTTAATACTCAATTTCAAGGCCTTTTAAAGTTATCGAGCCGCGACCTCAACATAAATTTTACGTTTCTTTGTGGGCCTGAATTTTCAGAAAAGCCAGAGGATTCCAGAGCAACAGAAGAGCTACTCTGCCAAACTTCGTGGCCCCTTTTTTTTTGAGTGAATCACATTGTCCACCCCAAAGTTTGGGCATAAAACTTTTCCACCCTTAGTTGGCATCAGTAATATTTTTCACCCGAAAGCACGTCTATATAACATTTTTCACTCAAATACAAACTTTATTAATTACAAAAATAGTTTTATAAAATAAAATTATCATTCTATTCTTACTATTTCATTTTTTAATTTATCATATAATCCCAATTAATAAAAGCTAAAAATAATATAAAAAATCATTTATATTCCCCTCCTTTCATCATCACCCCTTTTCTCTCTGTTATGGGAAAAAGTATTTTTATCATATAATTATATATCAGGGAATAAACTATCATTTTAAAAATATTAAAAGTCCTTTTGAAAAAATTTTAAAGAATTATTAAAAATTTGAAATTATAAAAATAATAGTTATACCATCATATAATTGATCACAATACAATAAATTATAGGTGTAATTATTAAATTACAAGGGTTAGGATCAAATATAGTTATAAAATATAAAAAGATTTTACAAATTAATTTATAAGTTTTTGAATTTTTTTAAAAATTAAATTTTTATATTTTAATATGATTTGCAAATCAATTTTTTTTTTATTTTTTAAGTTTACAATTAATAAAATTATTATTATTTTCTTACGATATTAGTTTTATTTAATAAATCTTGATTTTGAATAAAAAAATTATTAGTGTTATCTTATAAAGTTCATGATCAGTAATTTTTTATGATGGGCCAGGGAGAATACTGTAAAACACAACTCAAGTAAATTCTAAGTACACCAGTGAGTCGCAGTCCAGCTGTTTGGCCCAACAAATACAGGAAAAATGCCCACAAAATTTTAATGAAAGGTGACGATGATCATAAAACCTAAGACAGCTTACATAAATTTAATCTTTGAGTAAAGTGAAAGGCTTTGCTACAATTAAGGTGATGAAGAATGATGCTTTTACAACTTTGGAGGAATAATGAGATTGCTTTTACTTTATTACCAAAAAGCAATGGCTGTTGTTCGTCATTAATTAACAGTGTGCGGGCTTAATTGTATAAAAGATTATATAAAATATTATCTTCCATTACTTTTATGGGAAGCATTATAAGATTAATGAGTATATGCTTTATAGTCTTATGTGGGAAGTACTCCGTCAGCAACCAAAATGGTTTTGGTCAGGAGGAGGAGGGACCTTTGATGTGGGATATGGCTGATTGAGTTTGACACCAAGACGACAAAGATGTTGAAATCATTTGACAGAGACCGGTTGAGCTCATAATATCAATGGACATGAATGATTGAACCCATCAAACTCGATTACACTTTCCCTTCGCCCCATCAATATCCCACCTCCCACTTCAATCAATGGTTGGGCGGAAGTTTTATGGCCTCTGCTTTTTGGTTGTTCGAAGACCCTCCTTATCATCCGCAAAACTAGTGTTTCATATTGTAGGCCCTTTCCTTTGTTATGATTATCTCTTGGATTCTAGTGAACTCGATCAATAAAGGCTATTGATGTAGAGTCATAGCGTAGACAACCAGAAAACAAAATCATAGGCGGCCATTACCAACTTCATCTTCAACTGGGATTAATTTTCTGTCAAGTTTCTGTGTAGTGGGATTGCTATAGGAACTTCCGTAAAAGACAATCCAATAAGGGAGCTTGTGTGTACGTAAGAGATGAAGGGCAGAGATAAGAGGTAAGTGGAGAGACCTTCAACATCTAGTCTCCACATATTTTGTACAAGAAAAAGTAACAAGTTCGATTAATGTCACATATCTGCTCAGCAGAACAGAGATTTTACAACGACTATAAGCACACAGCACGCTGCAATGAAAATGAGGATACAACAAACCACTTTAGATAGATCAAGTTAGTTAAAATTTTCGGCTAATTTGATGCTTAATTTTGAGGACTCTTCCCCAAACTGGACAATCTTGTTTCTCCAGTCCTTGGACTTTGAAGTCCTCTTCCAGTGATACGAGGACTTCTTTCTCCTCTTAGTTCATACACCCGAGGACTGCATGAAACAGGCGGGCTTTGAAGGCTTTGAAGGTCATGTGCCGGTGTTGTGGAGGAACTTGTAATTTTAGGACTGATTGTATGCCTAAATTCACCTCGGCTTCTAGTAATAACCTCATCTAAAATCTCTCCATCCCCAACAGAAACAGCGCCTACTCCCAGCTCTCTCTCCTGTAAAGTTGAAGCCATCCATCAAGCGTTAAGCCAATATAACACTTAGTTTGTTAATTAGAAAGTTGGAATGAATTATAATTGCTTTGACAATAAATCATACCGTTGCAAGAGTGAACGGTAGAGCTGGTGACTCTTCATACGATGCTGCATCCAAGTCCTGAAGGTGCGCCCCTTTGAAAAACTTGGGCAGTATATATTGTCTCACGGGAACCAATAGCATGATCATCATTGGGAACATAACCCCAGCAATTGGAACCCAAGTAAGCCCAAAACATGTAAGCAGATAAACCGTTTGAAAGATTGTAAATACTGCAATTGTCTTGAAAGGCACGGTTTCCACAAATGTAGCATGGTATTCCTCAAGGACTCTGCAAGATAAAAAAAAAAGGTGTCTTAGACGTTAAAGAGAAAGGGGTAAGATTAAATAATTGGAAGGCCAGGCACTGAAAATGCTTACTTGTATCTTCGGTTTGGTGCGGTGAAGAGCAATAAGATCCTTTCCCAAAATTGGTTACCAGGTAAACTTTCAATTGCCATGAAGGCGAAGTAGCCCCAGAGGACTGCAGTTGGTATCATTTTGAGGATAGGCATTGCTGAAACACATGCTCCCACTAATATGGCTTGAAGCAAGTTACTTAAACGCTGTTCTTTGACATCAACAGGCAGAAGATCATCAATCTCTTTTTCAATATCGAACACAGTCTCATCAACTGGGGCATCGATATTCCCCATACATGACGCTGCTTGAATGGTTGATTCCTTTAATTCCTTAAGTCCCTGTTGAAAAAATTGCATTTTTTTAGGCATTATAGGCAAGACAGTCAACCTTCTAAAAGAATTTCTAGTTTTACTAGAAAGTGAAGCAGGAAAATTATATATCATGAGAGTCCAAACCAACACAAAGTAGCAATCATACTTGAGCTAGAGGCTGCTGATAGATTAAAGGGGTTTGCATTTGTTGATATGCCTCCTGCATATTCCCGTACAACTGTCCGAGGCTGGCATTTTTACTAATACATTTGCGTGCTGTTGAAACAAGCCGGTTACGTAGCAACTGCACACATAATGAGCATAAAAGATCTTGAGTGAACTTATTTGCACAATTAACCGTGGAAAGTTTGCAAAACAAAGAAGCTGCATCTCTGTTAGTTGGTTGAGGATCATTCAAATAAGCAGTGAAAAACTGCGAATTCACGGCGTTTCACTGAGGGAATTCAGGGAAAGAATACCTGATGTTTAAGAGTCGCCAAACTCTTCGTGTGCATGGGAGATTGTGGGATGACTCCATTAGAAGGAGGGATTCCGATAAGTCCGCAGATTAACGTCTGCAATATAGCATAGTGAGTGTTAAAAAAAAAAAAAAACGAAAACCTCTATCCAAACGGAAATTGCATGTAGAGAGAGAGCAATAGGAAGTTGCACACCAAAAGCCCCAGAAGCAGTAAGTCATAATGGTAAGATGATGGCTTTCTCAAATTGAAATCTTTCTGCTGAGCAAGCTGGGATGCTACACTGTGGTCAAAGTAATAGAGCACGGCAATCATGGTTGCTGGAATGAAAGCTCCAATTATGTAAAAAATGGGAACGTTCAGCATGTCCTGCCAGTTTGAATAATTTACAAGTCATTCATTAATTAAATGTTAATTTAATGAAAACAATAATATATATAGGTAGAGATGGATCAAACATGCCTTAATGACAGTCCAATTTTCATATGCACCAGGGGACCAGGGATTTGGGCTATTTAGACGTCGGGGGATTCCTTTCGGAACGCTTTCAGATGGAATGTAGGAAACAGCTGTCCACACCAGAACCATAAGTGGCACACCATAGTCTGCTATGAAGCTTCTAATCCAACCTGTCAAAACACATGTACGTACCTTTTATTAGGAAGAAGATTGACTGTTGGGGATGATTCCCCTTATTTATAAGATACATAGAGAAGGCCTTTTAAACAGAGAATACTTGCCAGATCCATAACGCCAAGACCTTGCTTTTCTGCTTCTTAATGCAGTGTGCAGAAGGCCAAATGACAGAACCAAAGCAAACATCCCATTTGCAAACCTCCAAGAAGGTATAAACTCTATTAATTTTGGATTCTGTCGTCCTGGAATTCGAAATTCTTCCACAAGACCCTGGATAATTGGATTAAAACATGCAAGGTTGTTAAACATATTAGTATCTTGCAGGAAGCATGACAAAAGTAATTCCTAATGCAATATAATCATGTAAATATGATGAATATAAAACTTGACAAGGAAAATGAATAAGAACTTACTTTAACAGCTTGCTGCATGAAGAGAATCGCAATAAGCAGGCCAAACAGTTCTCCCGCTAGTCTGGTGAATCTATTGATGATGGAGCAAGCTCCCAAGATAGCCAGTAGGAGTAGCAGCAATGTGGTCCAAACACATACCCTAGCAGATCAAATGATCACACAAGTTTTGTTATGTCCTGAAGGAGAATTTGAACTACTGATGTAGAATATGGAGGTAGAAATATAATAGGATTATATAACAAAAGGAAATATGAGAAAGTAGTTGACCATCCGGTCCACGCTAGAAACAAATTTCGACCCAAATCTGCCCTCTCTTTCGCGAAGTTGAACATAAATGTGTACATGATGACCGTCGGCTCTGCCACACCAAGTATCAGCAAAGGTTGACCGCCAATGATGGAGTGTACAATCCCACAAACTGATGTAGATGCTAAAGTTTGAACCGCTGTGAGCAATCCCTCTGCATGTTCAAAGTGGAGATTACACGTACAGTAATAAAATTTAATACAACCTTTCTCTCTTAATTTTTTGTTTGATTGCTAAGACTTGAGAGGCTGACAATGACCGCAAAAAGCGAAAATAGAAAAATATGAGGAAGAACAATCTCTAGAATACTTAAAAATAAGTGTTTTTTTTTTTTTTTTACAATTTCTGTCCATGTCCATACCAGTATCTCTTTCCAGTTGTTCACCAAATGATATGACCGGAATCGCAGAAGCGAAGAATATATATGTGGTGGGAGCCAGAATCCTGGAAAGCAAATTTATATGAGTCCCAATAAACAAAGTGTGAGAGTGAAAACATTCAAATTCTGCAGTTGATCAGAATACCCACGCTAGCTAACAAGAACAACTTGTTTGAACAACAAAAAGAAAAAAAAAAAAGAGAGAAGTATTACCTGAAGCCGGCTTTAAAGCCACTAGTCCAATCTTGCTTGTAACACTTGAGTCTTCCTTGAAGATCATTTTTGATCCCACGAAAAGGTACGAAGGTCTCTTCCATTGCTTTATAAAATACGTGAGACTCAATAGTTACACTTTCTAAGGACTGGACAACTCTAGAAAAGGTTGATGACCGGATCGGGGTTTCGCAGATAGGAATTAGAGTGCCATTGAAAGCACTAGCTGGTAAAGCAAATAGCCTCACAATTACATAGTTTTGTTGCTGAAAGTTTATAGAACTTAACAAAAATACCACGCCTATGTTAAATAACGATTTTATATTCGCCTAGAGAGAGAAGAATCGCAAGAATATCGGTAGAGATCCTGATGAATTAAAATAACATGTAATGTGCGCTGGACGTGCGTAGGAGTTCAAGATTCAATGCAAAGACCAAACTACAAAATGATCGAATGTCTTGGCAAGTATCAAAGAGAGAGAATGTGAGTGAATATTATGGAGTTGTCAAGAGTGATTACTAGAAGAAGAGGAGCCCAAGGCCGTAGTGGAAGGTAAATCTAGGCAGGGAAGGAAGAGAGGAAGGATTGGAATATATATAAGCTTCTTAAACTACGGAGGGAGAAGAGGAGGCATATATGGTGCACGAAGCAACGTTATTTGGGTCAAGAATTAAGATGCCAAAAGGGATTAAAGAAGTGAAGTTGCACCGTCAGTGGAGAACAGCAGATCCTCTAAGTCAACCTTGTACTATTTCCACTCTGATTTCCGCCATCAGCCATGCAGGTCATTGTTCATCGGAGTAGTTGGGCGGCCTGGGCCACTTAAATGGTGGGCTCCTCTGATTTCAGATATAATCAGGACCGTTGGGTAATTTCAGATGGTCAATGGTAGTATTGTGTGAGTAGCGCCTGATATGGTCCATGCACTTGGACAGATTTGGTAGTATTTAGAGGGGGTCAAACGGGACATAGAGTTGACTTTCCATAAAACTAGCTCTGCAATTAATCCTTCAACCGCAATGTGGGATGGCTTCCAGTTCGTGCATGGCTCCTGCCCTTGTAGAACTGGAATAGTGAGCACCCATGTTGAGCTTGAATGTTTCACGTGGGCCTTGCTTCAATGATAATAGAACACCAAATAATTTTTATTAAATATTACAAATAATATAATTTATTATAAAAATATATGATGTGTAGTATGTATAAAACAAAAATAATTATTTATACAAAAAAATAATAATAAATTGCATTGGACTAAGTCTAATATAATCTATATTATTTATAGGTTATGTCACATGGAAATTCATTAATATTAGCGAACCTTATGGGTTAGATGGGCTCATGAACATGTAAAAGTCTAAGGCACAATTTCTCTCTTAGGTTGTGCATTTACAAAAAGACATGCATTTTTGTAAATCGATTAACAATTTAATATTATAATTTCTTTATTATCGTATTAGGCCAACTTATGAGTTTTGTCCCCAAGGCTCCGGTACAACTTATTGACTTTGCACGACCTATAAATTTATGGGTCATGAAAAAAATGGAAGACTCAAATTGGACTATGAGTTGGACTAACCCTCCTACCATATTTATTTGTGCAAGTTAAGATAACTATAAAATATAATCAAGTAATATAAAAAAATTATTATTATGAAAAAAAAAATATAACGAAACCAATTTAATTTGTAATATTGATTGTTGAAACAATAGATACATGATACAAATTTTATATCTGATGAAGCAATGTTAATTTATTTGTTGATTCAAATTAGAGAATATAAATTATGTGGATTGATATTATTTCTATCGAATGAAGATAAGTTATTATTATTATTATTATTATTATTATGTTATATAATATTTTGTTTAAAATGTTTGAATCAATTCGAAATGATTTCATATTAAATTTAATTCAACTTAATTTCCTATTCCAATCCAAAATAATTTTTGTGTTAAAAAGGCCAGAGGACTTAATGCCCTCTATAGTTTTTTAAAAGGAAAAATTCATATCCAAAAACTTTTAAAAATCCAAACACTTACCCACTAATTATTTAATATCGAATTCTATCAATATTATTGATAAAATGATCAAAATATCTTAAACCAAAAATAAAAAATTATAATAAAATAAAAAAATGATATTTAAATAATAATAAAATAAAAAATAATATTAAAATAAAAATATAAAATAATTAAAAACTAAATATTATACAAAAAAGTCAACAACTTTATTTTGTATTTTTAGTATTTTTAAATTAAATATTTTTTAGCTTTTTAAAATATTATGTATTTTTAAATGATTTATTTTATTTTTAAAATATTATATTATATTATTAATTTAGTATTAATTTAATATATAAATATTTTTATTATTTTATAAAATTTTTTTAAAAAGATAAAAATATCTTTTTGATTATCAAATTTTAATTATTAATTTTAGTTAATAGATAAATTTTTAAGTTTTGAAAGTTAACAGATATAAATTTATCTTTTACAAAAATTACAGGGCGCAATAAGTCATTTGACCTGTTAAAAATCATATATTTTCTGTATTATGGCACCTGGTGGCATCGAATTTTGTATTGAGTCCATGCATGGCCAAAGGACAATTTCCCACCCATAGTTTGAGGCGGGGACAAAGTCCCACCTGCAAGTTTTCAAAAGCCCGATCTCCCACCCTTGGACCAAAATTCAAACTTATTTTATAATTTTCAAATGAAATGACTAAAATGCCATTTAATAAATAAAAATTTAAATTATAATTATAAAATAATTTTTAAATATAAAAAATTGAAAAATATATTAAAAATTTAAAAAAAATTATTAAAAATTTTAAAAAAAAATTTTAAAATTAAAAAAAAATCAACTGGCCACAGCCACCGATGCTGGCGGCGGTGGCCGTTGATAACAGCACCAAGTGGTCGTCTCCGGACACCTTGTTCCAGGGGAGGCCAGATCGGGCCTCCCCGTTGGGTGGAGGTGGCCAGATCTGGCCGCCTCCAGTTTTGGAGGAGGAGGCCAGATCTGGCCTCCTCCCCCGACAAACATGGCTGGGAACGGCCGCTGGGACCAATATCGATCCTCTTCGACCGTTTCCGGTGGCCAGATCTGGCGGAGGTGGCCAGATCTGGCTGCCTCCTTCAAAACAGGAGGCGGCCGATCTGGCCGCCTCCACCCAACGGGGAGGCCCGATCTGGCCTCCCCTGGAACCAGGTCGTCGGAGACGACCACCTGGTGCTGTTATCAACGGCCACCGCCGTCGGCATCGGCGGCTGTGGCCAGTTGATTTTTTAAAAATTTTTAAATTTTTTAATATTTTTTAAATTTATATAAAATTTATTTTATTATTTTATAAAATTTTAATCATAAAATGACAAAATTACCCCTGAAATATTACTGTTTACTATTTTATTTAATATAAAATTTGATCCAATGGTAGGAGACCGGGCTTTTAAAAACTTGTGGGTGGGACTTTGTCCCCGCCTCAAACTATGGGTGGGAAATTGTCCTTTGGCCTCCATCCATTCCTCGGAACAGGGCACGAATTATGGCCGTGAGTCGTCTTGCAGATTCATCCCATCAATACATTCCATGCAAGAAAGATGGCTGACTGGCTTCAAAATACAAGCAATTGTAAATCAATTATAAAAAAAAAAACCAACTTTAGAAAAAGTCCCACTTCCATTATCTAATCTATACAATACTTTAACTTTAATTGGTGATGGGACTGCTGGGTAGTTGTGTATATTGTTTGTCGTTTTCTTCGTTTTTTTTGAATATTTTAACTGGCACATTAAATTGATTGTAAATGATAATGCTTTTTCGCTGGTTGAATTATTACCTTCTGAATTTATATACATGTTCACATCTTAGTGACAGTGGATTCTCGCAAAGTGACAAAGGGGGTATTTTCTTTCTTTTTCTTTTTCGATAAAAAAAAAGTTGTCTTTTTGTCCTTTAAAATAATAATGACTTCAAGAAATCTTCACCAGTTTGCTTAATTAATTTTTAATGTGTGGTAGATTGTGGTTGTGGCTTCAATTCCAGCAAATTCTGGAGGCCACTAATGGCCATGTCTAAACAGAAAATTATAATGAGGAGGAGAACTTGGGGAAGTTCACATGCACGCGAAAACTATAAGAATCTATCTTTTCCATAAGGATTTATTTGTCTTTGATATTAAAGATACTTGTTTGAAGTTGGGTTCAAATGATTTTGTCTAGCACAGGGCTTTATTTTTTGAGGCTCATTATTGAGAGGATTGTGAGGCCAAGGCAGAAACACCTGTCTAGAATGGTATACATATTTTCCTTGTCTATCTTACCATTGACTAAGTGGTGGGGCTTTGTCTTAGATGGATCACTCCTTTCTTAAAGTTCAGTCTTTTATATTTTAAGGGACCTAGCTTCGTCAATTGCTTCTTCTACCAAGACATTTTAATCTGAAATATAGAGACATAAGCAATATTTCTAGCCTGTACTGTAGCCTCACCTGATAACATTGGAAGCTTCAGTGTACCCGAATAAAGGAACTGTATACATTCCCCCACATGCTGCAAACCAGGCTGGCCGCATGTTGCTAATATAATGTAATTATTAGGAGGCCCGCCATATCGGCAGCAAGCCACAAGTGGGTTCTCAAGACCTGTATGATAGTCAAATGCACCCACCAATACAAATTTTTAGAGAAAGCTCATGGAGGAAGATTCTCTGATTCATTATAATTCGAGTCTCACCATATGTTTGTACCTAGAAAACAGGTTCTGCTTTGTCTTGTGTATGTCAACATCCGCAATAGCGGCATCCATATGCGGATGTAAATGTTGTGCAAGTATACAAGGCCAGGAAGAGATCATTCTGTCCAATGTCAATCGTGCAAAGTGCATTATGGAATTGTCTGCATTGATGAAGTTTCCTGATTCACCTACATTATTAATTCATACGGATAAGATACTAATCCATAATATAAGTTCATCCAAGCGAGCTTAAGGAGTTACCAATTGAAAGGAGTTCAAGTGAGCCTTTCTTTTTAACCGAAAGAGTTGTCCAACTTGAACATCTGGTGCAAACGGAACAGTTTGTGGAAGAGTGGTCGCCCCAGAGTTACTGCCAAGTCTCCACCACCACTGAAATTTGGAGTTAGTGAGTCTAAATATGGGCTCAAATCAAATTGACTTGATTCCTCACTTATAATATATAATTACCATTATGATTAGGAGCTATTAGGAGGAAAAATCTGGTCTTTTATTCAAGTAAACAATTACTACTGGCCAGACAAATATGTGGGTAATAACAAGTCCTTTGTAACATATTTTCTATGGGCTAAGATCAGCTTGTAGAAGCTAAATCAATTAGTACATTTTGATAGTCTTAGTTATGACTTCTTATTTTGCATTTCATATAAAGTATGCAAGGCGGAAGCAGGTGTTGAACTCACAGAAAAAGTCAATCACAAGCTGCCATCACCTAAATTGTTCGTGCCTCTGTGAAAAAATCGTAATGCTTATGCCAGGAGGAAAGCCGAGAGCAATTCGAGGTGCCAGCAAGTAATCCTCCAGTGTCCGAATTTGAGTCCCCAAAATTAATGGGAATGCGCCTAGCGTGCGAGCTAGATTTTGAGATAGTAGACATACCGATGAACATTAATGCCATACTATCAATACCCACGTTGAAAAATTTTTCAACCAGCCATTTTTTATGCTATCTTACAGCCACTCAACAAACTGCTTCCAATAGTAATATGGACTAACACCAGTGCTAGCTTTCCATTTCAAGATGGCTTGAGATTTTCTGCACATAAATTTGACCTATAGGTTGCTTCATAAATTTGCTGGCAATGACTTTCGGTCTGCTCATCTAAATTCATTCAGAAGTCAAGCCCGGCTTCTTTTACATTACCTTTGAGATGAATCTCAAGCCCACGTCCAAGGCAACTCTATGAAGAGATATTTTTCTTCCAAGTTGTACTTTCTATGCCCACTGATATTTATGAAATCAAATTAACCACATCCATGTAATAGACGTCAACTACAATATATATGCCACAGACCAAAAAGACTCTTCTCCGAATAAAATTGGAAAGATTAGTTTTACACCACATGTGTCTAGACTTGTGCTTATCAGGTCAACTTAATTACAAAAGAAATCAAACTTGATTCGAGGGGTAGAGTAAATGGTAGATAGTATTTTGGAGGCAAAATTTGAGTTTGCAGCTTCTGTGTAGTGAACTCCATCCCAGCTTACGTACTGAGATCCTCGATTACAGACGTTGGCACGAGTTAGACCGCAAGTGATACTGGGATTGTAGTTGTACGGCATCCCACCATAGCCACAGCAGGCCATTAAAGGGTTCTCAAAACCTGTTAGACCAACTTACAAATCAATGTAAATATATATGTAAATGTTTGGGATTAACATTATAGCATGTAGAATTGTCAAAAAGAAAAAAAAAAAAAACATTATAGCATGTAGAAGAAATATTGGGTATCATACCATATTTGGCAGAATTGGCTATCAGATCAAGTTTAATATTATATATATCCACATAAACAATGGTTGCATCCTTCATCTCTGATCTTAGTTTTTCACACAGGGCGCTCAATTGTATATTAAATGCATTTGCAGCATTATTTAGGAACTGAATGCATCCATACTCGTCAAAAACAATAGCATTTTTAGCAGTTGTAGCAAGCCTTTGTGGCAAACAGCCCAGTGGTCCGGTATTGTGTACCCAGAAATTCTTCCCACCTTGTTGATATACACTCTGAATTTGAAATGAAAAGAAGTGAAGGGAAACTAATGTCAGTTGGCTCTCAAGTTTCGCAAGCAAAAACAAATAAAGCAGGGTGGTAAGCGAAGTCTCACCCAAATAGCAAATTCGATTTCTGCGATGAAAGATGGAATCTTCTCTAGAACTTGTTCGTACGAGAGATAGCCGAATGCACCAGCCAAATCATTCTGTCCAATGTCAAAAACGTAGAGTGCATTCTTAAACTCCTCCTCACTTACCAAATTTTTGTAACCTGAACCACATTTAAGAGATATCATATAAATGGTTTGAGATCACATTATAAAGGAGTTTTCTGGGATGAAATTCAATGTTGAATATAATATAAATATCAATCAATAATAAAAGTACTGCTCTGAAAACAAAAATCCCTCAATAATGCACCTTTCCATATAAGCTGAGAAGAGACAGATTGGAACCTCGAAAACTGAAGCATTTGGATGCCCAATTGGAAAGGGGTATGTCTGGGTAAAGTGGCTGCACCACATATAGCAAAATTAACTCCATTACTAAAATTCGGTTCCAGAGATTCCAGATACGGGGTCAAATAGCTAGTGTTTAAACTTTCACCTGCCAAGAAAACAAACAGTTAGAGAACCTTAGTTCATCTGTTCGCCCTGCTTACAGAAGCGTTCTACAACATTTAGGTCACAAAATCAAGTTACTATAACAAATTATATCTACAAGCTATAAATTGAATTACCCATTTGTTATTGTTGATCTTGAATCAAAAATTTGAGTCAATTGTTGCCCTTTAGGCCCATAAAGATTGAATCTAGAGGGAGTTATAGCCCATTGTGAAATGATAACATAAATAACACTGTTACGACCAGAACGAAAGGATGCTATACATCTACATGCACAACATGCAAACTTTGTATTCTGTCTACACAATATCAATAAATATCCAGTACAGAAGTGAAATATATATAGAATCACTTGATTTAATAAATAACATATAAGCTAAAATGAAAAGGCAATATGTATGGAACTTACAAAGGAAATCAATGATCAGCCGTCCATCGCATAAACGGCCAGATGGTTGATTGAGATTACGACCATGAGGAGGACCAAAATTAAAACCCAGTCCGAATGAGTAACCTCCGGTGTCAGAATTAGAGTCCCCGAAGACGAAGATCACTGGATTTTTCATGCATTTAGGAAGAACAGAAGAAGGAAAAGAAAAGGATAGGCACAAAATCATAAGAAGTCTGCGAATTGAAGAAACATGAAAGTCTCTTTTCCAGACGGCCATGTTTGTCCAAATTTTACTCGATAATCAGATTCATTAAAGCTCAATTTATAATGTCATAGAGACAAATATGAGCAAGTTAACCATTACGTAACAAGAAGTTAATTATTCTTAAGCATAATAAGTAGGCTTTAGTTTCGAATATATACTGCAACATTAAAATGTCTTTATTAGCTGGCGAGAAAAGCCATAGATTTGCAAATACATGTGAAGGCGACGGAGATGGTTTCTTTGTATGCGCTATGAATGTTTACTTGGTCTGTAAGGTGACGAGAGAAGGCTGGGGAGGAGGAGCATCATGAATGAAGTTAATTTTGTGTAAGAGAAGACAACCAACCACTTTATTTTGTCTAAACTCCTAAGAAGATGGCGGTCCGCTGACCATTAATGGTTATTTTAAGCGATCATAACACCTTGACGTTTAAGTATAACTTTGTTTTTTCATTATCAACAAGCAATGATGAAAAAGCCAACAGTAAAATTTTGGATCTTCATTTTGGTTTGTGGTCACCGACACAAAATTGAATTATTTAATAATTAGTCCGTGAACCAGAATTGATCACTTTTTGTTTTTTCTATGCTTTGCTTAGGCAGGTTGCCTTGCCATGGTCCAGAAAAATAATGTAAATTACATTATTAGGTTTAAGAATGCTAACCCAAAGGATAAATAATTATGGGCAAAATGTTATACGGTGAGCGTGGATCGAACAAGCGACCTTCAGATCTTCAGTCTGACGCTCTCCCAACTGAGGTATGACAAACTAAACTGTTCTTTCAATATCACAAATTCCGGAGACGAACAAGTCTTTTTTTATAGTTTATGAAGAACATCTATCAAAATGGAGATTCACATATGATTCTTCACACTGTGGACACATTCCATCTGTCTTCAAAACCATCAATGGTGATTGACCCGTTACTTTTTTTAATATGCAACATTCAACAATGCAATCCTTCTCTCATCCCAAATGAATATGTGAAGATCTAGCAAAAGTGGAAACCGAAGAAGAAGACCTAAAAAGACTACACCAATGAGTTATTCACGTATAAATTGATATCCACATGGTCCCCCAATATGTTAAGCACAGGAAAAAGATAATAGTAATGATCGTTTAACATACATAATGAAACAACTCGATTTATTTCTAGTTGCACTTTCTCCACATCTTACAAAATCATATTCCAAGCTAATTAAAAGCAACTCTGCAGTACCAATTAACTCAGGAAACTACAACTGAATCGACCCTCCGACAGAGACAATTTCTCTGCTTTTGCAACTGCATCTAACGGGAGAGGAGCGAAACTTTTGGATGGGCCATAAAAATGAGGGAAGCTATTTGAGCCATCCACAAGTTCATAGATCAATCCATCCCCAAGCTGCACCCATTTGAACATGTCAAAAGAGTAGCTCTCATCATCAGGCATTGAAAAAAAAAATTCTAAATTTTAGATACTTCAGCTCATCAAATTCATAATCAAAGAGAATGCTTGCTTTATTTAACTCTGTCTTGTCTTAACTCACTACTAGTTAATAGTTAACAATGAAAATTATAAGTGTTTCCAAATATCAAATCTACATTCTCACAAACATTATTCGAATTATCCTGCAATTGTGATATCTCTATTCCCCATAATTTATGTCCCCAGGTTCAAGTAAAAATACAACAGGCAACCAGACTAACCTTTTCAGCATCAATTTGGAGAAGATACAGATCCACGTTAGTGTTTAAGAAAAAGTTCTGTAATGTCAATTGCACCTGCACGTCAATTACCGAATTTCTGACATCAGTTGAAAGCATAGAAAACATTTTTAACATCTCTCAGGAACTAAGCATCCACCTCCTTTTTTAATGTTCACAAGTTGAGGATCAACATAGACTTACCCAAATAAACTCTACGCCTGATTATTCACCACAAAGTAAACAGACTTGAGATCTCTTCTAATTGTCAGGCTATTGAAATTGGGAACTTGTAGACTTAGTTTGCACGAATAAAGAAGAAAATTCTAACCCTAAAATCTTAGTAGTTACATAAAGTAAATCAATAATTGATTAACGAAATTAAAGAATAGAGAGGAAGCTGCGCGTGTACCTGATCTAGTTTACTGAGGTGGATGCAACCGGTAGACTTGTCGAGGTCTCCACCAAAAATAGATCCATTCTTCTGGAGCTCTTCCCACTCTTGCGCCGTACTGATTCTGTAAACAAACTCTTTACCTTCTCCTTCTTTTGCAGCCATTCTCTTACCCAACACAAACTACAACTGCTCTGACAATTGTTTTACACACACAGGATATGCTCAGATCCCTCGAAACTCCAATTCAATCCCCGTCGACGCCAATTTAAATGGGGTGGACTGAATTAAAATGGCCCATTCCTTGGGAAAAAAAAAGGTGTGAATTCCATATCCCGCCCAAGGTTTATCCTAAAAAACTTTCACCCCTTCAATAAAAAAGACACGCTTTCCCACCCTATCCTGACTCTATTAATCAACAGAAAATCTGCAGTAATATTACTTCGCTTATTTTTCTGTTGCATGTCCCCTCTTTCACGATTGATAAACTCTAATCCAAAAACCCTTAAACTCACAATCTGTGTTCTTTATTTCTATCACTTCACTTTTAAAAACAAAATAAAAATTAGAAGGATGAAACTTTTAAAATTTTTGACAGATTAGATCAAGTTTTACAGTAATAAAAGTAATAAATAAACATAATTAAAACTGTTTGTTTTGAAAGAAAAGATATTAACTTGATACATTTTAATAAAAAAAATCCATAATTTCATACTGCAAAGTTGTTTTTCACTTTTTTCACTTTACCTCTATTTTTTTAAAATACATCAAGTAAACCCCAGAACAAATGGAGAAGACAATGAGACATTCAACGCCAAACAAATGGATATCAAAGACAATTGCACTTAATGAGATAAACAACATGATAGATGAAGCATCTCATATAATTTTGTGTGGCTCATACGATAAGTTAAGGTGTCTCATACGATTCTATCAACTCATATGAAAACTTGTTTGTTGGCTTATTCCATTTTATAGTTGGGCACACTGGGGTCTACTCCAATTTGGAGGAGTTGTTTGTTTTTAATCCAAGGGCCATCGTCATATGTTTTGTTGTGATTTTCGAAACTTTGCGAGTCTGAAGCTTGAAATTATTTTACTGCAATCATCAACCCACATAGAGGATAAGAATGGCCACACACAGGATAAGAATGGCGGCGGTTCTTGGGAAAGAGTCAAAAAAGGAAATGGTAGTTAGGGTGATTTAGAGAGGATTTTGACACAAACTATGTCGAAGTTTGGAGAAAAGAGAAGGGCGGTCGGGGCGATTAAGTGAGAATGTTTGACACAAACTTACCAGAGAAGTTTGGAGAAAAGAGAAACGTACACTCGCCCTGGTACGAATTTATAAGTTGTAATTTTTCTAGATTTTGGTGTCTCCCAGATTGACTGGTCGATGATCCCATGTTTTCTTGCTAGTAGATCATATCCTGGAGTTTAAATTTTACAAAGTGGAAGAGGTTATCAGGTATCTAAAATGTTTCTTTACACTCACACATATAATTTATTATAATCCTTTGGTTGAGAGTAGTTTAATACATCTAGGCCCTGGCGAATCCAGCAGGTTTCTTCCGCAAGAGCTAACAAACCTTCTCCTTCTCTTTGTGCTGAAATTGTTAGTATAATATGAATCAAATTTGCTTAACCTACTGGCTTTCATAGGTCAAAATTGACGTGACTCCTATTTTCATAAGCTAATGGACTTCTTCATGCTTATATGTGTAAAGCATTATAAGTTGTCTTGTAGGATGTTGAGCATGTGATTTAATGTCCGTCTACTGATAGATGAACTTCAAACTAGTATACCTATTAAGGTCTGAGTTAAACAAGGACAACCAGATGCCTCACCTGAGAACCTATAAGCTACACAGTCAGAGTTCTGCAATATATTCAAGCCTTCAGATAAAGTCAGGGATACCTGTCTCAGATGTCATCAGAGTTCGCTCTCGTAAGTTGGCGACTTTTGACCTTGTATCTGTGTTTACCATATATAGAATGACGCAGCTTGGAGTGTGCGCAAATAATAAGAGAAAAATTTCAGGTGAGCGTGGAGAAAAGGCCGAGAAGATGACTAGCGGGCTATCTGAAATGTCTTTTGCTGCCTGACCACGTTCAAGTTGCTATTCTTGTGCCAACAAAAATACATTAAAAACCAACCTTAATTCTCCAATCTAAGCCATTAATAGAACATAATTCTGTTCGAAGCAGGGAAGTGAATCTGTTGTTACCCAAACAGGGTGTGTTGTTCAAGCGTCTCGATTCCGTTCTACGACGTTACATTACTAACCACCAACGGGTTAAAATTAAATGGAAAAACGAAAAATTAAAAGACTAACGGTGATTGACGGCGTTAAAACAGTTAAACGGCCGTTTGGTCCTATAAATTCACGGTCTAAGCAACCGTGTTTTCGACAGCTCGGATTTGGAAAGAGAGGTAGATCTGCAAGATAAAAGACCGCTCTCTTCCTTGAGGCAAGTGATTTTGCTCTCTTCCTTCGCATTCTGATTTTGGAGAATTGTACGAATTCTCTTTCAAAAAATTTCCAGGTCTCAATTTCATTTTGCCATTCTTTAATTATTTATTGCTTCAATTTTCTGATCTGCTTTTCTCTTTGCTCGATCTACCTTTGATAATTGATAATCGTGTTCCTTACATGAGAATTAGCATATCTGATCTCTTTTTTAAGGCCTATGAAATGTTTGAATGATAAAAATTACGTGTTGATGCGGTAGATTTGGATTTATTTTGTGGACTGTGGTGTTTGATCTATCACAATTTAAGCCTAAGCCGTTATTTTGTTGTTTCTTGGTTTGGATCAGCTCTTGTAGTAAGATCTATGATTGCGATTCTTTAATGCTGCATTATTTTGAATAATTGATTTCGATATTAGCTATATTGATTCTGTTGATTGTGGTCCTATAATTTACTGGAATTGTTCAACTGAGGTTTGTCGTGTCGTGTACTATTGCTGCTGGGAATTTTTTTTTTTTTTTTCGCATTCTAACTTAATCTGGCATTATTGTTGTTTACAGGTAGCAAAAAATGGGGTTGTCTTTCACGAAACTTTTCAGCAGGCTCTTTGCGAAGAAAGAGATGCGCATTCTCATGGTAGGTCTTGACGCTGCTGGTAAGACTACCATTCTGTACAAGCTCAAGCTAGGAGAAATTGTTACTACTATCCCAACCATTGGTAAGTTTGACATAATCGTACATGCATTCCTCCTGAATACTTAAAGGATTTGCTAGTGTAGAAACTTGGCTTTATTTTTAATGTTGGACGTGAAGAATTGTTGTGTTATTATGACATCCACTAAAGACAAGCAATTTAGCCTCTGCCCCTTGTCATTGTATCATCAAGTAGACTGCTCTCTTTTCCCCTCTTGTAGATTTCTTTTCTGCACTCAATACTGTTGCATTTTTATCAGGATTTAATGTGGAGACCGTGGAATATAAGAACATCAGCTTTACTGTATGGGATGTTGGGGGCCAGGACAAGGTATGTTGGATATAATTTCCTAACTCTGTAAAACATGAATTCAATAAATTAAGTACCCGGAAGTGATTTTTTCACGTGTTTTGAATTGAAAAGCGACTGATACGGTCCAATACATTGGCTCCTTAATCTCTTTTGTAAAAATGTTTGTGTGATGTGTGTTGTTCATAGTGGTAGTTTTGGTCATTTAAATATATGTCAACTTGCAAGTAAACTCCCTTCCAAGTTATTGCTACATTGGTTGGGTCAACCCATCATTGGTGGACTCATTGGTGGACTCAAACCCAATAAAGTATGTAGGTTAAATTTTAACAGACTGCTAGAAAAATTTTAGGTTTTGTTTTATGTCAATTATCTAGTTGATCGTCCTCACTATCAACACTCTTTTCCTTTATTTCCTGACATGATAAGGAAATCTTTTTTATTTGGTTATTTTTTCTGAGGGGATGATTTAGGGCAACAGAGTATTATCTGACTGATGAGATCTTTACGCTATAGTGCCCTTAGTGTATCTAGATCCACAAACTCAAACACAGAAGTGCCTGTAATGGCTAAGTGTCGATTTGATACTTCTTCATAAGTACTGAAGCATAAGAGAAATTTAAGAAGCCTACATATGTACTTCATGATTCTCTTTGTTTATCTATGGAAAGTATGTGATATCTTAGGTCTTTTGTTGGCACTTAATCATTCCTTTTATTAACTAACAAAGTTACTATCCAGTTTTTGATCATAAACGTATAGAGTGATGTTCTCATATCCCTGAAATGGTGTCTAGGAACTGTGATGCATATTAATGTGTTTCTCACTAGTATTCTATAAGATGGCTCTTTCCTGTCTTTGGATGCCATCTCCTGGTTGATGCATAATAATGTGTTTCTCACTAGTATTTTATGTGGATGGTGCTTTCCTAGCATTAGATACAGTCTCCTGAACAAATGACCTCTTCAATCTAGGCTACTTGACTGAGTACGATTTCCCATTGGACAGGGTTTGGATTTAATTTTCAGTAATAGTGAAAAGGGGATTGGAACATGTGATCTTGTTTCCTCTATTATTTTTCCTTGCTAACCACCTATAGTTTTGGTTTTTAAGATCCGACCTTTGTGGAGACATTATTTCCAAAACACACAAGGACTTATCTTTGTGGTTGATAGCAATGACCGAGATCGAGTGGTTGAAGCCAGAGATGAGTTGCACAGAATGTTGAATGAGGTATTGTAATGAGTTTCAGAATTTCTTATCATGCGCACAGATGAATGCTACAAGTGGAACAATAAGAAGTTGCTTTTGGGGAATTTTAATGTGGTACGTTAGGGTGTTTTCTGTTTTTTAATATTAGTGTTGTTTGCATTGACAGGATGAGTTGAGGGATGCAGTGCTGCTAGTGTTTGCAAATAAGCAAGATCTTCCAAATGCAATGAATGCAGCTGAGATAACTGATAAGCTTGGCCTTCACTCTCTTCGTCAGCGCCACTGGTAAGATATATTGCCATCTCCCTCCCATCACCTCCTTTTTTCCATTTCTTTTTTTCACTGTATGCATAATGATTTATTCTATGTTGCAGGTATATCCAGAGCACATGTGCCACTTCTGGTGAAGGGTTGTATGAGGGACTTGACTGGCTTTCAAACAACATTGCAAACAAGGTATACTTTGGCGGATGATATATTACAGATATTTGAGCAATTTTACTGTGGCTCTTTTTGGTGTTATTTATGTAAATATTTTTACTGTGGATGTGCAGGTGTAGAAGGCTAAATTCTGAAATTTGGATTGCAACAAGTGTTAACATAGAGGGTTAACATTGCTCCTTTTTATCTTGTTTTTGTCGTATTAAACATCGCCATTTGTTACTCATAGCATCAAAATAATTCTTAAATTTAAATTTTCCTTCTGGTATAGACCTGTTAGCACCTCAGTCTGTGTGAGATGGTTCATTTTATTTCAAATATCTGCATTATTGCCAAATTCATGGTATTGATAGTGATGGATTGAAGATCTGATGTCTTTGGGGTTATTCTATTCAGTGAAAAAACTGCTTTGCAGTGTGGCTCTAGCGTATGGCACCCAAATACTTGTTTTGGGAACGATAACAACTACATTTACAATAATTTATTGAAATGCATTCAGATTTCGATTCCTTGACTTTGTATCTATACCTTAAAAATTAGAGCAATATGGAAAATTCATTATTTTATTCAACAAGTGGATGCTAGAGAACCGGCTACTTGATCTTTGACAAAATTGTGTTTGGTTATTTTCGCATTGGAATGTTTTTTAATGGTATGGACTGGCAGGCAAAAACCCAATCAACCACATTTTCAGGATCTGCAATTTCCAGAACAGGTATGCCGCCTGATTCTTCACTTCAGTACATTCTATTAAACTTTACAAGTGCACGTCAGGCGTGTCAGTTCTATCAGTTTATATTAAAACCTACGAAATGGGAAGTTCGATTACAGCCATGCCGTTTGCAAATAAAATGGAACATACTCTAATTTGACATCTCTGTCAGGCTCTCTTTACTTTTAGGAACGTGGACAGGAGGCCCCAAAATGGCCATTTTCTGCGCCAAGTTTTGAAGGGCTTCTTTATTGTTTGCCAATTCCGTAAGAACCTTGATACTCCGAAAAGAATTGTTGCTTGACATATGCCCTTTGTCTATGATTATCATCCTGCATTCAAACGTTTTAGAGAGGCTTACTTTCGTGTTGTCAAAAAAGCTTACTGGGATGCCATGAAAGCTACTGCGAATGCAACAAATTTTGTTATTGAATGTCAAAATGTTTATGGGAGCAGCCCAATTGCTGAATCTTCCTTCACTGTGGTTAATCAACAATTGGTTAGTTTATCAGGAGTAATTTATAGCATCGTTTCAATGGCAGCTTGGGAATTAAATACGGGCTACAGCTTTTAATGCACAGTTTTATTTATGAGAGCAGAATTTATATCTATGTATAATCAAGAAAATCTAAAATACTATAATGTTATGGTGTCAATTATAGCACAAACTATTGAATTTATGTCATTTTTATTTCATCTAGACAAAAGTATATTAAAAGTCAGCAATGCTTCAAACTATTATATATATTTCTTGCATCCGTCTTACTCTTCTCCTGACACAAGTCCTCAACAAAGCCAAAAACAAGTAATATCAAATACTAGAACTAAATTCCCGACCCTTGGAAAAGACTCTACAGTCTGCCGAACAGAACAAACGTTGGCGACTCCAGCTGAAGCCACTCGCATAGTTCTTGCCGATATTAAAGATTGGTCTTTTCTGTCAGATAGTTGCATCATGCAACACATGATGCAATTGAATCATTCCCTTTACAATTTGAAGCAATTAACACCTTGACAAACACAGGTAAGATCTCTCTTAAGGAATCGTCCGTACACTTTGTAATTTACATCCCCACCATTATTGATCAAACTCGTGACCAAGTTTTCGTTTCTTGATAGTAATAAATTTAAAGGAGAAAATCATTGATTGCTTCATCTCATTAAAAGCTAAAAATGAGTATTTATGGCATAATAGAATGTACAGTTGTTCCAAGAGGAGAGAAAAAGAGGAGTTGTAAAACCAAGTTACCATCCTAATCTAAATAGGTAAACATGGAAAAAAGAAATACAAAGTAAATACAGTTGTCAATACCTACACAGTATAAGCTATACAATATTCATAGTGTGAAAACTACGTAACTTTCTCTTCTTTTAGCGCGGCCACACACCCACACCACAAGCTGGAGAACACGGATTGTGTATTCCCAGCTTGATAATAATATTCTGAAAAGAGCATCAGTGAGTGGCTTTGTTAATATGTCTACTAATTGTGAAGAGGAAGGGCAGTAGATGTGTAATCTTCTCTTAGAGCTTTTGTCTTGTGATGTGACAATTAATCTCTATGTGTTTTGTTCTCTTATGAAATGCAATATGAAGAGTTGATTGATTATCACATAATCGAAACCCTAATCTGGGATGATCAATTCTGAGATTCTTTAGGAGATACATTAACCACTAAACCTGCCATGTAAGGGCCGCCAATGCCCTATATTCTGCTTCAAATGAGGATTTGGAGATTGTTGTCTATTTTTTGGATTTCCATGAGATTAAAGAAGATCTCAAAAAGACATAGTATCCAGTTACAAGTTTTCTAGAATCAGAACAAGTTGCCTAGTCAGAATCAGAAATCCTTTGAAATGAATTTTTGAGGTAGCAGAGAAGAATAATTCCTACCAGGTGTTCCGTTAATGTATCTCAATACTCTATGTATTGCAACTAGTTTGTTTGGCTTGTCAAGAAACTGGGAGAGTTGTTGAACTGCATATGTTATATCGGGTCTATCGTATGATGCAAGATTTGAAGCAGAAGTCATGGGTGACTTGGCTGGTATGCTAGCAAGGAAACCTATATCAGCAAGGATCTCTAATGCATACTTTCTTTGTGAAAGGTTGATTTCTTGTTGAGTTTTGGCTATCTCTAATCCTAGAAAGTATTTTAACTTTTCAAGATTCTTGATCTTGAATTCTCTGTCCAGATATTCTTTGACTTGCTCAATCAGAGAAGGATTATCACTAGCAAGGTGACATCATCCACATAGATGAGTAAACCAATGAAGCTATAGGATGAGAACTTCAAGAATAGAGATGAAAATGAATTGGCCTGACGAAATCCTTGATTGAGCAGTGCTGTGGAGAGCTTGGAATACCATTGCCTGCTTGCTTATTTGAGTCCATAAAGAGACTTAACTAGCTTACAGACTTGTTGGGATTCTGTGCTTTGAAACCTGTTGGCAACTCCACATATACTTCTTCAGCAAGGTCTCCCTGTACGAAGGCATTATTGATGTCAAGCTGCTCCAATGTCCATTATGGCTACTGGTAAGAATGTGTCTTGATAATCAATGTCAGGCTGTATTGTTTTTGCCGCCAATCTTACTTTATATCTTTAAATCTGCCCTTCTCCGTTTTACTTTATCTTGTATATCCATTTGCAGCCAATGGGGTGAGCATGTTTAGGCAAGTCAATCAAGATCTACGTGTTGTTTTTTATAGTGTTTGAACCTCTTGCTTCATTGCTTCCCTCCAGTAAGAGTGTTTGATGGCTTCATTATAGTTCTTAGCTTTAGATGCCATAGTTATGACAATGCTGACAGCTGTAAGAGCAGGTGAGACATAATCATAGGATAAAACATTGGATAAGGGATGATATATACCTGACTCCTGCTCAGATGGACCTGGAGAGTGATTGGGCTGCACTAGGCCAGGCTGCAGTGGTAATCTTTTAGATATCGTAGTGGATTTCTTGGTCTACTTGATCTTCTGAGGTTATCATTTGTAGCTGCAGAGGTGTTGGAGGATCAGGATGTGGAAATGGTATTTGATCAGGACTGGGAAATGGTTTGGATCAGGCTCAACAATCTCATGTGTTAGTGTATCATGGATAAGCAGGTTGTTGTCAAAATTGTAATCCTACTTAGGAAAAGGGAAAACAAAATCTGTATAGGAAGTAACATTATCAAAAAATGGAAATGAATCTTCATAAAATTTAATATCTCTGGACACAAAAAATTGATAAGTATTCAAATTGTGAAGCTTATAGCCTTTGATGCTAGGGTTCAATCCTAGAAATACACATTTATAAGCTCTTGGATCAAATTTTGATTCGTTTGGTGTTAAGTTGGAGGCATAACATAGACAGCCAAAAACTCTAATATGATTATACTTAGGTGCAGATATATAAATAATGTGAAAAGGGGTTTTGTTGTCAAGGACATGAGATAGCAACCTGTTTATCAAATATACTGCATGCAAAATACTCTCTCTGCAGAGACTTGAAGGTGGATGAGCTTGAAAACTAAGGGCCCTGGCTACATTAAGAATATGTTAGTGTTTTCTCTCAACTATATTGTTTAATTGAAGTGTATAAGTGGAAGAATTCTCATGTAGTATTCCTTTTGAATTGTAAAACGAGGGCATATTAAATTCTTGTCCTTGATCTGTTCTAATGACTTTGATTCTAGAAGAAAATTGTGTTTCAATTATGGTGCAGAAATTTTCTAACAAAGGTCTGACCTTCCCTTTAGACTCAACCAGATTTACCCAAGTGCATCTACTACATATGATCATCTTCCGGTGTGAGAAAATATTTATGCCCTTGAATGGCGGGTTTCAGCATTGGCCCCCATATGTCTATATGCACAAGATCAAAGCAATTTTGTGCATGTGAGATACTCAAAGGGAAAGGCAGCCTTTTTTGTTTTACCAAATGTCGAACACCACAAGCAGATAGAGAAACAGAATGATCAAAATTCATTTAACAGAGGAATTTAAAACATTACAACTATTTGAAATAGAAAAATAACTTATATTAGGCATTGGCCTGGTGACGCTACATAACTCTTCTTTCTACTCAGCTAGCCCAATCATTCTCCATGATAGTATTAAATTTGAGGGAGAAACTCATTGATTGTTTCATCTCATTAAAAAGTAAAAAGGAATATTAATGGTACAATAGAATGTATAGCTATCCCAAGCAGAGAGGAAAAGGAAAGTTGCCAGTTATTGCCAATAATTAGGGGGAATCTATCTAGAATCTACTGTCAGCTGTAAAATCAAGTCACTATTCTAATCTAAATAGGTAGACATGAAAAAGAGAAATACAAGATGAAGACAGTTGTAAATACGTGACCTATACAGTACAAGCTATACAAAATGAAATAATTTTCCCCTCCTTTAGATCGGACGGCATATTTGAGTAACAGGTGAAAGCAGAGAACGAGACCGCTTGTTGAAAATGTAAAACATAAAATTGTTAGTAGTTCTTGAAAATTAATTTGAACCTTTTGTAATTCTGACTTCTGTTATGGAAGGTGCAAAGAAGCAAGTTCAGCTGATATGGTTGCAGCTAAAGAGGGCAATAAATCCATGAAAAACGGAAACAAACCCTCCGAAAACCGGTGCAACCAAAAATAAGCCAAGTCCAGCTATTTTCGCAGCTAAAGATGGTAATAAATAAGCCAAAAATTGCAGTACAGGTTTGCATCTTTTTATAGTTTAGGGTTAAGGATTATATATGTATGTATACTTGATTAACACACATTCAGAGAACTGGGAATAGGAATGGGTACATACCAGTTCTTAATTGTGTTTGTTCTCTCTCTCATTGTCTTCTTAAATCCTTGCAGTGGGCTTAATGAAGTAGTTACCAACATTTGCCAGCAAACTAGAGACCCTAAGTTTTGCTTGGATACATTCAAGTCAGATAGACGCAGTGATGCAGTTCGTGATGCCCATGATCTTGCTATGCTAGCTCTTTCCATTACCAATCAAAAAATCCAAGACACTGTGCATACTATTCCAGATATTCGTCAAAAATTAAAGGACAAAGTCAGTCAGCATAGGCTAGACGTTTGTCAAAACGATTATGATCGAGCATCCGAAGGGTACACAGAGGCTTACTTCCATGTTGAAAAAAATGCTTACTGGGATGCCAGGAAGGCTACTGCTACTGCAACAAATTATGTAATTGATTGTCAAAATGTCTATCGGACCGACCCAATTGCTGAATCACCCTTTGCTGCTGTAAATCTTAAAGTGGTTAGTTTATCAGGACTAATTTATAGAATTATTTCCTTAGCAGCTTAGGAATTAAATATGGGTTATTTTTTATGCTACTGCAGAATTGATATGTATGTTTAATAAATAAATAAAAATTCTGGAATACTATAATTTTATGATGTCAATTGCTTAAACTATTGAATTTAGGTCAGTTCTATTTCATCTAGCTTATAAATTTTATGTTAATTAAATTATTGTGTGTTACATTAAATTGTTTGTGGTATTGTTGATATGGTATAACTTTGTCTGTATCCAATATAATATGTGGGACTTGTATATCAAACTGCTCAAGAAATCTATATCAAAGGCCAAATGACTTATTCCCACCTATAATTTGAGACGGGGACAGAACCCTATTCTTCAAGTTTTAAAAACTCAATTTCTCATCCTTAAAACCATTTGTTATAATTTTTATAATAAAATAAATAAAATATCATTTTAAAAAATTAAAATTTATAATAAAATTATAAAATAGTTTTTAAATAAATAATTTTAAATAAAATTTAAAAATTTTTAAAAAGTAACAGAACCAAGTGGTCGTTTCTGACCACCTTGTCCCGTTCAGTGGAGGTGGCTAGATCTGACCGTTTCCGCCAGAAACAAATACCAGAAATGAACGGTGAGATCAAGACTAACTCTTTTCGGCTGTTTTCGCCTACTTATTCCGACAAAGATGGTTAGATATAGTTGCCTCCACCAAAATTGGAGATGACTAGATCTAGTTGTCTCCCTTGGAACCAGGTGGTCGGAAACGGCCACCTGGCTTCGTTATCAGTGGGCATTAGTTGTGGTAGTTGCTTTAGTTTTTTAATATTTTTAAAATTTTATATTTATTTTATTGTTTTATAAAATTTTAATCTTAAAATGACAAAATTATCTATGAATTATTACTATTTACTATTATATTTAATATTAAATTTGATTAAAGAGTGAAAAATTAAGCTTTTAAAATTTAAAGAATAAGATTTTGTCTCGACCTCAAACTATGGGTGGGAATAAGTCGTTTGGCCTATATCAAATTATGGACAAAGTTTTAAAGAGATTTTGGATAAATGAATATTAACAAAATATAACAGCCATTGTAAAGGGTTATAAATTTAATTTGAATCAATAACCCAAAAAATAAATTTGAAAATGAACTCATACTAAATATTTCTTATATTTTAATTCTTGGAAGTCTACTATATGTTCAGAGTTGCATAGAAACTTATATGGTACCTCGAAGGAACTAAAAAATAAATGTTTATGTATAAATGGATTGATTATTTAAAGATGGTTATCCCAGTTTTGGTTTTGTCGGCCATGTTGATTAAAGAAGATCAACTTTTGTATACGTTTTCATATTTGTTGGTGGAATCATGTATTAGATGATATGGGTATATTTTATTAAAAATAACAATTACTTTAGACCTAATATAAATTCATGTTTTTTATTTTTTTATTCCAATGGGTGGATTCTTAAATTGCAGACGAAACGAGAAAATTACAGTATTTTTCATCTTCATATAACTGCTCTAAGCAGTTCATAAAGTTTGATGAAGTTAAAGAACTAAGTGATCTGTAACTCCACTCTTCCCTTTTAGTTTCGTCTTTGACGGAAGGATCTGTACAAGGGTTTCACGTTAATGTCCACTGCTTTTAGAAAATAAGAAATCTTCAGTAGCATGTTTGTCTGCATAATCACGATTAAGTTATATTGAGGTTTTCAAATAGATTGCAATATTTCCAGGAAACGAAGGCAATTATAACCTGGAAAATTAACTTCGAAAAAAAGAGCAAGAAATCGAGACAACTAAATAATTATTCCCAAACGAAATGTTAGATTGAAAAATCACCTCCAAGCTAACCAATAAAATAAATGAACAGATACTGTAGAAGTTTGATTCTCTAGACTTTAATAACGTGATTAGTATTATTGTTTTCTTCTTGGCAACTACTGGTTTTTTGTGGCAGCCTCCTTTTACCTTGTTGCTTAGCATTCTTGTTGGCGTGGTGTGCACTGTTCATGGCAATTTTGGCAGGCTGCTGAAGCATGTTGTCATCTTTTTTTTGAGAAGAAATTGGTCGCCCAAGTTACCCTCCTGTGTGAGTGAAGGACTGATGCAAAATCTGGTGGGGAACAAGATTAAATTCTACCTTTTTTGTCACACTTTTCCAGGTTACGGAGGCAGGTGGATCAAGGGGCAGAATTTGACTAGAATTATTGATCATTTGACTCCTTTTTTGTTGCATTCTACTGTCACCATCCAAAACCCTATAAATCGAATATTTTTGCTCCAGCAGCCTTGGTCTGAAGTGATTAAGTGCAAGGAAACTTGTTTGGTGTGGCTGCGACGCAACTGGAAGTTAAATGGGCTGCTAAATTACTGCTTTTTCGTTAAAAACCCAGAAAACACTGTTCACGTAGTTTTTTAGTTAAAACCCAGAAAAATTGTTCACGTGCTGTGTGAACAGTGTTTTCTGATTTTCAATTTTACCTTGCAGCTCTTGTTTGGCCAGTTTTTGGCTGGGTTTTCGGCATCTTTGGACTCTGATTTGGGGTCTCTTTCATCAATCTTCTTGGCAGGGGAAGCATATTTGTGCTGGAGCTTCAACTCATGGCATCTGTCATATCCCCAACTTGGATTATTTACTTCCGGTCTTTTTTAACTTTGACAAGAATATTGGAAATCTGTTTCATGTAAATCATTTTTGGGTTGTATATATTTTTATATGTATTGATCTAAATGGGATATAATTCTAATATTTGTCCTTGTAGGTCTTTTTTTCTAACCGTATCTATATTATAAGAACTTAAATAGTAAGCTTTCACTTGTTAATTTTTTTGTTAATATATTCTTATTTTTCCAATAAATAATATTAAAAAAACAAAAATTAAAATATTATATCGATTCTTTAGTGGTGTTCTATTGAGATTAAAATCTATACCACACTTATAATATGTATTCATTTAAGTAGTTGAAGAAAATATTACGTATAACCGTAATTCATACATATAGGGTGTTTTTGGTTCAGAAATATTTTTTTATTAGAAGAAAAAAAATCACTTGAAATATAGATTTCTTTTAAGATTAATATATTTAAAAGAATAATATATTTAAATAAATTTTATATATATAAATAATTATTATATTTGGTTGATAGCGATTAAAAAAGATTATAATAAAATTAATTTTATTAAGGTAATTTTTCATATTGAAAGAGAATAAAATAATCTTAGTATTTTTTATATTATATATCACATTAATTTGTAATTAAAAAATTTTGATTATATTTTAATCCTTCATTATAATTTTATAGATGCAGAACATAATACATATTTGGAACAATTTAACAAACATTTAATAACGTATGACCAAACATTTTTAGCCAACAAGTGAAGGGGCATTATTTGGGGTTATAAAAAGGACGCAGTATACTGAATCACTTGATCTCGTCAATCACTGGTTGCGCATGAGTTTGGGATTCGGCCACTTGAATAAACTGAAATCACATTTTTGGTACAACGAAAAATTGAAGTTAAAACCTCCATTAAATCAACTCATTGGCTCTGGAGCATCTCTCGTAACAACACCTTAACAAATCCTCCAACAAGCAAGAAGAATGAAGCAATTTTGCTGATATGCTTGCAACTAAAGAGGGCAATTTATCCGCCAAAAAATGGAAACAAATCCTCCGAATGTGGTTGCAACTGAAAATCAGGCAAGCGTGGAAGTAAATCCTCATATTGTCGCAGCTAAAAATGGCCCTCCCCCTTTTAGTCTTTTTGTCAAATCTTCAATTTATATATATGTGTGTGTGTGTGTGTGTGTGTGGGCACCTAGTTAATTATCACACATTCACAGAGAAGTAAATGGGAATGGGTAGATGTAAGTTTTTAGTTGTGTTTTTTGTCTCCATCTTTGTCTTCTTGAATCCTTGTACAGGGCTGAATGAAGTAATTACCAGCATTTGCCAGCAAACTACAGACCCTAATTTTTGCTTGGAAACATTTATACCAGATAAACGCAGTGATGCAGTTCGTGACGCCCGTACTCTTACCATGCTAGCTCTTTCGATTACCCATGCTCATATTCAACACGCTATGCATACTTTTCCAGATATTCGCAAGACATTAAACGATCGAGTTAGTAAGCATAGGCTAGATGTTTGCGAATATGACTATCGTCGCGCTTTCAGACTTTTCAGAGAAGCTTACTTTCATGTTGACAAGAGGGCTTATTGGGATGCCAGGCACGCTACTGCTAATGCAACAAATTATGTAATCGAGTGTCAAGATGTTTATCGAACCGACCCAATTGCTGAATCACCCTTTGCTGCCGTAAACCTTAAAGTGGTTAGTTTATCAGGACTAATTTATAGAATTATTTCCATGGCAGCTTACAAATTAAATATGGGCTACAGCTCATAAAGCTTCTATTTTTTATGCTACTGCAGAATTCATATCTATGTTTAATCTATAAAATTTCAAATACGATCATATTATGATGTCAGTTATAGCACTCCAAGTTTGATCTTCCAGACATGTATATTCATTTCAACCGTCGGAGAAAGATTACATTTAACCAAAATACATATAATATTATCAACAATACTAAACTTAAACGGACAGAAGCTGAAGTCCCCTTCGCCACCATTATAACCCAGTTTCGTGCAGGTGAAGAAAAGGTATCTGACCCTCAAACTTCAATATAAAAAAATTGTTGCGAACTTTGTAGCGCATCAAGTCTTAAGCAGCCGATGGGGCGGCCACAAACTGAACTGCACCAGCATTTGAGAAAGCATCTATGAATGGCTGCAAGTTGACTGGTTTTGGTTCTGTCTCCCCATCAAAAACCGCGATTAGCCTCTTGTAGTCCAGTGTTTCATCGTTGTAAATATCCCACCATTTCCGCACTAGCATTTTAATATCCTCTCTTTGCATATTCTCTTCCCTTCCTGTGTACCTCCATGGTTTTGATCCCTGTTGATTGATTATAATATTTCCACACTTTAAGTACCCAGATGATTAAAAAATAATATCGAAATTTAACAACAAATACAAATGAATCGCCACTCACCGCAGCACAGTAGTGAACAACTTTCACTTTGTCGAGCTCCACATTCTCTGGGTGACGCCACAACATGGCAAGAACAAGATTGTAAACCAAAGGGATTGGCCTGTAGATGTTCTTGAAAAACATGTTCAAAAAGTCCTGCATAAATCAACAAAACATTGTTAAAACACACAACTTTGAATTTGATTTGGTTCCAATAAAACGGACGAGTTATCGAAGTTAATACCTGCTCTGCAAAAGAGGTAGGAGGAGTAACTCTGAGAGTTTTCAAGAGCTCATTATAGGTAGAGAGGCTGGGCTCAAAAACGAACATGCCAGCATTAAAGTAGGATGCCGGGGGTTCACCCATTTCGGCTGGCCACTCGACCTTGTCAGGGCACTGTTGGCAATACCCGATCTTGTACTGAGGGGTATGGCTCCAAGTTCTTTCACAGAAGCAGTCCATCACAGCGTAGAAATGCCCATCAGGCAAATCAAATAGATGATCAATGTTGTCGTACACCTGGATGTCCCCGTCCAAATATACCATCTTACTATACTCCACAAACTGCATGTTGTACAGTCGGTTATGTTATCGCAATGACGAAAATAGTCCGACAAGAGACAAAATCCATTCCATATAAAAAAAAAACTAGAAGTTTTAGTAGACCCTTCGGGAAACATGGAGATTGACAGAGTCCAAAGTAACTGTAAAAAGGAGACTTGCAATGCATAAACCAAACAAGAGAAAAATAAAAAATGTACCTCCCAGATGCGGAGTTTAGAGTAGTTGATAACGTAATAGGCCATTGCAAATTGTGTCTGGTTCTCAGGTGGATAAACAGGTTCGATCTCCCTTATAATACACCCCTGAGATTCCAAAATCTGGCGATGTTCCTCTGGTACATCGGGTAAAACAGCCACCACCAATGGGTATGCAGTTTTAACCTTTCTTAACCCTTTGGCCAACCCCACAACGCCTTTTACGTAGTCTCCATTACCAGCCAAGAAAGTAACGTATGCTCTGCTAGGTAAACTCACGGGTTTGGTGACATATCCAGTTAGTTTCGCTGAAGCTTGAACAAGTTCAGGGGCCATATTTCAGGAAAGGAGAGAAAGGGCGAGAAGGTGGGAGAGCTTGAAATTGCGGAAACTTGACTTCAGTGTTGTTGGCGCACTGGTTGTATTTTGGCGTGGTGTTGGGGTGTTTAAATAGACGTTAAGCGGAAATAAATGGGTGGAAATTTACTATATTAATCCCTGGAAAATTGGTGTATAGCCCTACACGTTCCATCGATTGTGATCCAACGGTGGTAATGAGAAACGATGGAAGGTTCCCGAATTGGGCCTACAAAAAGAGTCTCAATGGAAGAGACTAGAAGTGGCGAAAGTAGTGTGCGACTAGGTATACTTCACGTGTGGAGTTTTCAGATATAAATTTCATAAATTTTATACTGGAAAAGGATCTCAATTCTGGAACTCCCCGGATTAACTTTGAATGAATGATGCAGAACCTTCGTTTATGTTCTGAATAGACAATCGGGCATGAAATTATATGAAAGGAAAAGCCCTTTCAAACTGAACTACCATAATAATCCATGGAGAAATATAATTAAAATTCATAGTGAGTTTTTATGATTTGGTTAATCATTTAGATAGCGTGTACCTCAATGGACAGCGAACGAAGAAACGGCCAAAGGCATGAAATGGGTGCGTCCAAATACAAAGGCCCAATTCCAAATTCCAGTACACAATTGAAATGTGTGGTTCTAAATGGCTCCACCGCATCAGCGTTGTGGTTTAGATTCTCACGCACCTCCGGCCATCTCATGTGCTTCAACATCTGCTTTTGAAGTCTCGCCAATCTCGATCACACGTGCATTGTCTATGTGTAATGGCAAGTAGTAAGAAACATTTATTGGGCATTTCTTTCTGAAAGTAACTTTTCTTGAATCTTCTTTCATGCGCAATCTGTTATCAAAATATTTGCTGCACATTCATCGATAAAAACTTGGGATTTTCAACCCAGAACCAAAAACCACACAGGCCCATTTTTTTAACGCCCGTTTTACAATATATGAAACTGGAGGTATCCCTGAAGCCTTATTGTAGTTACGTTTGAAAGGTTCAAGAGGAATCCACAGTTGCATCCGAAAGTCAAGAAATCAAAGCTTCTAATGAAAGAATCCGGCTTTCATAAGAACTAAGCCGCTCAGCTTATTTCTCGTAAGCTTCTCTGGGGTTGTTCCCTGAATTTCCCGTCTCTTCCAGAACTTTAAGGTTTGGGTTGAGCAGTTTAATTTGACCCGGACATTAATTGAGATATAGCACGTAAATCATATATTTTTGATAAGCTTTTTAAGTGACGTTTACTTAAAATTTCGTGGCCGTAAGAAGGGTTCGATACTCAGAATAAGAAACTCGTATTTGACCTTCAGACTGGTTAGGAGTGGACCGAACAGAGGGTTGACTTGAATGTGCAAAACAGTGGACGGTGGAGTTTAATAGTATAGGGAGAATATTATAGGCGCAATTCACAGGATTTTTGTTTACCCACAGAAATCTTTGACCATATTTTCTCCATTTTTTTTCAATGTGGGTCTTGTTCAGAAATGTGCCACTGAGTGGGGTGGACCAGTGTCCAGAAATTCTTTTCTTCTGTTGCTGGGACCTTTCACCCATTCAAAGGGCAGGTCCAATGTCGACAGATTCCGTCGACCTCATCACTTGAGCTGCCATATCCATCATTTAAATTCGTCATCTATGTTTCGTCAGAAGAATATTTGGATTGATCCGGATTCGCATTGCTCGATCCGTAAGCAAAATTCGGGTATATAACTGAAAATACGCACGATTATTCAAGAGAGAAAAAAAAAAAAAAAAAAAACCTGAATTTCGGGTTCATCTCATCTGCCGAGTCTCAAAGCTCCAATACTGTTGTATGGGGTAGGCCCAATGACTATTTTCTATATAAAGTTTGTTAAAATAATAAATTTTTATCTTTTGAGTTTTAAAATGTTAAGTTGTAAATAAATTTATTAATTAATTTTTTTAGTTTGAAAATTTATCTTAAATTTTAAAAAAAATTAAAATACTAACTAATTTTATAATATTGTATTTTGATCCATTTTTGGGGTATAATTAATATTTTTGAATTATAAAGAGATATATGAAAATTTTTTAAAATACGCCCAAAATTTTTTAAATTTTCAAAAACCTTTAAATTTTTTTTAATTAACAATTTAACATTTTGAGAAAAAATATAATTTACTCTCAAACTTTTGAAAGGATGCTGAGAGTATACATAGTTTAGTTTAGTGCAATTTAAGAAATTTTTTAAACCAAATTAAAAAAAAAATGGTTCGAAATATTTTTAAACCAAACTATTTTAGGTTTTAAGAAAATTTTAAAAAATATAATTTGGCCTAATTTTGATTACGTTTTGAATATATTAAAAATCATTCACTTTCAAATATTTTAAACTTAATAAATTATACTTGAATTATAGTCTTCTAAAACACAAAATGAACATGAAATACATACATAACAAACATACAAAAATTTGACAAAATCAATATAAATAAGCATGGATTTAAATTGAACCAAACTCGAATTAAACCCAAACTTAAACCTGTTTGAGTTTGGTTCGGGTCAAAGATGTTAGATCGAGTTTTACAAATTTTTATATAGATGAAGTTCAAGTTCAAATTCAAGAATTAAACTCGAGTTCGGCTTATTTTTATAGTTAGATTTATTTATTTATTGTTCAACTCTTGATGTTTTGATGATGATAAAAATATGATTAAGTTGCTAATTAATGATAAAAATGTGTTTAAGTTGCTAATTAATCTCTTGCATGAAGTAATTTATGACAAAGAAGGGAGAAAAAGTTTATTTTTACAGGATATTGGTCTCGCACGACCGTGTGCTATTGAAGCACGACTGTGCTTGACCAAAAGGGTCCTCGTGTGTCCACAACACGGGACTATACATCTGAATGTGCGAGGTTCTGTAAAAATCTGAAGGAAATTTTTAGAACCAACATGGGTGTGTGTTCATGATGCACGACCGTGTGTGTGCACAACACGGGTAACGCACTATCAACTCAACCGTGCAGCTTGACCGTACAAAGTCAAAAATATCAAAAGTTAAGAACACGACCGTGCGTATTTGAAGCACGACCGTGTGCATAATTTATAAAGAGCACAGGATACCAAGCCGTGTGAGAAAACCGTGCATGAAGGGTCAAAGTAAGACAGTCAGCGCACGACTGTGCACATGGTAGATGCATGACCGTACGTGATGACAAGTGAAAAGCACTACCAAGAAGTCGTGCAAGGACTGGTCGTGCAAGAGCATAAAGGCACATATTCAACACACGACCATGCAGATATGACACACGACCGTGCACTAGCATAAAATCACTCGTGTGCTGCTCGTGTGTTCATCGTGCAGCCAAGTCGTGCGAACCTCTGGAATTTTGGGCAAAAACCATGAAGTGTTGAAGCACGACCATGCATAAAGGGCACACGACTATGAAAAGTTGAAGCACAACCGTACGTCAAAGACACACAACCATGCACCATTGGCGCTAAGCTTTTATTTCGACCATTGGAGTTTGATCGATGTAATAAATGCAGCAAGCACAACCGTGCACTTGAAGAGTATGATCGTGCTCCTGGAAAATTTATTACAGAACATACTTTTTCAACCACCTCAACGGATACAAAGCTAGCAAAACGGCTCCTTGCTATTCTAGGCAATGAATGAAGTATAAAAGGAGACTCATTTGAAGTGAAGAAGGTTACTGAAACGTATTGCAAAAAATTCAAGCCATCTACTTCACTCTTTGATTACTCTTTCTCTCTCTAAGCTTATACACCCATACACTTGAGAGATATTTGTACTTAATATCTGATTCTCAGCCTATTCAGAGGCAAAAACAATTACTTTATTGATTATCATTTCTTCTGTAAAAAGGGCGAAATTTCCTTGTGGAAAAAACTATTGTATCTTCGGGTTTTGAAGATAGTGGAAACTTTAATCGGGTTTGATTGAAGAAGATGACGTCGGAGGTTTGTGTTCAAAGCTCCAAACATCTATAAATTTGGCTGAGTAATTTCTAAACTCTCACTCTTTTTATTGTGCTTTGTTATTATTATTATTATTGTTGTGATTATTGCCTTAAAATTTTAAATAATCCTATTCACCCCCCCCCCCCCTTAAGTATTATTTCTCTAGTTATTAAGGGTTTTTCATTTATAATAAACATATTTATTATTACTTATTAGAAATGTAAATATTTTATTATAACTTGTTAAAAACGTAAATGTATTTATTATAATTTATTGAAAATGTAAATATATTTATTATGACTTATTAAAAATATAAATATATATTATAATTTATTGGATTGAAAACGTAAATATATTTATTAACATAAATTTATTTATAATTTATGAAATAAGCCCAAGTTTGGTTCTTATTGTTCAAGTCTGAGTTCAAAATTTTAAAAGTCATAATCTGAGTTTGAGTTCAAGTTTAAATCACGATAGTTTGTTATAGGCTCATTCGAGTCTAACTCGAAATCGAGCTCGAGCATTTTCAGTTCAAATTCAACCCTAAATATAAAAACCAAATTGTGTAAATCCTTAAATTTATTACATTATATTTGAGGTTTTTTTTATTTATTTATGTAATTATCATTTTAAATTTTGTTAAGAGGTGTATTGAATTTTTAAAAATTTTAAAACACTTTCAAATTTTCCTTTTTTAATTTTCAAAACCCCCAAAAAAAAAATCCATTGGCATCATTATCTAATAATTTTTAATCAAAATTAATATAAAAATAATTTTAACATAGGGTAGAAAATGATCTCTTAAAATTCAAAGTATGAGAATCTGTCATTTTATTAAACTTTGGATACGAAATGGTCATTTAACCTATATAAATATTATAAAATACGATTTATGATTTAGCTTGATTTCGAAATCACCTAAAATGCAACACAAATGGTAAATTGTTCTTGCAAAATTTATTAACCAAAACCAAATTGTTTTAGAAACTAAATTTTAATTTTTTAATAATTTAATTAGATTTAACGATTTAAACCAAATTATGTATACCATTAAAATGAGAAAGAAAAGGATAAAAATAAAAGAAAATAGAAAATTTTATACAAAATAATATTTATATTTTTTATTTAAGAGAATTTGTTAATAAAATTAGATGACAATTAAAAATTTAGTTTTACAAAATCCCACCCTAGGTTTTCATAAATAACAATGTCCCACCCATCAATTTTTTGAAATCCAAATATCTATCTATAAAGCATTTCTCATCCAATTCTATCAATATTTTGGTGAAATGATCAAAATGCCCTCAACTAAATGAAAAATTAAGAAGTGAAATAAAATATAAACAATATCAAAATATTAAACTATTATTAAAATATTACAAAAAAATTTTAAAAATATACAAAAAAAATTAAAAATTAAGAAAATTAAAAGCAACGCTAACCTCTACCAACAGTGTCATTGTCACATAATGTCCCAAAATAACTATTTGGTTCATAAACTAGTTCTATCTGTTTACCTCATTTACTAAGATTTGGTGAAGACAATCAAATTTGGTTGTCTTTACCATCATTGGTGGTTAGAATTAGTAAACTTTATTCACAATGATTGTTTTTTACTATCATTGATAATCAAAGAAGTCAGATCTAACCATCATATGGATCAAGTGATCATTTTCATTTTCGATCACTTAATTCTTTTTCTAGTAGTTATTATTATTGACAATGGTGGTTATTGTTTTTGTTTTTTAATTTTAATTTTAATTTTTTATATTTTTATGATTTTATAAAAAGTTATTTTATTATTATTATTATTTTAATTTTTTTTCAAATTTTTAGTATTATTGTTATTTATTAAATTCTTTTTATTTAAAAATATAAAAATATTTTTTCAATTTTTAATATTTATCCATTAACAGATAAATTTAACATTTTATCAATAAATAAATGTTTAAATAAAAAAATTTATATGTGAAAATTTATCATTTAATGTATTAAGGGGTTTGATGGCAGGCGGCGAAGTATAATTGGACTGGATACAATGCATAATTGATTAAGGTTGTTTTTGAGATGACGAGATGCGATTAGATGGGACTTGAGCGGAGGTGATTTCATACGTCAAAATCGAACTGGACAGCTAAAAAAGAGCCTGAGTTGGACACAAGAAACAGCAATTTTGGGCGGTTAAGCAAAGAGATCTTTTTACTGTTGAGATCGTTGATCTGCCTCTAATGATCGTCGTCGTCGTCGTCGTCGTCGTCGTCGTCATTATCATCTTCTTCCTCTTCTTCTTCTTACGCCCATTTCCAATTTGACTATTCAGTTTGTCCCTGAGTCTCTTGACTATATTTGGCTTTACAAATATACTTGATTCATCTCCTCGACATGGCAAATCAATCTACCACGCAACTCCATCATAATTATACATACAAGTCAACAACGGAATTCTATCTTTCTTGTGAGGGAAGTAAACCGCAAAATTTTTAATCCCAGAAAGGACATCAGGGACTCCAAAGCTATCCTCAAGAACAGTATTTCTGGCAATAATTGAGCGCCACTTTTGTATACTTCTAAATGCTTTCATGTCTACAAAGAATGATTCGATAAATGGTGGAACTGTTTTGACAATTATTTTCCTTCAATAAAGTACCCCAGTCACATTATATATGATATATGCTCCATCACCTCATTTGATTGGGATTTACATCACATTTCTGTACTGTACAATGCAATATGATGCATGATTTCAGTGTCCCTTCAAACAATCTTTCTCCAGCAAAATCTCTGAGCCAACCTCATCTTAGGAAAAAAGTGCATTACAATTTGTTAAACTTTTTTTACCTTTAATGGCTGCGGGTGTAGGCACAGCATAGGGCACAGGTAGGTATATATTTAAGATTTGATCATCTTCAATTAAAGTGACAGGTAGCATCAAATATGTAACTTCAGCTGGTTGGACGCTGTTAAGAAATGAAATGAAAATCGAGTGTCACTGTCATTGATTTGATTGTGTGATTATAATCCAAGTAAGTGATACTTTTATGAAAGCAGATGGTATAGATGCTCTTTATTACTTTACACTTTAATGAAAATCCCCAATAGAATGTTGCATTTTGGCAGGAGAAAGGAACAAATAGAAAATATAATTTGATTTGATTTCTTGGTAAAACAAATTTCATGTATGCCTGAAGATACGGTCAACCAAATATAGAAATCTTGTACACGCTACCTTCGTTATCACCAATCCACCATTCCCTCAGAGGAATTTTTCTATTTATATGAATAGAAACAATACGTTATGAGACTCAACTCTTCCATTATTTCATATATTCTATGACTTGCTTTGATGCGTATTTTTCTATTCTTACAGATACGGACAGACATATTGAGAAGAACATGCAGATAAAAAGAGCAAGAGGCAGTAAAAGTTTGGCTGAAAATGGAGATTTATGAGCCCTATTTAGAAATGAAATAGTAGTAATGGCATATAGAATAAATGCAAAGGCTAAACAACAAACAGTATATATTAGAAATCTTAGGCTCCCTTTGACAGGACCATCCATCAATTCAAGCATGAAAATATGTGTGGTACATGCAGATTCCTTATCTATTATTGCAACCAGACAAGAACCATGTGAAAAATTGGCACATTGTTGCCTTAATATGTACATGGTATATAGATTTTTATGCTTATCAATTAATCAATAATTTCAAGATAGATAAATATGAAAAACACCAATGACAGCAAACTAAAAGAGTACCAATTCATTTAACCACAAAGTAAATGGCTTCTTTGGATTTATTCCACTCCTTGATTCCCATGCGCTCATCCAATAATATAGCTGGGTAAACAATATTCTATCTGGGAAATTCTATTATATTCCCAATTTGACTGGTTTAGGAAAAGCTTTTTCTTCGCAATATGCTCTATATAAATACATGCACTGATTAAGCTCTTTATTGTATCAAATTTTATATCACTTAAATGGACTTGTGGATAGATAAAATTCACTTTATTCAATTCTTCAGAGTCCAGTGGCCACATTAGATTATGTGTGGTCATGGAATATTATTGTGGAAACTGGTAAGTATACCTTCAAAAGGATAAAAGATGCTTCAAACAAAGAATTTATTCTTCTCTTGCTGGCTTTCTTCCATCGAATCCCCCTTTAGGAGACAGGAATTTAACTGACAGAAAATTCATTTGACTATAGATTTCACACTTTCTAAGGATTAAAACAGATTTTCTTTTATTAAACAATAATCTTGGATTAACACTTTAAAAATTACAGAAACTCGCATAAACTTAGAAATGACTCCTGTAATTTGCTTCAACAATTTTAGAACAGTTGAGGGAGGAGGGGACTAGCAGTAGTGGTCGGTCAATAATTTTGATGGAAATCTTTGTCCACTTAGGCATTCACATGGTGGAAATCAAGTCGGTATTATAATTTAGAATTAAAAAAGTCATGGCTGGTCTTCGAACAAGTCGCGTTGTGGCGGGCGGAGTATGCGTGTACGACAGACATTAAAGAGCCAGCGAGTCAAACTCCAAGTTCTTTCTTTTGTTATTTCATCATTGAATATATTTTCTGAAATACGTTTAATTATATAATCTTAATATAAATATTTTTAAACAAATAATTCCTTAAGTTATTCAATTATGTTTGGCGCGTTCTGGCGATCTCACATGTCATTTTCCCTTATTGTGGTCAGCTGAATCCCAGTCTCCCCCTTTCAACTCTCTATATAATCTCCCTCTCTAATCAAATCTTTGCCAAGGGCTAATACATCGTTTCTAACTTCCATCTTAATCAAAATACCCATATTCTTCTTCATCTTCTAGCTAAAACCCTGAATTGTATTCAAATTAATGGAGGCACACATGAGAGGTTTTAGTTCTTCGACTTATTATCAAAAAAGTGAACAGGAGGTGGCTGTGAGAAAAGGGCCATGGACTGATGAAGAAGACTCCTTGCTTACAAACTACGTTACCATTCATGGTGAAGGTCGTTGGAACACTGTAGCTATCTGTGCAGGTCAATGATTGAATGTCTTTGATATTCTCTTTTACAAGCTTTGTTTCTTAAGACTAACGGCGAGATGTACAGGACTGAAACGAACGGGAAAAAGCTGCAGACTAAGGTGGCTAAATTACTTGCGTCCAGATATTCGACGAGGAAACATCAGTCTTCAAGAACAAGTTTTGATTCTTGAACTCCACTCTCGCTTCGGAAATAGGTAGTTATATTTATCATAACTCCTTTATTTTCGTTCTAATTGAGTCTTTAACGAATATGTGTTTAATATTAATTGAAAATTAAAATTGAAGGTGGTCAAAAATAGCAGAACACTTGCCGGGAAGAACAGACAATGAGATAAAAAACTACTGGAGAACAAGAGTTCAAAAGCAGGCAAAGCAGCTCAAATGTGACGTCAATAGTAAGCAATTTAGAGATGCCATGCGTTACGTTTGGATGCCTCGTTTACTTGAGCAGATCCAAGCAACTTCCGATTCGTCAACGGGTCAACCCACTTCTAACATCGCCACCACAACCAACACCAACATCTATCCTTCAGAAAGTATGAGTACTCATGCAGAGAAATACACGAGTCAAGTGTATCATTCCACTGAATCAGGGTCCGAACCAAGTTTCATGCCTGAGTCGTCTGGTGCTTCCTGGGACTCTGCGGATGCACATGTTTCTCCTGCTTCAGATGCCAATCTGGACAATTCACAGAACTGGTCGGACTTCAACCCAGAAAGCATGTCTGAATCATGGTTCTGGTCTAAACCGGGATTGGATATTCACGATTTTGAAACCCAGAACAATAACGAGTGGCTAGATGGCGGTGAGTCATTGGAAAGTTTGTTGGCTGATGCGAATGTTTGGTTCTATCAACAGCAGCCATATGACTAGGATCAGAGATGATTTTGTTTACGTGACGCATCAAATTTATCAAACGGGTCTTATGGGAAGCTAAGTTCCTAGTGATATTACGGCTAACACCGCATAATTGACCACTCGGTGGTGTACAGATAATTTTGTTAATAAGGACATAAGTTTTAATAGTGAATCTCATAATAATATTCACATGGATGCTTCAACATTCCTTGTACGTCCAAGAAATAAAATAAAATAAAACATGCCCGATGATTTTTTTAATATTCCTGTTCCACCTGGAAATGGTTTACACCTTTCAGTCACTTCACGTTCGCGTCGTCTAGATGAAATGGTTTACACGTTTCATTCGTATGGTAAGACTTGAGTTCTGCAGAACTGAATGATCTCTCCGTGCGGAGAGTGTAAACATGGTGGAAGTATTTGAGCAAAATTGGCATTAAACTGGTGTCTGATAGCATATATTTTAATAACTAAGATTTAATTCCTGGGTGTAGTTTCCTCGACTGAAGGACTAACTGCCGCATCATTTGAAAACTCATACACCACACATGGCCATATATGTAGTTCATACTGTCAGAAGTCATCAAAAGAAGATTGTGTTGTCTGCAGTTCGATTGTTAGGAGTTTCTTCCTTTTACCCTTGACTTAGTGGGAGACTTGGAGAAGAGGAAGCGAGATCTAAAAAATATGTGCAGTCAGTGATTAGCCTGAAGGCTTTTGATAATAAAGTATGCCAAATGTGTTGATCCCGCCCAAGGTTGTCTAAAATGACAAAGTCCCGCCCACAAAGTATTAAAAAATCAAATACCCACCCCCTCATCAAATTCAATTAATTTTTTAAAAATGACCAAAAGACCCTCAATTAAAAAAATAAAAAACTATAATAAAAATATGAAATAATTAAATATTGAAATATTTGTAAAAAATTTTAAAAATTAATAAAAATATATTAAAAATTTTTAAATTAAAAAAAATGAAAAAAAAAGAGTCACAACCATCGACCAAAATTTGAGGGTAATGGTTGTCGTAAATTTAATTAAATAGTCGTCTTGTTTGGTAGAGATAATTAGATATGATCGTCACATTTTCTGTCGAGGCAATCTGTCTCTACCATTGATAATGATTGAAAAAAGTTAAAAATTATCGATCGTGTTAAAACCAACTGTTTTTAAACACTATTAATAGTAAAGACAACTATATCTAACTGCATCTACAAAATAAAATTATTAGTTCTTATTGTCATTCGAATCAAATAACTTTTTTTGAATACCCGGTTAATGGTAACTATTATCATTTAAAATGTTATCGACAATAATGGCCGATTTTTGAAATTTTTTAATTTAATATTTTATAAATTTTAAAAATCATTATTAATATTTTAATATTTAGTTTATATATTTAATTTATAAATTTAATTATTTTAATATTTTTATTATCATTTGAATATTTTTATTATCATTTGAATATTTTTATAAAATTTGTTTTATTTTTTAATATTTTTAAAAAATAAAAATATTTTTTTAATTATTATTATTATTTAACGATTAATCATTAAATTTAATGATTAATTTTAGTTAATAGATTAATATTTAATTTTTTAAAAATTAATAATGATTTAGAATAAGCCTAGGTAGTTTTAAGGCCAAAGGACATTTTCCCACCCATAGTTTGAGCCGGGGACATTTTCCCACCCGCTTAAGTTTAAAAGCCCGAAGTCCCACCCGTCTGCTGTTAAAATTAACAGAGTTAACTAATTTGATGGCGAAATGACTGATTTATCCCTCAACAGGTTAAATGACCCAAATACCCCTAAAATAAAAAATTATTTTACCCTTATATAATTAAATGACCATTTTACCCTCAAAATTGAAATGACCCTTTTACCCTTGAAATTGAAATTACCCTTTTACCCTTATATAATTAAATGACCATTTTACCCTCAAAATTGAAATGACCCTTTTACCCTTAAAATGAAATTACCCTTTTACCCTTATATAATTAAATGACCATTTTACCCTCAAAATTGAAATGACCCTTTTACCCTTAAAAATGAAATTACCCTTTTACCCTTATATAATTAAATGACCATTTTACTCTCAAAATTGAAATGACCCTTTTACCCTTAAAAATGAAATTACCCTTTTACCCTTATATAATTAAATGACCATTTTACCTTAAAAAATGAAATGACCATTTTGCCCTCAGCTTGAAATTACCATTTTACCCTCAAGAAATTGCACCTTATTTAAATGACTATTTTGCCCTTGGCTGGTGAAATTAACAAAATAACCTTGCTGAATCTAAAACATGTAATTTGGAAGTCCGGAAAATTAGGAATCCTGAATTTGGGTTAAATGAATTAAGCCATCAATTTCTGGATTACAACTTTGCAGCTGTGATAAAGTTCAACTTAATAAGCAATTAAATGGATTAAGCAATTAAATGAATAACCAGCTGATGGCTGGTCTGGAGAATTGCAGGACATGGAATGCATTTTCCAGAAATCTGGAAAATGCAGAAACATGGAATACATTCTGGGCAGCCCCAACAACAAATTCCCACCAATGCAACATAGCATTCCACACAATGAAATCTGGAATGCATTTTCCAGAAATCTGGAAAATGCAAAAACCTGAAACCTGGAAAATGCAGAAACATGGAATGCATTCTGGGCAGCCCCCTACAACAAATTCCCACCCATGCAACACAGCATTCCACACACAAGGAAACAGCACACACAATGCAATCTGGAAAATGCAAAAACCTGAAACCTGGAAAATGCAGAAACATGGAATACATTCTGGGCAGCCCCCCACAACAAATTCCCACCCATGCAACACAGCATGCCACACACAAGGAAACAGCACACACAATGCAATCTGGAAAATGCAAAAACCTGAAACTCAGCAAACTGCAGAAACATGGAATGCATTCTGGGCAGTCCCCTACAACAAATTCCCACCCATGCAACACACCCATGCAACACACAAGGAAACAGCACACACAATGCCCTGGAATGCATTTTCCAGAAATCTGGAAAATGAAAAAAACATGAAACCTGGAAAATGCAGAAACATGGAATGCATTCTGGGCAGCCCCCTACAACAAATTCCCACCCATGCAACACACCCATGCAACACACCTATGCAACACACCCATGCAACACACAAGGAAACAACACACACAATGCCCCGGAATGCATTTTCCAGAAATCTGGAAAATGCAAAAAAACATGAAACCTGGAAAATGCAGAAACATGGAATGCATTCTGGGCAGCCCCCTACAACAAATTCCCACCCATGCAACACACCCATGCAACACACAAGGAAACAGCACACACAATGCCCTGGAATGCATTTTGCAGAAATCTGGAAAATGCAAAAACCTGAAATCCGGAAAATGCAGAAACATGGAATACATTCTGGGCAGCCCCCAACATCAAATTCCCACTCATGCAACATCGCATCAATTTCCAGGAATGTAGCATGACTTTTCAAGAAAATTGGAAAAACAGAAATGTAGAATATGCACCATAGGATCCAATAAGTGCAGAAAATGCAACATAAAATGTATTTCCAGAAATCTGGAAAATGCAAAAACCTGGAATAGCCAACACAACCATCAATCAACAAATTCCCACCCATGCAAACATAGCATCTATTTCCATCAATGTGGACTGAATTTTCCAGAAATATGGAAAATGCTGGAATCTGGAATATGCAGCATATGCAACAAACATCAGCAATGCATTCTGAATATTCTAGACTACAGATGCTGATAAAAGGTAACACAATAATCATTATGCACATTCAGGAATTTAAGTACAAAAACTGGAGGACTGCAAAAATCAATCTAAATTGCATCAATCAAATGGAAATGCAAAACTCAGATAAATTCCCATAAATCAGAGCAATTGCCATTCACAAAAAAGTGAGCACAATCATGCAAGCCACTATACATCAGTTTACAACAAAATTGGAACATACAAGGCAGCTTATATAGAGAGTCATTCTGGTCACTGGTTTCGTTAGCCTTAGTGTTGCTGGTGTGTGGAAGAAGAGGCAAACTCTGACCTAGCAGATTGACTTGTCATTGTTGGAATTGTTCTGCCCTGCCATTAGGAAAAAAAAAGGTGGAAGACAGGTTAGATAAGTAGCTAACTGAGGAGGAACCAGAAAAAAATTTAAATAAATAAATAAAGAAGAAAGGCAGCAGTAGAAAAAGAAGGTAAAAAAGAAGAATAGAGTACGGATGTTGCAAAATTACCATTACATTTCTCCTCCCAGCAGAATCTCCATTGATTGGGCAAGACCTCTTGTTATGTCCTGTTTGATTGCAACTACTGCATCTCACAGTGGATAACTTTTTCCTCTTCCCCTCTTCAGTGGGGTCTCTCCTCCGAGCTTTCCTTGGTCTGCCAGATTTTGGGTGTCTCACTGGTGGCTGTAGAGTATCAAAATCCAGAGAAGGCCAGCTCCTCCTGTCTGGAACAGGATGAATCATTCCAGCATACGTTTTCATGTATGCTGGAATCCTCATGCTCCCATCAACAAAGTTTTCGAAGTTGGAAATATTCATATGCAGCAAACTGCAAACTGCATGAAGACAGGGGATGCCCGACAACTGCCATAACCCACAGTCACACTCTTTCTTCTCCAGGTTAAGTGTGTGGGTTCTGCTGGGAATAAGACTCATATCCATTACCTCAAACTCCTGCCCACCAGCATGTAGTATGGTCACATTCCTTGCCATTTCAATGGTCTTGTTCAGTCTCCGCATGACCAATGGTGGCAATGGAGTGACCCATTCCCTTCCAGCCTGTAATCTCTTCTGCATCCTCTGGGTAATCCTCCTCCTGTACAGCTCACACAAACTGAGAATGGGCAGCTCCCTATCTCGCCCCAACCAGCTGTTGAATGTCTCGCTTAAATTATTGGTTAGATGATCGGATTTGGACTCAGTATCGAACCCAAACCTCGACCATTGCTGGGGCTCATTCTCAACAATCCAATTATGGGCCTTCTCATCAAACAACCTTATAGAAGTTAAAGCTGTATCAAAATCCACCTTGTTGCTTGCTCTACATACGGCCCAAAACAGATTACGAAGGTGAACTCCAGGGAAATTCCTTCTGAAATTAGCATACACATGCCTGGCACAGTATCTAGTATTGGCACCAGGCCACTGATTTTCAAGAGCATTAATTATTCCCTTTTGCCTATCACTGATGAAAGTGATAGGCATGACCTGACCCAAAAAATCCTTCAGCTGTTTCAAGAAGAAATTCCAGCTTTCATTGTTTTCGACTTCACAAATGGAAATTGCAAGTGGGAAAATCCCACTATTTGCATCCAATGAAACTGCTGACAGAAGCACCCCCCCAAAGGGACCTTTTAGATGGCATCCATCAACACCTATGAAGGGCCTGCAACCCTCAAGAAATCCCATCTTTTGTGCACCAAAACTTATAAAAAACCGATGAAATCTAACAGTTGAAGGTATCTCCTCCCTTATTACCTTCAGGACAGTCTTCGACCCGGGATTTGTGACTGAAATAATTTGACAGTAACGGGGCAACCATGTGAAGGAGGCTGCATGTTCCTCCACAGTCATTCCAGTGGCTATTTTCTTAGCCCTGTAAAGTTTCTTGGCATTGATTTCCAAAAAAAAATCCCTATCCAATTGGTCTGCTAATGGTCGAATGCTGTAACCTTGCTGAGACCTAATAAAGCTACCCATCTTTTCAGCTATCCAGGCAGAAGTAGCAGCTCGGTTATTCTTCACTCTGAGACAATTGTGTGTATGTTCATAGACTCTTATTTGGTAGGACTGCTTGTCTACCATCAGTGCTGCATATAAATGAAATGGGCAAGATTCAGTGGTACAAACCACTTTTATTCGTCGCTTCTCATTATATATCTTCCTCAAAGCAAAGCCTCTCTGGATTGTGTAGTCCTTTAAGATTTTCCTAAAATGGTAGACACTTTCGAAGACCTGTCCCACCTCAAAATAGATCTTTCCATCTGCTCCATATCTGAATGAGTGCCCCTTCATGAACCTGGACATGGTACTTGCCCTGTCTGCCTCAGCTGATAAGTCACTGTGTCCAGCCTCGCTCCCAGATTCATAATTGGACAGTTCCCCCCTGTCATCAGCATGCACAATTCCACCAACTTCCCTTTCGAAATCCCTCTCTTCATCTCTGGTGTCACCTCCATAGTCACACTCATTTCCATCATCATTAGAGTTGTCACTCCAGTGTATCTCCTCATCACTTAAATGTATTTCGTCGTACAGTTGTTCATCCTCATCAGGTTCTGTTACAGTGGGGTGTGATGGTTGGGCTTGGGCTTCTGGTGGTGGCAGAGCAGGACTAATTTGTGTCTCAAGTGGCATGAACTCAACATACATTTGAATATTTTCTTTCCCCTCCTGTCGATACACTTCAAAAAGAAACATCATATCTTCGTCACTGTCGATTATGATTTTCCCCTCCCCTGTGGGCATGTCAGCATGTACCTTGATCTTCTCATCAGTATATAAATGAACCTCTTCATTCTCATTTACAATACATTCTTTCATGTCTTTTATGAAAACAATGAAGCTGTACTCATCTGGGTCGACATTCTTAATTTCACACTTTTCTCCACAAACTTCAAATTTCAGGTTAAAGACCATGGTTGACTTCATCCTATAAGCAGTCAATAGGATAAACACCCTTACTTGCAGACAGTAACCATGCAGACCATATTTGTAACCATTAAAGCACATATCATGCATGCAGCACACAACCCACACACAATGCAGCAGAACACAGCAGCCCACACACAGAATGTTATGCATGCAGAATGCAAAGGACAAATTCCCACCCATGCAGACCATGTTTGCCCACAGCCCCACCCATCCCAGCACCCAGCCAACTCAACTCAGCAAACCATGCAACACACAGCCACCCAAGAATGTGGGGGGAAGGTACGTGGCATTGTTACACCAGAGGGACGAAGGTTTAGTCCTTCCTTCGCACCAGTAGCACTACGCCCTCGGGTTTCCAGCCTATATACCATTCACCACACAATGCAGCAGCACACACCAGCCCACACACAATGCAGCAGCACACACCAGCCCACACACAGAATGTTATGCATGCAGAATGCAAAGGACAAATTCCCACCCATGCAGACCATGTTTGCCCACAGCCCCACCTATCCCAGCACCCAACTAACACAACTCAGCAAACCATGCAACACACAGCCACCCAGGAATGTGAGGGGAAGGTACGTGGCATTGTTACACCAGAGGGACGAAGGTTTAGTCCTTCCTTCGCACCAGTAGCACTGCGCCCTCGGGTTTCCAGCCTATATACCATTCACCACCCAACCATGCAGCACACAACCCACACACAATGCAGCAGCACACACCAGCCCACACACAGAATGTTATGCATGCAGAATGCAAAGGACAAATTCCCACCCATGCAGACCATGTTTGCCCACAGCCCCACCCATCCCAGCACCCAGCCAACACAACTCAGCAAACCATGCAACACACAGCCACCCAGGAATGTGGGGGGAAGGTACGTGGCATTGTTACACCAGAGGGACGAAGGTTTAGTCCTTCCTTCGCACCAGTAGCACTGCGCCCTCGGGTTTCCAGCCTATATACCATTCACCACCCAACCATGCAGCACACAACCCACACACAATGCAGCAGCACACACCAGCCCACACACAGAATGTTATGCATGCAGAATGCAAAGGACAAATTCCCACCCATGCAGACCATGTTTGCCCACAGCCCCACCCATCCCAGCACCCAGGCAACACAACTCAGTAAAGCACTGAATATATAAACAGCCATCAAATAATTTGTAACCAAAGCATGAATAGAGAGCATGTTAACACATCACTGCACAAATCACTGCATAACCCACTACATTGTATTATCAGTATACATTAGAGCATAAACCAGGAACGTTTGGACTTGTTATCAATATAGTTGTTATCAGCAGCATTAAAACACAACACTGCATAGTAAGAAATCAACAGGTTATCATTAGAAGCAGCACTTATGTTAATATATCAAATTATCATAGCCACCAGAATGCAACGTAAAACCCTAATGCACTCCCACAAAATTTTAAGTACATTTTCGCTCCATCAATAGAATTCAATACATATTCAGAACTGCATCAACTTACAACCAAAACCGAACCTCAACAGAATGCTTTAAACTTATGTCTTCACACTGTACACCAATTACATGCAAAGAATACACGTAACAACCACAAACCCTAAACCAAAGCATGCACTCCAGTTGCCAAACAGAAACCCTAGACACCACAACACTTTCTGTTGTCTAGAACTCGACTACACACATCAATACAGAAAACCTCAGACACCGTTCACAGCACCACCAATACAGTTAACAAACGAAATACATAAAAGCATCCACAACACAAGTCTTTCGGAAACCATACCTCCCTTGTAGAAGACGTAAATGTTCAAACTAGTTGAAGAAAGCACTTCACACGTTCTTATATTTTACCTCGAACAACCAGACGCACCCACACAACTAAAAAAGCAATCCTCGTCTTTGTCGTCTCTCAGACACCACCTTAGAAACCGTCGTCAACTTTCGTCTCCGTCGTCCTTCTCGTGCTTACTTATGCCGTGAACCATAATTATTTACAGATTTTCACTCACAAATGACGATCGATGAAGAGTTTCAGCAAGTTTTCAGAGTGCTTCGAAAGAAAGAGAAACTTTCAAACACAGGAATTCCAAACGAACGAGATGAATTTTGTTTCCAGATTTTAATCGGCCTTCCACGCGTCATACTCCTATTGGCTACAATTTTAATTTCTCAAAATTATTTGAATTCATCAGCTGTTAAATGACGTCCCTGCCCTCCATGCGTCGTCTCCCTGTCGGCTCAAAATGTCCCAACTAATCCCATCCGTTGATACATTCACAAATAATTTGAACCGTTGGATTGCATTTGCATTTATTACTGCATTCATTACAACTGGATTAAATCAGTGCACGAGTTCCCTTGCACGCCGATTTCATCGCCATTTGGATTCCCGCTCAGCCACGCGTTGATCCTTCATCGTTACACGCAGACGCAAGCCGATTACTCGCGACGAGTTTTCCCTTCATTTTCGAATGAAATTTTTCCTCCCCAGCTGTCAGCCTCCCAGCACACCATCCATCTCTTAAATCACACGCTTCCACGCTGCCGCCGTCTGACACATTAAATGCGGGCCCACATTTAAATTTAAACTCTGCCTCTCTCTTCAGTTTATAAAATAAACTAAATTTTTAATCCCAGCTTCAAATTACAATTACGCCCTTCTCAGTAACGTTTTCTGTAACGGGCAGCAGGCAACGGGTGGGACTTCGGGCTTTTAAACTTAAGCGGGTGGGAATTTGTCCCCGCCTCAAACTATGGGTGGGAAAATGTCCTTTGGCCTTTTTTTTACTCTCTGCCAATGCATGTGCGCATTTCCTTCCTTGGGTAGGCTATGTGGTTATTTCTTTTGGCATTTTTCCCAACGTCTATATAAGGCATGCATTCATTTGGAAACAGGAGGGGAGGATTTTCGGGGAAGAGAGGATTTAAAAAAAAAAAAAAAAAGCAAGAACAAAAAAAAAGAAAAGAAAAAAAAGAGAGAAAAATTTTGGAAAAATTTAACTTATTTAAAAATTAATTTGTGTGCTCTACAATTTTTGGTTCAGCATTGATAAACTTCGAATCAACAATCTTCAGGTAAGCCCTTGAGGGGGAATTTTTTCAGTAATACATTTGTAATTTTATGTTGTATTTTTTTTTATATTATGTATTTATATTTTATATATTTTGTGAATTTTTTTTCTTTCTTTTGTTGTGTTGTAATTTTTATTAGCATTTCGCATGTTATATATTGATACCATTTTTTTGTACATTCTGTATTGTTACTATATTAGTATTTTGTATTTTAAATTTTGTTTGCATGTATATTATATTATATTGCATGTATGTATAATAATTTTTCTGTAAGGGTACATCAAGGACACTGCATGTATTCGTATACATTGCATATATATATGCTTTTGCATGTACACTGGTCGAGTGAGACTGGTTGTCGTCATGGCAAAAGGTGATCATGTTATTCCCCCGCTCCCAGGTTCAAAACGCGCTAGGCAAAGCTATTTATTTATTTATTTATTTGTTATCTTTTTTATTATTGTTATTTTTCTTTTTTTTTTTCGGTACATTCTCTTTACTGTTACTTTTATTTTATATATTCATTTTATTTAATTTTATTTTGTTAGTTACTGTATATAATATTATCATCATTACTATTATTTTTGTACATTATTATCATAATTATATATATTTATTTCATTTTATTGCATATTGTGCATGTATTATTTTTTATATATTTTATATGTATAAATTACATATATAATGTAATTATTTGAATTGTGCATATTGTATGTCTATTTTTATTATGTATTAATTGTATATATTAAGCGTTTACATTTACTATATATATATATATATATATATATATATATTATATGTGTATAAAATATATACATTTTGTATTTATTTTTGAAAAATCTGTGTAATTGTGTTTGTTACATATTTTATTATTACATTCAAATAAACGAATGTGACTAGTGTCATTGGTGGTAAGAGGCGGGAGATTGTGGGGGAGAAGCAGCATTTTTTATATTGTTCGAGGCCTGTGGGGGAGAAGCTGCATTTTTTATATTTCACTTATTTATTCTATTGGGCTATATATTGTTCATTTCCCTGTCCTGGTTGGGCTGCATGCTGCCTATTCTCTTGGGCGGGCTGGCTGGTCTGCATTCTGTATATTTCATTCGGTGGGCTGCTTTTACTTGGACCAAAGTTTTAATTATAGTTTTTTTATTATTATTTTTATTTCATAATTATAAGTTACCCTAACCGATTTTGTCTTGCAAGATTTATTCATTTCATATATCTACATATTTATTTTATTTGTTGGATTAACTAACAAAAATTGTTTTTGTAGGATTTATTTATTTATTCTTTTTAACCTTGTTTAGAATTAGCTTCGATGTATAGGGGTGTATGTGTAAAATGATGTAATATTAATTTTTTTTCTGTTTTATTATTTTATTTTCATTTTTATGGTATGGATGTTGATTTTGTTTTATATTCTATGACAAACCTAATTTGTTTTGCAGAGATTTAATTTATAGACTTGTTTAGGGTTAGAGGAAATATATAGGGGTGTATGAAAAAATTGTTGTAATTTTTAATTTTTTTTTTTTGGTATTTTATTACATTTGTGTATGAATGTAATTTATTGTATATATATGATTAATATTGTTAATGCATCGTGTGATAAAATGAGACTTAATTGAATTCAGTAACGCGTTTAACGAACAAACCACAAAAGTGGAGGTCAGCTTTCATACCGGGCGGCATGGGTGCCTAACACCTTCCCATCACCATACCTGACTCTCTGAACTCGACCTATTGAACAGGTGAGGAGTGGTTGGGTCCTTTGCAAGGGATTCATAAATCACCCATCATCACCGATGTGTACTTTCCCGAGATAACCTTCAGGTGGCGACTTCATAATGGATCACAAACCCGTTATGTGCTCCTCTTGACCACATTTGAGATGGTTAAACAAAAGTGGCAAGTCTGTCCTGACATGACGCGGCAAAAACCGATGCCACAGGCATTAAACATGCTATTATGTGCTTTAGATTCTACTGAATTTAATTGAGTTTCATCATGTGAAACAACCAATGAAGCTTGGATGATCTTCCAAACCACTCACAAAGGAATTAATCAAGTAAAAGAGTCCAAGATTGAATTAAACTTTCGTGAATATGAACTCTTCGAAATGAAGAATGATGAAAATATCATGGAGATGTATGAAAGATTTTCAAACCTTATAAATGAACTAAAAGGTCTCGAAAAGAGGTTTGAAACAATAGAGCTTGTAAAGAAATATCTTTGATCATTATTGAAGTCATGGAATATGAAGATCACAACAATTGAAGAATCAAAAGATTTAACTAAAATGGCCACGGACGAACTTATTGAGAGCTTTGTAACTTATGAGATGAATTGGAAGTCCAAATAAAAGGAGAAAGTCAAGGCGAATAATCACATAGCCTTGAAAACTGAGAAAAGTTCGGATGAAGAATCTTCAATACATGAGGAAGACATGAGCACACTTGCTAAAAAAATTCAATAAGTTTCTCTCCAAATCCAAGGGAATAAGGGAGAAGAAGGACAAATGAATTATATGCTATGAATGTAAAGAGCCTGGACATAATTGTCAAGATTGTCCTCTCTTAAAGAAAAGAAGGATAGAAAAGAAATTCAAGAGGAAAGTTATAGCCGCTACTTGGAGTGAAAGCGATGACTCAAGTGATGAGAGCGAAGAGGACAACGAAAGGGCAAATGTGTGCTACATGGTAAAAAGTGATTCAGACAATGAGGTAAACAATTCTAACTCTACCTCATATGATGAATTGCAACATGTCTTTGATGAATTAGTAATTGCATTTAAAAATCTTAGTTCTAGAAACAAAATTTTAAAGAAAAATAATTCTTGCATAAAACTAGAACTAGATACAATGATAAATAAGTATGAAGAATCAAAAAGGAAGCTAGAATTAATTCTTCATGAAAAGGATTCCCTAAATAAAGAGTTAAAACCCATAAGAAAAGAGAACGAAAATTTGATATGTAAGGTGTCTAGCTCAAATAAAATCCTTGAGAGGTATAAAGTAGGTACTAAAGGCTTGATGAATTAATTGCCTCTCAAAGAAACACCCTAAATAAACAAGGCCTAAGGTACGATACATGCAACCTATCTACAAGTAATAATAATAGGTTATTAAAAAATCCAAATATATTGCATTTGAAATGAAAATATTGTAAATTTGTTGGACACATGTCTAGGAAGTGTCCAATTAGGAATGGTAAACCTTTTAGGATTAAGAATGCTTGGAGTCCTAAAGGGACATCTCATTATAACTAAGATTGACCCCCCAAAACAACTTGGGTACCAAAGAAAGGTTAAATCCTTTTTGCAGGTGTGCCTTGAAGTCAAGAGAAGGAAATAAAAATATAAAATGACTTTGCAAGGCTTGGTACAAAAGTGTAGTGCATGGTAAATCTAACCTTTAAATAAAGAAAAATTTGCTTATATAAAGAGGAAGCTTCGAATGATTGATACAAGTCAAGTAAGTGTCTAATAACTTAGCTTTTAATTTTGCATATTAGTTGTTTGATACTTTGATTGAGTGATTGGATATGTATATATGCAAATGATTTTATGCAAGTGATTATATACAAATGATTGGATATATATATATATATATATATATATATATATATATATATATATATATATATATATATATATATATATATATATGTTTGCATGTGTTTGTTTTGAGTGTAAATTCGAGTCGAATTAATACAATTTTGTAGTTGACATCAATCGACACTCGAGTTCAAATATCAAAACCTCATTGGGTCAAAATATCTAAGTTTGATAACTTGAGGTATTTTAAGTATGCAATTTTCAAAATATGCAATTTTTTGAAAAAATACAGGTCTATGTAATTTTGGGTACACATGACCGTGTATTACAAACATGCACGGGCATGTTCCTGCATGATACACACGACTGTGTGTCTAATTATCACAAGACTATGCATAGCTTTTCAAATTTCGTGGTTAGCTACATACACAACACGAAAAACCATATAAGCATGCATTTTAAAAGTTTATTAATTTTTAAAATTTTTTACAAAAGCACAATCGTGCGGAATTCAGATCGTCACTAAAATAAGGGTAACACATGACTGTGCAGTTGAGCAACACGGTTGTGTGCTCGTATTCATATAAGCAAATATATTTCATTTTTCTCATTTTCACGTAAATCTCAAACCCTAGCCGCAAATTTTCCCATTTTTCTCTCAAATCTTCATTAATTTCTCTCAAATTTTTTGCATTCATTTGCTTTCAAATTTGTTTTTACAAGTTTCTCTCATATTTTCTCACAATTTGAGATTGATTTTCATACCAAACACATTCAAAAACTCTCACATTAACCCATTTCATATTAAACTCTAAAATACAAATAAGAATGAAGCTCTCCACTCGATTCGATCCATCATGAAGCACTGCAAGGTCAAACAATCCATTTGGAATCGTATGTTCAATGCGACAACAAAAGGTACTTCTCTCAAAATTAATAAAACGCCCAATTTATGTTGGTAGATGTTGGATAATGGAATTTTGCATGAGTTTGGATTATTAACGGAAGTATCGCATTTGGTAGATGTTGTTCACTTAAATGGAGTGTTTTACATGAGATGTGATACCTACGAAAACCTTGTATACGAGTTTTACAATTCTTTGGCACTCAAAAAGGATGCATAGAAAACTATAACTGATCATACAATGAGTTTTCGATTGGCAAATGAAGATTGAGTTGTTACGGTGGAGCAATTAACTGAATGACTCTAATGTGATGATGACGGTATTTTAGACTTTACTCATGAGTAAAGTTCCTAAGTGGTTTGGACGCTGCTAAACAGTTCTAGTTTCTACGAAGCTCAAAAGTTGAAGACATTGACATTAAATAATCTGGTTATGAGGATTTTTTAACTTATGGTCACCTACACTTTAAATACCCGTACAAACACAAACGAAAATATAAGTGTTCGCGACATGGTGATAATGAAAGTTGCCATGATTAAACGATGAATGGATACTGCACGTTGGCTTATAAACAAGTTTAATGATATCTAAACCAATAACAATAAAGAAAAGGTTCCCATCAACTTTGACATGATCATCACATTTATGACTGAAAAGTTGAGAATCACTATTGATAGGTATGAAGAGTTTTAGATACCGTTTAAAGAATCTAATATGCTTAATGTCGAAGCATTTTACCGTATAAAGGTTATTAAAAAGGACAGTGAAAATGGTTAGAGATTACTTGTTTTGGTCAGTGAGCACGAGCCTTCAGTGAATCCATCTCTTACTCTTTCGGTTATTCAGATGAGTGATCATAGAGAGAGACGAGCACGTACGAAAGTAGGTTCTGAGGCACAGTCCCCTTCAGAGCTTCAGATCCTCATTGAGTCAGCCCAATATATGCGTGAGAAACTGGATCAAATTACAAATGATATTCAGGACCATTGACAGAAATTTAGATCATTTTGGGATGAAATCTCAACTCGCATTGCTCTACTTGAATCGTATTGCTCTACTTGAATCTCGAGTGGATGTCTTAGAAAATGAAGCCTTGGCAACTCGATCACCTTTTTAGTCATTGTCATAGATGTAATATCTTAAGGGTATAACTATCTTTTTAGGTTCTGAATCCAATGGTAAAAAATAGATTTCCTTGATAGAAAAGAATTTTGAGATGGTTCAAGGGTAGAAGAGTCTTATAGAAGCCTTTTGTGGCTTGTACATGGATATTATAGGAGAATATTCTACGTATGGCGTGAAAGAGAGTGGAAATTAAGATTTTCACTATGTAGTTCCCAGTTTATTTCATTTTCTCCTTCTTCTCTCAGCTCCAGTGAACTCTAGGGTGATTGAGAGAGATCCTTTAGTAGCTCAACTTTAAATTAGAGATCCAGAAGCTTTCAGAGAGAGAGGTCCAACTTCCATGGCGAGAGGTAAGTGTTTCCTTACCTCTTTCACTTAGTTTTAGAGCATGTCTAGCTGTATTGAGCTTGTGAGAATCATTGTGTGCTTGTTTGAAGTGTTATCAGCATGCTTGAGCTTTGAAATGATGAATTATTAAATGATTGAGTGGTTAATTGCATGTTTATATGTGTATTTCTTTGTATATGTTGTATGTTTTATTGATGACATGTGACGTGATTGAGATGATGATATGATGCTTATATGTATGCTAACAGCAGTATTGAGTGTGTATGTTTGATGAATTGAAGTTTGGATGAGTTTGGAGTGGATTTCTGGGTTTTCAAACGTAATCCCCAGAATCTGGGTTGAGTACACAACTGTGTACCCGAGGATGCACGCCTGTGTGTCCATTGTTAATTCTATATGCCCGTGTAAGTAGGACACGAGAGTGTTGTGAGGCAGCCACACGCATGTGCAATATGAGACACAACTTTATGCCTTGTATGCACGCCCATGTGTTGGCACCACACGTCCGTGTGGCCAGCCAAAGTTTGATTAAATGATTCTAAAAGCTAGCACGCCCAAGGACACAAGTTGCACATGGTCCTATGTGCCTTGACACATGCCCGTGCACCTTAAGAAAAGCAGAAAAAAGAACTTAAAAAAGAAGCTAAGCCACTCTAAGCTACTCTAAGCCATTTATAAGCATATAGAACTCAGTAATAAGCTGATATAACAACATATCATGCATGATTATCAACATACATCATGACATATTATATCAGATGCTTTTAGAAACGAATCCAAGGATCCAATAGTATGATTTTAAAGTATAAGTATACGATGTTCCAAACATCAGTTAGGGGTGGATACAAGGGGGCACCTGTGAGTTCGCACACCTATTAAAAAGAGAAACTAGCGTCCACTAGAAAGGACATGGTCATTGACCAAGCTCGTTAGAGAGAGTGCTGGTTATGCATCAATAAATTCAGTAGGACATGAGCTCATATGACCAAGGTGTCGAATCTCTGTATTCATTAATCTTGCCAGTATAGTAGATATTTTCAGATACAGTACTTTCTGATACAGTTTTCAGCTTATACTATATGTATATATTCAAGATCTTTGGATCACAACTTTTATTATCAGAAAGAGTTTTCAGAAAAGAAAGTTTTTCAAAAAATCACGTCTGAGGGCAAGTTTTATGATTTTACAGCATGCACATGACATCATCATATATATTTCATGTCATGTACAACATCTCATGAGAAGCAGAACAGAATACAATAAAGAATAATATAGAAAGCAGATATACTTCTGAATATAAAGAGAATCAGAAATAAAAAAATAATATAACAGAATTTCTATGTGACAAGTCACGTAGCCAGCTAAGTGTAGGACTTGCGAGTGTTTGAGTTAGGAAACACTTGCTGAGTGATTTTGTCACTCACCCCTTCTTTTCTGTTTCCTTTTTATAGGTTAGTGATTAAAGAGGGCTGAGTAGGAGCGAGACAACTGTCAAATTTTAGAATATGACTCAACAACATATAACATGTTTGGCTTGCATGTTTTTACTTATTTCCTCATGTATATATGTGTGTATTATACGTTAGTATACATTGTATGAGTAGTATGTTCTATACATGAGTAGCCTAGGGATTTACACGTATATTTCAGTATTTTTGATTTACTATTATCAAAATTATATGTATAACTTTTACATATAAAGAAATTTTAAATTTAGTAGCAACAACAACAGTCTTTTTATTGTAGAGATCCACATCACAAATATATTTTATTTATAATTTACAGTATTTTTCGTAGCACACATTGACCTAGGGCGAGGGGAGGGTCGCTACAGTAGATGCCGCTTGAACCCTGATGTTTCTTAACCCTTTCATGCATTAAATTTCATGCTTTTACAATTTTTAGTGAGGGACATTAATTTACCTTGTATGTCTGTACATTTTCGTTATGTTGTTTTTGTTTAAGGAACATGATTTTGTTTATGTTTGGATTAGATTTTCAATTAGTATGTTAATGATATGGTAAACCATGTTAATTGATATATTTTTGCTATTAAACATTGCTTATTGAGTGTTGATAAATTGAGATTTATGATGACTGATTTGCTGATGTTGATGACTTAGAGTAGTTGATGATTGTTCTTGATATATTGGGAGTGTGTTTTTCTTGTTTTGATTTGGGCAATATCAGAAAAACAGGGGAAACTTTATCAAATTTTTTTGATTAATGGCAAAAAAAGGGGAGAATGGGCTAATTGTACATTTTTGTTAAAATTGAACATTAACATGATGGTTAATTAAAACTTTAACTAAGGAGGAGTGCTTACAGTGAGGGGGAGTATTTATTAAAACTTAGTTTATAATCAATTATAACAAATAATCACATATTTTTGTCATCAATCAGAAAGAGGGAGATTGTTGAACCCTTGATGTTTTGATAATGATAAAAATATGATTAAATATCTAACAAATCCCTTGCATGATTAAGTTCATGATAAAAGAAGGGAAAAGTGTTACATTTTTACAGATTATAGGTCTCACACAACCGTGTGCTATTCTAACACAATCGTGCATGACTACTTGACATCTCATGTGGCTAAAACACGAGACCGTGCTAGGTTTTGTGATGATTAAGGAAAATTTTCAAAACCAACACAATTGTGTATGGATTAGGCATGACTGTATGTATGGGAAACACGGACGGAACACCACTTACTTAACGGTGTAGAATAATCGTATATGGTCAAAGTAGCAAAGTCAAACACATGATTGTGTCACACTTTGACACACGATCGTGCTACTGCATGAGTTGAAGAAGCACGGGCACCTCAGTCATGTATAAGAGGTGTGTTAAGTCAATGAATAATATTCAACCATACGACCGTGTGTAATTTTAGTGTACGACTGTGCATGTAAGGTTCATGAAGGGCATGAGACATTAACTCATGCAATGCAGTCGTGTATAAAATCAAAAGATAATGGTCAATGCACGACCGTGTAGGGAACAACCATATAATCGTGTGTGATGAAGCATGAAAGCACTATCCAAGGGGTCATGCAAGGTTGATCGTGCATAAAGGTTTAAAGGCATACAAATGACACACAATTATGCAAAGTTGACACACGATCGTGTGCAAGCATAATACCACTCATGTGATGCTAGTGTGTTATCCATGCACCGAAGACGTGTGTGATTCTAGAATTTCAAGCAAAAATCCTGAAGACATGAAGCACGACTGTGCTTCATAGGCACACGACCGTACAATATTAGTTGGTATACTTAATTCGATCATTAGGAGTCTGATCGAAGTCATAAATGCAGCAAGCATGATCATGTAATCAAGGAGCACAACGGTGCACCGAAAAAATTTATTACAGACCTTACTTTTCCAACCACTCTAATGGATATAAAGCTAATCAAATGGCTCCTTACTTTGATTTTCTCTTATTCTCATACTTTATCCTTCATTCCTCTTATTACATATTCTTGAGGAAAGTTTGTTCATGTAAAATTGTTTATCAGCCTTAGAGAGACAATATCATTTCTGTATCTTGCTTACAAACTCGTTGGGCACAATCCTGTATAACTAGTGTTATGAGCGAAATTCCCTTGAATCAAAACTATATTGTGGACGCAATTCTGAATCAACTAGTGTAAGCTAATGGGTGCAATTCCGGTTCAACTAGTGAAAACTTCAAGTGGATTTATTTGAAGAAATGGACGTAGGAGGTTTATGGTCAAAGCTCTGAACCACTATAAAAATCGGCTGAGCTTTTCTATTCCTTTCTCTATCTTATTATTGTGTTTTACATTATTGATTGTTTGGATAACTTGTTGATTAATATATTATCTTATTTGATTGATTACTTAGTGATTACGAAAAATCTTTAAGTTTTTGAAATGTTATTAATAAACCTATTCACCCCCTTCTCCCTTCCCTTTAGGTTTATTTGTCATTTAGTATTTGAAGTTTAACATTTAGAATTATAAATAATATAATATTTAATCACATAACAACATATCAACATTTTTATTTATTTTTGTATTAATTCTCAACACGTATAATATTACTTGTCATAATTAATTCTAAGAAGTGAGCTTTAGTTGGAGTTATGTCCATATGCATGTTAATGAGATTGAAAGGACCTTTTACCTTAACACAAGGCGAGATATTGTATATATTTTGAAAATGCTGTATGTACAGCATTAGGTTTGATAGGATAGTATAAGATTAGATGAAAGTTGTTAAAGCTATATCATTCAAGCCACAAAGAAAATAAATGAGGTAGTAATAAGTTATAGAGTTCCCAATGATGTACATGAGATATTGTCTTGATTTCATTTAAGATGGATAATCAGTATTATCATGCAAAACAATGTATAATTGTATCGGTAGACAATAAGGAAATCTTACAAATTTAAGAAAATACATCAAGATGGATTATTGATTTTGATTACTCATTAATTATATTTGCTTAACTAAAATAAATTGTAAAGTTTTTCAACTTGGTACCACCACAGCATTATAATATTGTAGTGTCATTAAATAGGTTAAGTTGGTGATAGTTTTTCTTCTTCCCCCAGTAAACATAAACATTATTTGATTGTTTTATATTTAATTCGAGTTCAAATTTAAAGTTAAATAACTTTAAGCTAAATTTAAGTTTCAATTCGTTAATTTTAAATTATCTTTTTTAAATTTGAATTAATCTTTAGATAAGCGTTATTCAAATTCAACCAAGATTAAATCTAGTTCTAATTATCTTTATGAGTTTTGCCCAACTATTTCTTCTCCAAACAACATTTTAATTATAATAATGATGATTTAGTTTTTTTGGGTAGGAGTTATGAAATAACCTATGAAATGAATTTGATATTAATAAAGTTAAAATTCAAATTTGATGAGGGGAGAGAGGGTTATAGAATAATGATAGATAAATATTGCTTTCAACCATAATTATTAGGTGGGTTTAAAATGTCAAAAGCCCTAGATTTTAGTCACAGATGGTTTGGTAGGTGTCTAATTCTAAGAAAAAATAATAATAATAATAATAATAAAAGGGGCCTCCCCTCCTAAAAAAAGGAGAAAATGGGTCATGGGTGCCTACTCTTGTTATTAGTAATAATAATGATAATAATAATAACAATATTCATAATTACAATTCTCAACTATTAACTTGTTGCAATATGATTTGTTCTATTATAATAATATATTCATATAGAGAGAGAAAACAAAATTACAAGACAAATGGAGACTGCCGTGGTTCAATTGATGTCACTCGCGTTCCGTGTGGAAGAAATTATATAAAACGTCTATTTTAAGCTAACCTATTCCAACTAACCATTTTTGCTTTTTCTTCCTTGGGTTGGGTGAATAAAAATAGATTCAAGTTTTTTTATAGATATATGTGTCTTGAAAATTAAGACATCTCCCTTGACTAATCAAATTTCTATTTATTTTACGAAGTCAAATATTTCGGAATGATCCGCCATTGCCATTTACACTCGTCATTCTTACAATATGGTTCAATTTTTATGCTTGAAATTTCACAATCTAATCAATTATTTTTCTATTAAGTGGCGTTGGGTAAGAGCGTTTGACATAAAAAAACCTTATTATATATTATACTGAATACACCAACGCTCGTGTGTCCTATTTCCCACTCTCATCATGAGAAATCCGTTTTGTTCAATCAAACAAAAGGGACGGTCCAGAAATCTGCCTGGTTTCTTTGCGAGGATTCCGCAGTTTTCAGATTTCCATACAGTTTCTTTGATATGTAAAAAAATAAAAATAAATAAATAAAGCGTTGATTCTTTGGGACCTAACGTGAAATGCAGACAAGGCAAATATATATACATATACATTATGGTGATAATGGAGGCAAACTGCGAGTCTAACGGAGTGTTCTAGTGTGGAGAATAGGATGCCTTTGCCCGTGGCTAGCTTGGCCTCCTCTACACACAATTTGCAAATAAAATATTGATGTACATGCTTCCATGTATGCTACTCATTCTTTCGTTTTTTACCAGTAAATCCTATTCCTGATGTAACAATGAAGGACATATATGCATGCTCATTGTATTTATATTATTCATGTATAGTTATATAAATGTAGATAGATCAGATGCATCATGCATGCATTGCTCTTCCTTTTTCTTTATTTATACATTGACCTAAGCTACTATTACTATGCCAGTATGATTAATTAATGGATTTGTTATATTATATTATATACCCAGTTCCCTTAATTATAACTAATTTCAACATGCATGCAATCCCATGCACTCAACTTCACATTGCACCTCTCATAGCTACCGACTCAACTTTTTTCTTTTCACGTTTCCCCTTTCTGTTATCAACTATTGCTTCTTCTAAAGCAGCATGATCCAATTTTATTTTCTTGTTTATTACCAAAAGATTAAATTGATTTTGGGTTCATAACTTGCTTTGCAACCTTTATGCATTCTTGTTCGGTGATTCGTCTGTAGTTTTGTCAAGCAAAATTTTCCTGCGTAATAAAATTCATCGAGCAAGTAGTAAGGTTGAGTTGCCTCACCAAAGACCCAACAAACTAACATTATTGCTAAACGTACACTTACTATATATATATAATGTTTCTCATACCTAATTAATTTTTAACCATATATATATATGTGTGTGTGTGTGTGTGTGTGTGTGTGTGGGGGGTAGGCGCCGCTGTGGAGATGTGTGGGTGGCGGGCGCCGGGGAATTAAATTTTAGAGCCTTGTTATATATACATATGCTACATATATATAAAGTATTTTTGTGTTGTCTTCACTCGTACACAAGTCTAGGCCTAATTTCACCCTTTTACGTAATGCTACATGGTGTTTTGTGCATTCTGATTTTATGTTGAGACAAAGAACTACACTTAATTTTGGACTCACCATAAATTTATTTTCTAATGAACAATTTTACATATTTTATACAAGGAGAGTTTTGAACCGCGAGCTTTCATTTATAAAAAATTTCATTTGAAACTTCAAAGTGCGCACTCTTTAATTTCTAACAGTCCACTGTGATTGAAAACTTTCACAGAACAACACCCACCCCTCCTTCACCTAGGTGGTTGGAATGGAAATTAAACAGAGTTTGAGCCAGGTGTATAGCAATGGAACAAGAAGAATAAAGAAAAGGCAGGAAGAGACGTAGGTGCGGGGTAATTGATCAAAAAGAAAGAGAGAAGTTTGACTGGACCCGAAAAATGAGAAAGGAAAAAAATTAATGGGGAAGGGAGCATCACTTCCACAAATTACTCCATCTCTGTTAGTGTTGCCTCCAAGTCCAAGGCACCAACTTGTCATCAACTATTCTATTCTCCATTCTTTATTTCTTCTTTTTGTAGTTTTTTACTTTTTCTTGGTCTACTCTTACTGTTGCTCCCCTCCATTTTCTTCTCTTTTCTTTTCTTTTCTCCTTCACATCTCTATCTCTTCTTGTTCTTCTTCTGGGAACTGGGTTCCATTCTTTGGCAGCTGAGCAGGGATGAGCAGCCTAAGAGTTGTGATTTCTGTTTACATGGAAAATACCCAGATAGATGAGCTCGGTTGCTTCTTTTGTTGCTTTACTTTTTGTGGCAAATATTAAGTCTTGTTTTTATCGAAGCTAAAATTCTACAAGTCCGAACATTTCTGAAATTCGTACACTGACGGTGTCTGTCACCTCCAACATATTATAACAGTCAAATATCTCTCTCTTTCTCTGATTCTGTACTTCAGCTTCATCCGTTTGAGTTTGGTAAGGTTCTCGTTTTTGTTTTTTTATTTTATTTTGATTTTCAGTTTTAACTTGTTTACTCCTGATTAATGTTTGAGTTTTATTATTAGTTTTAAGTCTACTTTGATAATTACATCTCTGATGGTGATCTACTACACTACCTTATTGTTAATTTTTGTTATTTATATTTCAGCTGTCCAAGGGCAAGCCAAAAATTAAAATTTTTGCGAGCAAAAGTACTCTTAGCACAGATCTGAAAGTGCATGTGAAGTATAGAAGAAGCTTGATGGAGATTCAAAGCAAGAGCAGAGAGAGACACATTCCATGAATCTTTTATTTGATGTTATTTTCAGCTCCTCAAATACGTTAGATAATGGACACCACTACAAAGAGACTACTCTCTCATTCTCAACCACTTCTATATTAAAAATTCTGGTGAGAAAATACAAAAATTTCTTTATGTCAGCTCAAGTGGTGATGAATATCTGAGGCCAAACATGAAGAAACAATGGAGGGTATCATTATTTTTGCATCAAGAACAACAACACGGCCTCATGGGAATATTAAGCTTTATGTTCTTGCTTCTCTTTCGACTTCAGGTAATGTCATCTTTTGCCAGACAACTATCGACAAGTAACGAAGAAGTGGTAAATTTGATGGCTTTCAAACAAACTATTGATTCTGATCCAAATGGTTTCTTACTCAACTGGACTGCCAATTCTCGAAGTCCTTGCTCATGGCTAGGTGTCACCTGCTCTATTGACGGCCATGTTACCACTCTCAACCTCAACAACTTTGACCTAATTGGTAGTTTAAACCTTCCAATTCTCACAGCTGTGCCATATCTGAGGCATCTATATTTGCAAGGCAATTCTTTTTCTGCTGGTGATTTATCCACATCCGGTTCTTGCAACTTGGAAACAATTGACTTGTCTTGGAACAACATTTCAGGTCCTCTCCCACCAAAATCATTTTTTCTCTCTTGCGATCATCTATCTTATGTTAATCTCTCGCACAATTCAATCTCCGGGGGTACTCTCCATTTTGGTCCTTCTCTTCTCCAGCTTGATCTCTCGCGCAATAAAATTTTGGATTTTACTTTGTTGAGTTATAGTCTGGCTAGTTGCCAGAACTTGAATCTGCTCAACTTTTCCGATAATAAGCTTGCTGGTAAATTGAGTGTTACTCCCACTCCCTTGTCTTGCAAGAATCTCTCGACTCTCGACCTTTCATACAATCTTTTGTCGGGCGAGATACAGTCTAGCTTTGTTGCTGATTTACCAGGATCTCTCAAGTATCTTGATCTCTCTCACAACAATTTCTCTGGGAAACTATCCAATCTTGATTTTGGGAAGTGCAGCAATCTCACCGTGGTCAATCTGTCTCAAAACGTCTTCTCTGGGTCTGAATTTCCAACCAGCTTGAAGAACTGTCAGCTTCTGGAAACACTTAACCTCTCTCATAATGCTCTTCAGGACAAGATTCCTGGCTTGTTAGTGGGAAATTTGATGAACTTGAAACATCTATCTTTAGCACATAATCAATTCACTGGTGAGATTCCTCCCGAGTTGGGGCAGGTTTGTGGGACTCTTGAGGAGCTGGATCTTTCATTCAACAAGCTCACTGGTGAACTGCCTCCAACTTTTATAATGTGCTCTTCTCTGCAAAGCCTCAATCTTGGAAACAATCTGTTGTCAGGAGATTTTCTCAGTACAGTTGTAAGTAAGCTTCCGAGTTTGATATATCTATATGTACCATTCAACAACATAACTGGTCCTGTACCTTTGTCGCTGACTAATTGTACTCAACTTCGAGTGCTGGACCTCAGTTCTAATGCCTTAACAGGAACTATCCCGTCAGGTTTCTGTTCTTCTCCTAACCTCTCAGCTCTGGAAAGGATAGTTTTACCAAACAATTACCTATCAGGAATTGTACCCTTGGAGCTTGAAAACTGTAGAAATTTAAAGACAATTGATCTCAGTTTTAACAGCTTAAGGGGTCCAATCCCACCAGCCATTTGGACCTTACCATATCTTTCTGATTTGGTTATGTGGGCAAATAACCTCACAGGTGAAATCCCAGAAGCAATTTGTGTCAATGGGGGAAACTTGGAGACCTTAATTCTCAATAACAATCTCCTGACGGGTAAAATTCCACAGTCCATTTCTAGGTGCACAAATATGATTTGGGTATCACTGTCCAGCAACCTTCTTTCTGGAGAAATCCCTGCTGGCATTGGAGATCTTCTTAACCTTGCAGTCCTCCAATTGGGTAACAATTCGCTCACTGGACAAATCCCACCAGAGCTTGGGAAGTGCAGGAGCCTTATTTGGCTTGATTTAAACAGCAATAACTTAAGTGGTGCTCTGCCCTCTGCGCTTGCAGACCAAGCTGGCCTAGTCATGGCAGGAATTGTTTCAGGGAAGCAGTTTGCTTTTGTGAGAAATGAGGGGGGGACATCTTGTAGGGGTGCTGGTGGATTAGTTGAATTTGAGGGGATTCGACCAGAAAGGCTGGAAGGCTTTCCTATGGTTCACTCTTGTCCATCTACTAGAATTTACTCTGGCATGACAGTTGATACATTCAAGAGCAATGGCAGCATGATCTACCTTGATCTTTCCTACAATTCCTTGACGGGAACTATTCCTGTGAGTCTTGGTTCATTGAGCTATTTGCAAGTCTTGAATTTGGGCCACAACAAGCTAACGGGTAATATTCCAGACAGTTTTGGAGATTTGAAAGCAATTGGTGTTATGGATCTCTCTCACAATAATTTTCAAGGACGGATCCCAGGGTCATTGGGGAGTCTCTCTTTTCTCAGTGACCTTGATGTGTCCAACAACAACTTATCTGGTCCCATCCCTTCTGGAGGTCAGCTGACCACTTTCCCAGCTTCCAGATACGAAAATAATTCTGGCCTCTGTGGGTTACCCTTGCCCCCTTGTGCCACTGGAAGTCACACTGCATTTTTTCGCACTGGGGAAAACAAACAGACTCTTGAAGCTGGGGTGATAATTGGAATCACATTCTTTGTCTTGTGCATCCTTGGACTTACATTAGCTTTATATCGCGTGAAGAAGTACCAGCAGAAGGAGGAACAGAGAGAGAAATACATTGAAAGCCTTCCAACTTCAGGTAGCAGTAGCTGGAAACTTTCCAGCGTCCCTGAGCCTCTGAGCATCAATGTTGCTACATTTGAGAAACCTCTGAGGAAGTTAACCTTTGCCCATCTTCTAGAAGCTACCAATGGTTTCAGCGCTGATAGTTTGATAGGGTCTGGCGGGTTTGGTGAGGTTTACAAAGCGCAACTAAGGGATGGCTGTGTTGTTGCAATCAAAAAATTAATTCATGTTACAGGTCAGGGAGACAGAGAATTTATGGCAGAAATGGAAACTATTGGAAAGATTAAGCACCGAAACCTGGTTCCTTTGCTGGGGTACTGCAAGATTGGGGAGGAAAGGCTTCTTGTGTATGAGTACATGAAATGGGGGAGTCTGGAGTCTGTCCTTCATGACAGGGCCAAAGGAGGCATCACAAGGCTTGACTGGGCAGCTAGAAAGAAGATTGCTATAGGGTCAGCACGAGGCCTTGCTTTCCTTCACCATAGTTGCATACCTCACATTATTCACCGGGACATGAAGTCTAGCAATGTTCTTCTAGATGAAAATTTTGAGGCCAGGGTCTCTGATTTTGGTATGGCAAGATTGGTGAATGCTCTTGACAGTCATCTCAGTGTGAGCACCCTTGCAGGAACTCCAGGCTATGTTCCCCCTGAGTACTACCAAAGTTTCCGTTGCACAACAAAAGGTGATGTCTACAGTTATGGTGTCATATTACTAGAGCTTCTTTCAGGTAAACGACCTATTGACCCATCTGAGTTTGGCGATGACAACAACCTAGTGGGATGGGCAAAGCAGCTTCATAGAGAAAAGAGAAGCAATGAGATACTAGATCCTGAGCTGATGACACAGAAATCTGGTGAGGCTGAACTATACCAGTATTTGAGGATTGCCTTTGAGTGCCTAGATGATAGGCCATTCAGGCGTCCAACCATGATACAGGTAATGGCAATGTTCAAAGAGCTTCAAGTTGACACAGAAAGTGATAGCCTTGATGGTTTCTCATTAAAAGACACGGTTATTGAAGAATCACGGGAGAAAGAACCTTAGTTCATGCCATCCAAATTCAGTTGGAACTAAAACGGTTTTGCTCTTGCCAGGCTAAGGGGCTTCGCAGATGAAGTATCAGTAAGTTGAACCTCTGATATTAGAGATGAGCTTTATCCTCCCCATTTTGCCTAGTGTAAATAATAGAACAATGAATGAGACAGAGGAAACATGAGGGAACAAAGTAATGGGGTCTTTCAGTTTCTGTAAGTTGGGTAACTTTGTTTGTTTGTTTGGTCAATATTTCTGTTAGTAAAGACCTCAAGACTTTGTTCCTTTTCCAGTAGCTTCTTGTTCCTGTCACAGTTTTGCTAATTTATTTCTACTATTTGTGTTGCCATAATTGCCTTGTTGTTCTTAGAATGCTAGAATATGAGAAGTGAGAGGAGCGTATTTTGTAAAGTTGTAGAATTAGCATTACTTGAGAAAGTGAAAATTTTTCAATTGATTGATTGTGAAAAGTGCGTGATTGTGTTGATGGTCATATTCAAAAAACCTGTTTTTAATAAAATTGTTGATTAATCTGCAACCTACCCCTGGCTTGGTGTGCCAGTGCCATCCAAAATTTTAGATGTATAGTCACTGTTGATGTGAGTAAGAAGTTGGTAGGAAGACTTCATGCTATGAATTCTTCCAACCTTGTTACAGAGGAAAGATATCCCGTTTCTTTATATTAAGTCACCTTTTCTTTAGCTACTATTTTGCTTTGATAAGAAGTGGCTGAATTTGTGTAAACCTGAAATTTTTTTATTAAGAGTAAGATGCTGCATCTATTGGGCTTGAAATGTCTGAAAATATTATCCATCCGGCATTCTGTTTTAGATGCTGATTTGATATCGTTGTTTAGTCCCTAATTATTGGTTGAAAATTCTTAAAGGATTCTGACAAAGCAGGCTGCTGCTGTCGACCAATAAAGTTTAAGCTATGTCGGACATATTCAGTATGGTAACTCACCATCAGATTGGAAAATTTGTCTTTGTTTCCTTGTAATAGTTGTTCATTAAAAGTTTCTAGGATGTCTGATCATGCTAAGTAGCATAAAGAACTATTGCTTTAATTTGATATATGGTCTGATATGCCTTGCGATGTCAAAGTTTTATCTGGCTTCTTATCATCAACCAACAATTTTGGCTTTAGTCATATAGTCAATCTTTACTCCAAATTTATGTCATCATTTGCATGTTGTTGCATGATGCTGTACAGTATAGTTTGATATGAAAGTTTTGTCTGTTTATTCTTTTCCCATATCACTTTTGGAATATCTTGGTTTTACAGTATCTAAATGTTTCTTATCTTTGCTTTATTTGATTTCCAATATCAAACACTGACGACACTTTTGACATATCTCCTGCTATTATTGACAATGATTCATTTGACAAAAGAAGAGAAAGTAAATGGTGATTCTGTACCGTCACCACTGAACACGGCTCCATTAGAATCTGAATTTTAAGCAATACAAACTACTTATATATTGACTTTGATGTTTGAAGTTGTAGCTAAGGCCAACTTGATAGAAGATCAAAATTGCAATTATTTGTTCTTGTTGAGAGTTTATCCGTTCTTTTAGTGATGGATGAGGCATGCTGCTATGTATTTTATCCATTCTTTTCTGGTGGATTCAATAAAAGTTTGTAAAGGAGTCTACTTTTTTTCTTAGCCATTTAACTCTAGTAAAAGGATGCTGCTGATATAACATTCTGTTCCCTGTAATCCGGTTCCGAAGTTTGTTTTAGTTTTTACAAGGCCATAGCCAGTAGAGGTGGAATTGAGTTGAGCCGAACTCAACAAACCTGGCCTGTGACTGGTCAAGCCTGGGCTTGTTATTTAACAAACGGTTCAGGCTTGGCTCGGTATCTGCCATCTTCGTTTCTCCAATAAGAGAACCTCAACTTCACTTTCCATCTTCTAGGAAACGAGACCAAAATATGATCAATTAATTATAATGATAGCAATTAAAAGACAAATTAGTTTTATGAGTATGTGTTAAAATACGGTGACGTTTTATTTTATTATGAAACGGTGTCGTTTTATTAGGTTACTTTTCTTTTAGTTTTGCTGCTGAAATAGTTGTAGGTGAAATGTTTTTTTTGCGAGCAGTCTGTGCGAGAAGCCGATTGTATAAATATTGTTCAGTTTGGTTATTTTCAATTTTTTAATGAAATCTGAGGAATATTCTAGACAAAATTGATTTGGTATCAGAGCAATTCGATCTCGGAGCAGAAGAATTGATAATGGCAGAATCAAATTCAAGCAACAGTGAAGGCGTAGCAGCGAACCAGAATGGGAACACTGCACGAACTCAAGTCACTAATGTTGTCGGTGACTCAATCTACATCAAGAACTCTGATTATCCAGCAATGTTATTGGTCTCTTCGGTTCTAGATGAAAAAAATTACAGGACCTGGAGTCAGGCTGTGAAAATGGCGTTAGGAGCAAGAAGGAAGCTCGGATTCATCGATGGAAAGATTCCAATGCCACCAGAAGGAACAGAAGAATTTGAGCAATGGAAGCACTGCGATCTGATGGTAACTACTTGGATCTTAAGTGCTATTTCAAAAGATTTGGTAGATTCATTTTTGTATACAAGAAGTGCTAGGGATTTATGGAATGAATTGGCTGAAAGATTTGGTGGTAGTAATGGACCTCTGATTTATCAAATTCAGAGAGATATAGCTTCAATTACACAAGATAATGATTCTGTATCAATATATTTCACGAAGCTTAAGAATTTGTGGGACCAATTGGCAAGTTATGAATGTGTGCCTGTTTGCACTTGCGGAGCAGGGAATTGTGTTTGTAATGCAGGAAAGTATATTGTAGAATTAAAAGAGAGAACAAAATTAATGCAGTTTCTTATGGGCTTGCAAGATAGCTATGAGACTGTTAGGGGACAGATTTTGTTGATGGATCCTATGCCAACTGTAAATAAGGCATACTCTTTGGTAGCTCAAGTTGAGTCTCAAAGAATTATAACTTCAAACATTGCAGCTAGTGTTGATAACATGGCTTTATTGGCAAAACCACAATCTGATAAAGGAAATGGTAAAAATCAGATGTTTAAAAGGGGAAAATGTGATTTTTGTGGACTAGAAGGGCATACTAGAGACATTTGTTATAAGCTAGTTGGATATCCTGATAAAGGCAGGAAGGGTGTTTGTACTCATTGTGGGATGAGTGGACATGTCAAAGAAGGTTGTTTTAAGCTTATTGGTTATCTAGAGTGGTTTAAGCAAGGGAAAAGGAAAGGAAGATTTGCTGGACAAATCAGTTCACAAGGATCAGAAGGAGGTTTTCAGAAGGAGACACCTGTTGATGAAGTTAATGAAAATAGCATTGGAAAAATTGAAGAACTCAGTTCCAAGCTAGAAGAGGTGATGAGGATGATTAGAGGGAAAACTCCTCAGATTTCTAACAATGTTGGTGCAAATTTTGCTGGAGTCACTACCACAAACATTGCAGGAAAGTTTGATCTTACAACTTATGAATTTGCTTGTTGTCTTGGTTCTATAAATACTAGTACATGGATACTTGATACTGGAGCCACTGACCACATGACCTCCAATCTGAATTTATTCAATACCATAACTAAACCACCAAACCAAATTACCATTTCCTTACCAGATGGTTCAGTTAGTGCTGTAACACAGTTAGGAAGTATCAGACTTACAAAGGATTTTATTTTAACAGAAGTATTACTTGTGCCTTCATTTAAATTCAACCTTCTTTCAGTACACAAATTGCTTACAACACACCATCTAAAAATCATATTCTATCCTTCTTGTTGTCTTTTGCAGGACCTTGGAACTGATGTTGTTGTGGCAGTGGGTGTAGAAGAGGGAGGACTATATAAACTGAGTCAGCAAAGTTTCCTTCCAGACCAAGTTAGTTTTTACATTCAACAGTTGAATAAAACTTTACTTGTTTCATGTAATAAGAAGCCAGTTGTGCCAAATTCTCATGTACCAAAATTACAGGAAGGTGAAAATAAAGATTTAGTTGTTTCTCTTCAATCCCACAACAATCATAACTTATGGCATGCTAGGTTAGGTCATGCATCTACCTCTAAACTTCTTCATTTACATTTCATCAACCATAACCATCACATTAATCCTGTTTGTCATATTTGTCCATTGGCTAAACAACCTAGAAAACCTTTTTCAGAAAGTTCTACCAAAACCTGTAAACCTTTTCACCTAATCCATGCTGATCTTTGGGGGCCATATAAAGTTACTTCTGTTTCAGGGGCAAAATATTTCCTCACAATAGTTGATGATTTTACTAGAACCACTTGGACATTCATGTTACAGCAAAAACTCTAATGCCCAAATGTTATTGAAACCTTTCTGAATCTTGTACAAACTCAGTTCAACACTAAAGTTCAGATTATTAGAACAGATAATGGCACAGAATTTGTCAATAGTTCTTGTCTTACATTGTTCAACCAGAGAGGCATTATACATCAGAAAACCTGTCCTTACACACCACAGCAAAATGGAAAAGTTGAGAGAAAACACAGGCATTTACTTGATATGGCAAGAGCTATCAGAATACAAGGTCATTTTCCAAAACATTTTTGGTCTGAGTGTGTTCTAGCTGCTACTTATATTATTAATAGATTGCCAACCAAAAATTTACAATGGAAGTCACCATATGAAGTCTTGTTAAATAAACCACCTGATTACAATCATATGAGAGTTATAGGATGTCTTTGTTATGCCACTAATGTTGGTCCTAAAGGGGATAAGTTTGATTCAAGAGCAATTAAGTCAGTGTTTTTAGGATACCCAGCAGATCAGAAGGGTTACAAGCTTTACAACCTGCAAACTAAAGCCATTTTTGTAAGCAGAGATGTCACCTTCTATGAAAATGAATTTCCATTTGATTCTCAAACTAATGCCTCTTGTATTGATCCCACAATTTCTTTATGGCCACAAGAACCAATAATACCTTTACCTGTTCAGAATTCAAAAACTCATAATCAACCTACTTTTTCCCAAGCAAGTCACAATCTTTTACCATCACCTAATAATACATCTCATATGCCTAGCCCAGTATCGCAACCAGATTTACAACCTTTGCAGAATATGTTGGTTACAGAATCACCAGAGTCTTCAATTGTTAAACCTTCAGAGCCTCTTAGAAGAAGTACAAGAAACCATCAAAAACCCACATGGTTACAGGACTTCATTGCTCATGTTAGTACCTCATCTACACCTACAACTGCAGCTGCATCTTCTAAGGTTCAGTCAGGTAAACCTTATCCTTTAAATTCTTTTACATCTTCACCTTATTATACACTTGCACCTTCTTATACAGCCTTTATTACTAATGTGTCAAGTGTCCATGAGCCTAGTTCTTATAACCAAGCAGCAGCAGATCCAAAATGGGTGGAAGCTATGCAGAAGGAAATAACAGCTCTGGAAAATACTGGTACATGGGTGTTGACTGATTTGCCTGTAGGAAAGAAGCCTATCGGATGTAAATGGGTGTATAAAGTTAAACTCAAACCAGATGGAACAGTTGATAAGTTTAAAGCTCGATTAGTAGCCAAGGGTTATAATCAAGTGGAAGGTGTAGACTATGTTGATAGATTTTCTCCTGTGGCTAAAGTGGTTACAGTTTGCATTTTTATTGCCTTGGCAACTTCCAAGAATTGGCCAATTTACCAGCTAGACATAAATAATGCCTTTTTACATGGTTATCTTGAAGAAGAGGTGTACATGATCCCTCCTGAAGGATATCAAAAGGCTAAGCCAGGACAAGTTTGTTATTTACAGAGGTCTTTGTATGGGTTGAAGCAGGCTAGCCGACAATGGAACAGAGAGTTCACATTGTTCATTAAGCAGCTTGAATTTGTGCAGTCTGCTCATGATCATTGTCTGTTTGTTTACAAAAAAGGTGAAGTATTAACCATTCTCTTGGTCTATGTTGATGACATTATTGTCACAGGAACCAGTTCTGACCATATTCAGTTAGTTAAGTCTAAGCTGCATGAAAAATTTACTATAAAGGATTTGGAGCTGTTGAAATATTTTTTGGGACTTGAAGTGGCTCGTTCTACTGGAGGAACTTACGTTAATCAAAGAAAGTTTGTGCTGGATTTACTCAAAGATGCTGGTATGACAGGAGCAAAACCAGTTGCTTTTCCTTTTCCGCGAACTTTAAAGCTTGATCCAAATGATGGAGAAATTCTTACCAATCCTGAAGCTTACAGAAGATTAATTGGTAGACTGCTTTATGTAAATCTTACCAGGCCTGATATAAGCTATACAGTGCAACAGCTCAGCCAATTCATGTTTGTGCCTAGAAAACCACACTGGGATGCAGCCATTTATCTCCTTCGATACTTGAAGGGAAGTCCAGCAAAAGGGTTATTTTTTCCCTCTCAAAATGACTTGAAAGTTACTGCATACTGTGATGCAGACTGGGCTTCTTGTTCTTATTCCAGGAAATCACTTACAGGTTATTGTGTTTTTCTTGGTGGAGCTTTAATTTCCTGGAAAACAAAGAAACAGTCAATAGTTTCAAGATCTAGTGCCGAAGCAGAGTATAGAAGTATGTGCTCTACAGTATGTGAGTTGCTTTGGGTTTCCTATATTTTGCGCGACTTTCAGATTGATGTTTCTTTGCCAATACCGTTATATTGCGACAATACAGCAGCGCTTCACATTGCAGCTAATCCGGTGTTTCATGAGCGCACGAAACACCTAGATATAGACTGTCATATTGTTCGTGAGCATTTGCAATCTGGATTTATTCAAACTTGCCATGTCTCATCTTCTTTGCAGTTGGCGGACATCTTCACTAAATCTCTTGTAGGAACTCATCATTCTAAGTTTATTTCCAAGTTGGGGTTGTTTGATCTCCAACAACCTCCAACTTGAGGGGGGACTGTTAAAATACGGTGACGTTTTATTTTATTATGAAACGGTGTCGTTTTATTAGGTTACTTTTCTTTTAGTTTTGCTGCTGAAATAGTTGTAGGTGAAATGTTTTTTTTGCGAGCAGTCTGTGCGAGAAGCCGATTGTATAAATACTGTTCAGTTTGGTTATTTTCAATTTTTTAATGAAATCTGAGGAATATTCTACACAAAATTGATGTACGAATAAATTGAAATTTACTATCTGATCTTGTTTCTTAATATTATAAAGTGTTCTCATCCAATCTCCTCTATACATCAACATATTAATAATTATTTATGTTAGGAATGTTTTGTAAAGGTCAATCATTTTACCACAACACTAAATACGTTCTCAAAGGCCATTGTTGATTATATTCAGTAATTTTATCTTGAGACAATTGAGAGTTTGATTATTTGTTTACAAAATTTGAATTGTTAATAATGAATACACATTTTATATTAAAATTTTTTAATAAATCACTACCAATATAATATAATTGATGTAGTTCATGGTTTTGTATTATTTATTATGAAAGTCTGATAGATGAATTTTCCAATTACAAAAATTTGGCAAATTCATTGTATAATGTCTCTAAAATTGTTCCAGTATTTTGTTTCTCCTCGTTAGCATTATATTCACCATATATAACGGGAAATACAATATTTATCATATCAAACTTTATCCTAAAATAATCACTAACCAAAATAGCAAGTTAGAAACCTATATTTTGTGCATACAAATTATAAGAAACTCAAATGCAAATAATTTGTCACCCTAATACTTACTTAATTTTTCTATCATTGCATTGATCATACTTGATATAACACGATCAAAAAAAATATTCCAACTCCTGTCAGATCTCTTTAATCCCAAAAACCTCCTTGAAATACGAATTAAAGATGGGGTAATGCATCTCTGACATTAATTTTTGTATAATATCAAAAATTATTATAAATCACAAATAATCTCCAATCAAATTGCTATAAAATCACAAATAATCTCCAATCTGCCTTATTCTTTTTTCGAGAGGCAAAAATTATAATAGGTCTAGCACACATATATCAAGAAAGAACCTTTCTAAACTGTAATGTTGTTCTTAAGATATGGTAGTTACTATTACAACAGGTAAAACAATCCAATATTAACGTCCTCTCTTTTATTCCATATCGGTGTGCAATATTAGAACTTTTATTTGTTTTGCCTCAATCACTTTAATATATGTAACACTATCTTGAACATCATCAATTATTACTTTAATAACAATCACACCATCTTGCAACAGCAAACTATAACTGTTGGGCATCTAACGTGGAATAGTTTTCCACCATACAACAGTCTCTTATGCAATTCAAGTCTTGCTTTAATGCATTAGTGCAGCCATCATTCGTGGTAGCATTATCCACTGTGATAATATACACCTGTCAACATAATAAAATTGTATATTATTATCAAATTATACAAAAAAAAAAAAATTATAAAAAATAGTTCTCAACTTTAATGTACCTTATCTTAAATCCCCCAATTCTTATAACAAAAGAACATTGTTGATAGAATGTCTACTCCTAGCCTGGACAGAGTAAATTGAACAAAATTTATAATTCATTTATTTAAGAACCACCATAGGTCCACCCAATGAGTTGTAATAATCAGGTGCTCAATATTCTGGGTATCTGACTTCTAAAAATCAATAATAATACTAATCTTTCGTGTCTACTTCAAACTTGTCTTCATCTTGCGATATTCTAACCTATAAACTCTGAAGCAATCAGCTTTCGATTGCTTTTTTCCAATCCTTTTATACGTTAGCTGAAGAACACAACAAAAATTGTTGAACCCAATATGCTTAACAATATTAAATGACATTTCATCTATCAAATCATATGAGCCTCTCGAATCTATAACACCTACACCACAATCAATGCATTAATTAATACATTTATAACCTATCAATTTCATTGTAATCTTACAATTATTGTTGTTCACTTAATTTCAGACTTAGTTCGTTATGCTCATACTCAGAGCTTGTCTTCAAGACAATTGAGATAGTCAAGTACCTCTAAGTTTAAAGGCTGAAAGCCCAACACCGTTTGTGCCCTCCCGACTAAATCCTTCCACAAGGTCTTCTTCCTTTCACAACATTGTGAAAGATGTCGGGTTAAATGGGTCGTAGCCTTTGTCTTCTGCTATTTCAGTCTTTTTTTGCGAAACTTGCATACCACATATTGCACATCCCTAACTTCCATAAACAGCTCCTCCAGAAATCAGTCCCAAACAGCTGAAGTTTTTTCCCTCTTGTTAGGTGGAATAACAAGAGGTGCTTCTGTCGTTCCTTCAAATCGTAGATGTGGTTCATATTCCTCGTCCGAATCATTAGCATCAAAATCTTTATCTTCTCTTACAGCCCCTGCGCTTGTCTAGGATCTTCAATTTGCACCACCATAAGGGTAGCAGTGGATACCTGAGACGAGATGCGACTAGCTCCGGATGATTCAAATTTTCTTGATGCCATTTCCTATATCAGGAAGCCAATGACAACTACAATTTCAAAACACAAAACCATATTATAACAGACATTGACAGTAATATTATGACAGGAAACGATATTGATCTATAATCTATCTATTACAAAAATTTGAGAGATAGCAAAACCATAAATGAGAATAAACCATAGCGCCAAAAATAATATTTATGATACAATTCATCGAGAAAAGTCAATCTCTCTTTAATAATTATTCAATCCCAGGAAAACAATAAGTTTCCAACCATAAAACCCTCACCAAACTCTTTGAAGGAGGAAAAATGTTTTGACCAGCAACAAATATGTCTTACATGAATTACCAAAAAATAAATATGTCTTACATGTTCTATTATAGTTATTGGAAAAAATTTTCCAGGTATGACTCCTCTTGTTTGGAGCAAAATCGACAAGTTTGTGTTTATATTCATGTTCAACAAAAGTCAACCCAATAAACAGAATAAAAAAACTTTTAACTTGAACAGAAACGATCAATCGAATCACAAAGTCAGGATACATAAATTTACCAGTTAGATTCTCCGTCGAATTTCATCTGTAGTCGTCAGTCGTTCGTTTGGTCGTCCTGTCACTTCGTCGTCTCCATCAGTCTGCTGTCCTCGTCCCCCGTCGGTTGTTCCTCTTGTCAGTATAATAGCAGCTCTCCGATCTCCACTTGCTATGTTGCTCATCAGTCGTCGCTCCGGTCTCCACTTGCTCGATCAGGCGACGGTGATGTGAGTCAGTTGGATGGAAAACTGTGAAATGGCCCGTTCGTTGGTTTCGTTCGTCAATCGTGTTCGTGGGAATTGCGACGAATAAGAGACAGATATTGTGCATCTTTTGTTTTCTGTTATTGGACTGAAGCGACGGCGCTTCTGTCCAATTTTTATTTATTTTTTATTTTCTTTAAGTAAAAAGGACAACATTTCGCAGCAGAAATAGTCACCTGCGAACACCTCTTTCGCAGCAACGGAGTTTCAGATTGAATTCAAATTTGTAAAAAGGCCAAAGGACATAGTCCCACGCATAGTTTGAGCCGGAGACAAGTCCCACCCCCAAGTTTTCAAAAATCCAGTCTCCCACCCTTTGACCAAATTCAGTATTAAATATAATTATAAACAGTAACATTTCAGGGGGTAATTTTGTCATTTTACGATTAAAATTTTATAAAATAATAAAATAAATTTTAAAATTTTAAAAATATATTAAAAATTTTAAAAATTAAAAAAAATAAACTAGCCACCGCCACCGATGCCGACAACGATGGCCGTTGATGATGGAACCAAGTGGCCATCTCCGGCCACTTGGTCCCAGAGGAGGCCAGATCTGGCCTCCCCATTCGGTCCTGTTTTAGAGGAGGCGGTCAGATTTAGCCACCTCCGCCAAATCTAGCCACCAAAAACGGTCGAAAAATATTGGTATTAGTCCCTGTAGCCATTTTCATCCACGTTTCCCGACAGAGGAGGTCAGATCTGTCCTCCTCCTCTAAAACTAGATCTGACCGTCTCCACCCAAAGGGAAGGTCAGACGGCCAGATCTGACCTCCCCTGAAACTAGGTGGCTGGAGATGACCACCTGGTGCCATTATCAATGGCCACTGTCGCTGGTATCGACGGCGGTGACCAGTTTGTTTTTAAAAAAATTTTAAATTTTTTAATATATTTTAAAATTTTTTTAAAAATTTTTAATTTTTTAATATTTAAAAATTATTTTATAATTTTATTTTAAATTTTTATTTGTTAAAGAAAATTTTAATAATTTCATTTGAAAAATTATAAAATATGTTTGAATTTTAGTCTAAGGTGGGAGACAGGTTTTTGAAAACTTGGGGGTGGGACTTGGTCCCCGCCTCAAACTGTGGGTGGGAATATGTCCTTTGGCCTTGTAAAAACTATGTTTTGGGTGGATTTATTCAAATCAAAATTAAATTTAAATTCAAATAAATTTAATTCACACTTAAGGTTAATAAGTATCAGAACATGTAAAACAATGTTAGATTGACTTTGTTGATTTACTGTGAATTGAATCTAATTTTAAATTTAGTAAAATAAATAATATGATTTAAATTTTTATTGAATCATTAAATAAAAACTTTAATTTGAATTCAATTATTTCAGATTAAACATTGATTCAATTCAGTTTTAGATACTCCCAGAGGGAGTGAGGAGGGATCAATTGGCAGGAAATTTGCTTTACTTTAGCAGCGAGGGGTGAGTCAGAAACTCCAATAAAGTTGACAGAGTCAGATTGGCTTGGAATTCCAAAATTCTCTGCCACCCTTTTGCAGTGCTTTGTCCCCACAAGACGTACACAGCTTTGAAAAATCATATGCACGCAATGCAACAGTGATGATATGAGTTACAGCCTGCGGTTAAAGCTCTTTGATGGTATGGGAAGGGGAGGGGAGGAGATTTCGTTCTGTTGAACCAGGCTTCAATGAGAAAACAAGGAAGAAAGTGGTAAAGAGACAAAGACTTGGTCAAAGTACATCTTTTTGACTGGGTGTGGCCATTCATGAATACAAGTAATGGCAATGGCATTAAAAAATATGTTACGGGAAGAGGAGACTAAAATGCTGTCTCTTAACACACATACATGCTTTAGCATTAGAATTGCTTATTCATCCATCCAGTTGGCGCTTTCTCACCATATCCATACGATATAAAACCTTCATGCTCTCTCTCTCTCTCTCTCTCAGTGTCTGACTGGTGCCAGGGTTTGGCAATTTCTTTTGACCCATTCAACCCTCTTTCTCTCCATCAAGTCATTTATAATAATAGCTTCAAGCATGAGATCGCCTCGCCTGCAATATTTTTGCAATACTGGCCAGCCAGCTCCACATTCAGCTAATTTTTGCACAAGACACGCAGCCAAAACAAAATCGCAGACAATTGCCACCTCTAATCCATTATTAACTTATAATAACATTTTGTACAAAGCACATGATTTCTGTGAGAAATCAGGAAGAGTATTACTCATAAGATAATATACTAGGTAACAAGTTATCCGTGGTTGCTTAGACATGACGTGATCATTTAAATGGGTGGATAAATCTGGAGGATCCCTGCATGCATGTATGTAGGTATATACACACACATACATAGAAAGGAATATAATAACTTAAAAGGATTAGATTTAGATTAGATTAGATTAGATTAGAATTGGATCCTCTTGGGTTGGGTAAAAGAATAAAATTAGAGATAACAATTCATTATCAACCAATCCTTTTCAAATAAAAAAAAAAATAGAAAAATATAGGGTAGCCATCCAATATGGTTCCAATTCCAAATTAATCTTAATTTGTCCTCACCAGTTTATCATTTTACGTAAGTTGGACGGTCCCATATTCTTTGAATTTAGGTGGCGGTGTCACTTGTCACCACTCACCACCATTTCTTCTTTAATTTAGGACCTCCCATGCTTTACAATGTAAAATTTCTTCCCTTTCCAAAGTTACTCCATCTATTTCATCAATTTTACCAGCTCTACTCTTATAGTTGTGATAAGATTAGCAGCAGAGACACAATAATATCAAGATAGATAACGGGCTTTTAATGTAGTTTGGCTTAAAAAACAAAAAAATATATTAAAGTGTTCTAAGAAAAAACACTATTGCGATGCAAAGGGCCAGTATGATGCCAACAATGTCTCCCTTGAGCGTCTCCATTTTCTTAAATTGTTTGTGTAATCAAATAAACAAATTGCCTAATTAGCTTAACAAATCATCTAACACCATCTTCACTTTGTAAGGATACACGTGTCAGGCATCTATTTACTTGAGATTGTTACAAATTTAATAATTTACCCATTTTATTCATGTAGAAATACTATCAAAAAACTTCTAAAACTCACTCCCTCCTACAATTCTTCGGTACAGCCAGAGGACAGTAATACCCCCACTCACCGAATCGTGGCTGCTTTTAGTTGGATGAAATATAGTCTAGAAAAAAAAAAAACCCAACAAGGTGAATTGAATGGAAATATTGAATACTAACAGAGCAATCAAAGGAACAAAGGGATCAAAGTGAGAGGAGAGAGGTAAATGGGTGAACTTTCTCTTGTTGGAGAGCTTTTTCTTCTCTTTAATTCTTCAAAGATTCCATTTTTATACAAAAATTATTTAATTTTAATATAAAACATCAATGGGTTTCTGTCCTACTTGTAGCTTTCTCAAATAAAAAAACATCATCATATCATTTCATTTTCTTCCAAATATCACAGAGAAAAAGATAGCATTTTGATTCCATTTCTCCACTTTGTATAGCAAAATCTGAGTTGGTTCGGGTCGGATCAGATTTGTGTTATTGTTGCTATTGTTATTGGTGGTGGTGGTGGTGGGTCTTCTTCGTTTAGCTTTGACTCTTTAATCAATCAGGTAATCATTTTTAATCATTCTCGCTTTCTCTCTCTCTCTTTGCTTTTGTAACTCTCAATTTATGCAAATTTAAGGTGCCACTTTCAGATATGATCTATGTAGGTTCTCTTTCAATTTTTGTGATCTTTGTTGTTTTTAAATTTTATTTTTCTCATTGTCAGTTTACTTATCATTGGATCTTGATTGATGGGCACCAGACTCTAACAACTGGTTTCTATATTTGTAAGGTTCAATGGATTTACTTGATTAGTTTCCTTCAACATAAGACAATTTATCAAATTTGGAGTGCTGTCATTTATCTCATCTATATAGATTTTTAAGTGTTGCTTCCTTTTCTTCCCCCTTAAAGAATTGTTTTCTTTTTTGGGTTTCGTCCAAGGCTATATCTTGAGTTGAGTCTTCTTCTTCTTCTTCTTCTTCTTTGGGAATTTAGCCTAAACAATCGCTGAGTTGAGATATGGTTTAGAAAAGATATTCTTATAATCTTAATGACTCATTGGGTGTTCTTTTAGATATGTTAAATGTGTGTTCTTTCATGCATTTCGGTATTTTTATGCTTTAGTGATGATTCTGTTTGTCCATGTAATGATTCATATCTTAATTTCTAGTCAAAATTGTAGCTTTATCGTCTTACTCCTTTTGGTTGCTGAGAAGAAACGAGCAAAAGCAAAACCCGAATAAAAAATTTTCCATTTTATGTTGTTTTTGCTGTTCTACTTCCACTAAGGAAAATCCACCTTAACTTAATTGTTGTTGGTTTTTCATTGAGTTGGATAGAAATTTTGTTTTTAACATAATCCAAGTCCATGGCTGTTTTTTTCCTTTCTTGCATGTTGTTCTAAATCGGTTGGTTTTTATTTCATTCCATAATATGTTCCATGTGAATGAACTTTCAGGAATTCTACCTTCGTGCAAGACCTTGATTCTATGCTGGCCTGACTTTGAGGCCAACTCTGAAAAATTTCATGGCTGGAATCGATGACAACATTGCAGTGATTGGAGATTGGGTGCCTCCTAGTCCAAGCACAAGAGCATTTTTCTCGGCAATGTTAGGTGATGATATTGGCTCAAGAGGACCACCTAGTGAAACTAGGGCTGAGGGACTCTTTTTAGGATCGCAAGAGAAGATGACATCTGGAAATACCAACAAAAAGGACAGGATGCAACAAGGTGTGTCTACTGAATTAGGTAATTTTTCAGAGCAGAGATCAAGCTCACGTGGTAGTCTTGTGGAAAGGATAGCGGCCAGAACTGGCTCAAATGCACCGAGATTAAATACCAAAAGCATCAGATCATCGGACCTTTTGCCGAACCCTGATGTTAAATCTCCCTACTTGACAATACCACCTGGTCTCAGTCCAACAACCCTGCTGGATTCTCCAGTTTTCCTTTCAAATGCACTGGTGAGCTTTTTCCTCGAAAAGCCATACCTTTTGTTTGGTTTTCTTATCTTTGTGAAGGTGGGCGGTTGACACCATAATTATGTTGAAATATTAGGAAATAGTGTCCTCAACTGAGGTTTTCAAAGAACTATATAACAACGTGGAGCCCTATAAAATTTAGTTTGTGGATCTTTTGCATGTCACATTAATTTCTTTGCTTATACGGAACGATAGGTTATTTTAGATAATAACCTCACTAATAGGTGATTTTAGTTTTATTGAATTTGTTCTTGCTACACAGAAAACACTTAACCCATGCCACTGCAGGCACCAACATCTCCAACAACTGGAAAATTCCCATTTATCCCAAATGGTAATGGTAAAAGCCCATTTATCTCAGAAGCCCTGGACAAAACTAAAGACAAGTTTTTTGAGGACGTAAATGCATCATCATTTGTGTTTAAGCCTATTGCGGAAGCAGGTTCTTTTTCCCGTGGTGCTCCAAACAAGGTAGCAGTTTTAATGAACAATTCTTCGTTCTGTATGCTTATCTTTTCTGTATTTTTTGACCAGTACTTACCTCTCACTCTTACTCAGCAATCCTTTCCCAGAATTGAAGTTTCTGTTCAATCTGAGAATTCCCAACAGTCTCAAAATGTTGAACCAGCTAAGATTCATTCTTACTATGGGAATAGCCTTAACCTTCAGAGAGACTTCTCTAGATCATCTACTGAGAAAGATAACGGTTGTACTACCATCAATGCAGATCAAAGGGTCTATGATACTGTTAGTGGAAGTATGGAGCATTCTCCACCTCTAGATGGACAACAGGATGAAGAAGGAGATCAAAGAGGCAGCAGAGATTCCATGTTTGCTGGTGCTGGAGGTGCAGCATCAGATGATGGATATAATTGGAGAAAATATGGACAAAAGCAAGTGAAAGGCAGTGAGTATCCACGTAGCTATTACAAGTGCACACATCCCAATTGTCAGGTTAAGAAGAAAGTGGAGCGGTCCCATGAGGGCCACATAACTGAGATAATATATAAAGGAGCACACAACCACCCAAAGCCTCCACCTAACCGCCGATCAGCTATTGGATTAAACCCACTTCTTGACATGCAACTAGACATCCCTGAACAGGCTGGACTACAGAGTGGTGCTGATAGTGATCCTGTCTGGGCACATACCCAAAAGGGCACTACTGTTGGAACTCCTGATTGGAGGCAAGACAATGTTGAGGTGACATCGGCAGCAACTGTTGGTCCTGAACACAACCAATCTACCTCCTTGCAGGCCCAAAATGGTACTCACTTTGAGAATGGTGATGCTGTGGATGCCTCGTCTACCTTTTCTAATGATGATGAAGAAGATGATAGGGGGACACATGGTAGTGTAGGTTATGATGGTGAAGGAGATGAATCTGAGTCAAAGAGAAGGTATGTCTCCATATCTCTGCTATAATATCTGGTATGTAAATAGTAAGTTCACTCTGGGAATGTTCTTATTTGGTTTGGTATCCCAGAAAAATTGAAGCTTATGCAACAGAAATGAGTGGAGCCACCAGAGCTATTCGTGAGCCTAGAGTTGTGGTCCAGACAACCAGTGAAGTGGATATCCTTGATGATGGATATCGCTGGCGCAAATATGGACAGAAAGTCGTGAAAGGAAATCCAAACCCAAGGTGGTTAATGAAATCATAACCTACTACTTTTTTTCCTCTATCTCTGTCTTTGTGTCTTACTTGCACACAAGAATACACCCTGCACATTCAAAGCATAACTGTAAACTGGGACATTGAAATTGTGTACAATTTGTTGCTATGTTGATGAAGGAGCTATTACAAGTGCACTAGTGCAGGCTGCACGGTGAGAAAGCATGTGGAGAGGGCATCACATGATCTGAAGTCTGTGATCACCACGTATGAGGGAAAACACAACCATGATGTACCTGCTGCTCGTAATAGCAGTCATGCCAATTCTGGCGCCTCTAATGCCATTACTGCCCAAGCTGTGGCTGCGAGTCAAACTCATATTCATAGGCCAGAACCACTGCAAATTCACAATGGCTTAGGGAGGTTCGATAGGCCTGCCGCATTCCGTTCTTTCAGAGTACCTGGAAGGCAGCAGTTGGGACCTTCTCCTGGCCTCTCATTTGCAATGAATCAATCAGGGCTGGCAAATCTAGCTATGGCGGGACTGGGCCCTAGCCAATCAGAACTGCCTGTTTTGCCTGTTCATCCATATGTGATTCAGCAACATCAAGTGAACGAAATGGGCTTCATGATGCCAAAAGGAGAACCAAAGGTGGAGCCGATGTCAGAACCTGGTATAAACTTGCCCAATCGTTCAGCAGTGTACCTACAGCTTCTGAGTAGGCTACCTCTTGGACCTCAGATGTAAATGTTTCTGCTTTCTATTTATAATATTATATTTTGTTGTTATGAGGAAAGTAGTAATATTTATGAAATCTATACATAACACTGCAGTTTCATTGGTATTCCTCTTTTTATCTCTTTGGTCAGTGGAAAGTTATGATAGCAAAAATTTTATGTACCAAATTGGTGTTGCTAACAGATGAAGATTGCATTGATATGGAACACTACACGCTTAGAGCCTGTGGTGGGGGCGCCAACAAGAATGATAGGGATGACAATTCATTGTTTCTTTGTTTTTTCTAGCTTTGTTGGTTACTTCCTAGATTACCATTGTTGCTTAATTCCTCTTCTACCAAAGCTGCTAGTTCAAGCCTGTATGACAGCGTCCTCTTATGCCTTGTTATATCTTGAATGCATGCCTCTGCATTTTTTAGTATCAGATGATTCAATTCAGCTTGCTTGAGTTATTACAAGATCAGTCTTTAGTTGTAGATGCTGTCCAACAGAGTTGGTCCCAGTTGATTTTTGGCTTGTAATGGCGACTTACCCCTTTGCAGCTAAAATTACCAAATTACCTGCGTTTGGTATAATGTGTTTTGCTTGGAAGGATACTAATCATATATGCCAAATTTCATTCACTGGTAAAAAGAACTGGTGTATTACCCTACCCTTGTCTTTCGTACCATTGAGAGGGCCGAATGATGTAATACACACTTAACAGACCTGTAATCAAATAGTTCATTATAGACCAAAAAATAAAACAACAAAGATTGGTGGAGGCAAGTGTAGGCCTACTCTTATCCAATGTAACATTCTTTGTTATTAAGCAAATGAATGAGTCAACGATACAATATTTCGCATACAAATTTGGATTTCAACTTGTAATTTGCCATTTCTTTTTCCATTAAAATTGTACAGCTGACATTGAAACTGTAATTGAAATATTACATGTACAAAGGTTAATATGCTACATGGTGAGGTGACATATCAGCTTAATCCAAATGAGAAACTAGAGTATGTATATTTGTTATCAAGGGACTATGGAGACACATTTCCATAATAAACGGAGCCAACCACCATAATCTTCTCTATCAACTTCAGATTGTAAGGTTGCAGTAAAAGGTTTTCCACATCAATGACCATTTGTGATAATCTCATCAAGATTTTTGCCCTCACTTTGCTGATGAACAGATTTCCGGTGATTTATTTCTTCTCTGTGCAACAGAAAATCATTAAAACTGTAAGCAATAATTTAATGAAGTGAAACTTGCCAAGATAAAAAATTGCAACCAGAATTGAAGTCATGCTTGGAAAGCTAGATGACAGTTTGATATGGGACTAATCCATTATCAGAATGACAATAATACCTCACTTAGACATTCACGATTCTATATGTGCAAATTGTTCAACAGTAAGACATTCTACATTGCTACCGCTTTTCTAAATGTTCTGTATAGGTTTATGAACGATAAATAAACATTTAAGAACTAATGGGCAAACCTAGAATGGATATTACAAATATGACCAAGTAATCCAAATTCCAAGTAACTAAGTGGATCAAACTGGGCTGAGGACACATTTCAAAAGCAAAAGAACATGTACCTAAAATATCTCATGAATGTTAGTTAGAACAAACTATGATATCTTACATGAAGTAAGAATGAAGCATATGCTTCAGTGTTTGATACTTGAAAGAAAGGAACATGAAAATCCTGCTAATATGAGAAAGAAAAGGATAGAATGAAAACATATGATATAATCATATACTAAATGACCAGTAAGTACCTTAGACAGCTCCAAATTGAGTCGTAATGAAGAATGGCAACAATTCTCTGCTTCCTTCTTCTTTGTAGTTCTCTACCATGCTTGATTACAGGTAACTGCTTGATCCCCTTGGCCTCCATTAACTCCTTAGCAATTGACAGATCTGTGTCTGGATAACAGGTTAAAAGTCCACGTGCTTGCCCTCGATAATTTATCCCTCGAGTACAAATAGAGGAAACAAGGCATGTATTCACCTGTAAAAATTTCACCACCATATCATCAGCAAAGATGTAGGTAAACAAGGAAAGTACGCAAACTCTTTCAAAGGATCAATAGTTGGTAAGCAAGTAATATGGTGCATGAAGCACTACAAACAAAATATAGTAAAAGTTATATCATGTGATAGCTTAAGTTTTAGTGCTTAAGGAGAGAGAAGAAGAAACAATTGTAACAAACTAAATGGAGTGCTGGGCTTCCAATTACATCTGAAGCAGTTGAATCACCCAAGGAAGCATCATTCAACTTCTTGGACAGGTACTGTCTAATGTCACCAAACGTCAGTATTCCCTCCAGAAAATCTTCATCATCAACCACAAGAATACATTTCTGTTGTCCATCATGCATATATTTTATTGCTTCTTTCAATGTTACAGAATGTGAAACCTTCACAAACTTCTTTGACATAGCCCTAGAAACCTGACAACATTAATGCAAAAGTTCAGTAACAAGACAACACTAAATAATGGAAAATAAGTAGCATGCTAATTAATGAAAATCTAAAATCATCAAATAACAAACAATCTTGGACACTTTGATAATCAAGTTGTGAAAGAAGACCAGAAAGTATTCAACCTTTAATTCTTCCAGAAGAATATCTTCGTCTATTGCTTCACAGCTGGCATTTTCTATGACAGAGAGTTCTAAGTCGTCTGGGCCATCCATGTGTATCCATACAGCTTCATTTTTATCTTCGCTAGGCGAAAGAGCAGAATAACTTTTTGCCAAAGTCCGTGCATCAGAAGGTCCACTCTCCTTCTGGTTTGTCACCGAGGGAACCCATATTGCCAATCCAACAGCTCCCTGCTTGCAAAAATGATATAAGGACACTTGAACACCAAAAAGTGGACCCTTGGACAATATCAAAAGAACCACAAATTACAAACAATAACAACCACAGTGCCGAATCTCAACAGAGTGGCAAAAGATATGGTGACAAAATGTTGCGATTGTGATTAACTATAAAAAGCCGGGCTCTGCAATTGCAACAATATAAAAACAGTACCAAAGAATTTGCATTCCTATGAGTTGTTACTACTTACATTTTTCATCACTTACAAGGTGTCACACATCTAGGCAAAATATAAGATATGCAATAAGATAATCTGTCTAATGACAATAGAAAGGGCACAGTTTTTTTTTTTTCCTGTGGTTTTGTCCTCACTCATGATGCCACAAAAGTGCAACGTGGGATAGGTTGAAGAGTTTCAGGCTTTTTGTCATTTGGAAGACTTACAGAAAAGGGATTATCCAAATTAACCAAAAAAAAGGTACAAAACCTAATGACATAGTATTACAAAAATGGGAAAGCACCCAACATGTCAATTAAAGCCCTTATGAACAAAGTTATAGCAACTAACCTTAACGAATGTGCTATAACTTGAGCTTGCTTGTGACTTGTAAGTAGTGTAAATACCAAATTTCAACTAAAAACATCACCTTATTTACAGTATCTATAAAATGTTGCCAATAACAAATTATAATAGATCCATTTGTCCACTATTCAACAAAATGACCAGTAATTTTTAATGGCATAGATTTTTATTGATATAAAACAAAGAAACTTGGTTGGTTGAGATTTGATAATTATATGACTCATAAGCCACAAATAAATCTTATAAAGCGCACATTCCTCAAGGCCAAAAGATCATGCCTTACATAATAGCTTTGATGGACACGTTACCAGTGTTAATCATTTGTTAGATAGCAATATCAGGTCAGAATGATTAAAAACCATTTCCAGAGAGCAAAGACCCCTAAAGACTTCCTCACCTGACTTTGTTCAACCAATGCAGCCTTCAGATACATTATACAAGAATCAATAAGAGCACCCAAATATCTATTTATCCAGGTCAAAAGCTAATCAGGTAAAGGACTGATCTTTTGAGGACTACAAGCACATCAAGGTACAAGACTTATCAAGCAAGTTCAATTACCATGAGAGGGAGCAATATTCTGTAATCTCTTGTGAGCTCAAACAGTAATAAAACTGATGTCAAGGGTACTGAACAAACAGAAGCTAAAGTAGCAGCCATTCCAACCTGCAATAGAAGTTTGAAAGTATACTAATTAGCTAACAAAGACCAAGTGGAGAGACAACCAAGATGATAGAATTATGGCAACTTTCAGAAAAATATAATTTTACCAGAGCATAAGCCTGTGGTTCTGCAACAGCAGCATTTCCTGGAATTGCTGAATTGATAATTTCAGCAGCTGAACCTCCGAAGACAGCACCGACAGCAGCACCAATCATCAAACTTGGGGCATAAAGCCCACCCACCAGCCCAGACCCCTTGCATAAAGCTGTAGCCACAACTTTAGCAGCAGCTAATTGAGTTAACAACCAGATCCCAGGAGCTGAGGCACTTTTCCCAGTGTGAAGGATTTCTTCAACATTTGTGAAACCCCAGTATAATATTCCAGGATACTTAAGGGCAATTATTCCAGCTCCTAAACCACCTAAAGCAGGGCATACAACAGGAGGAAGGCCAAATTTTTCCTTGATAAAGTCAAATGACATGGTGAACCAAGCAACCAGGTGACTGAAGACCACACTTACAGCACCACATAGCATTCCCAATATCAGGTATAAAGGTAGCTCTGCAAGACAATATTAAAATATCAAACATATTCATCATTCCAACACTGATTAAAAAACAAAAAAAAAAAAAAAACACTTGTAGTAGCATGAAGTGTCTGAATAAACAGCTAGCCTCCGACTGGACTCAAATTACAGATGCTACAACCCAAGATCAGAAAGATTCTCTGATGAAACACTTCCTTTTAGTATAAAATTAAGATATCCAATACAATATTTTAAAAGAGAATGCAATGAAGATGCGGCATAAACAATAAATAAACAAAGAAAGATATAAATTACCAGCAGCTGATTTCAAATCATATGAGGGCACGGTGAAAGCTGATTGTGTCCCAAGCAAAATTGTTGATACGGTAGAAGACACAACAGAGGCCAAAATTATCATAGCAGTTGTAAACGGAGGTGAATTTTCAGCACGTAGAGGCCTCAAGACAGTCTCAATAGCAAAGAAACAACCAGCAACAGCTGCATTAAAACCTGAAAGAAGAAAAAGAAACAACCACTTTAACAATACAAAGAAAAATACAGAAGCCCGAATAAAACTTACTAAACGAATCAGCAATTAAAACACCTGAAGCAATCCCGGAAGCAGCACCAGCTGCAACAAGAGCTATCCTTCTTTCTCTATTATTTTCCATCATTAAAGAGATGCCATTAGCACATGATTTTCCAATGTCAACACTAGGACCTTCAGGCCCCAAGGAACAACCAGTACCTAATGTTACAGCAGCCTGAATTGCCTTAATTGTTGGGAACACTCCAGCAATCAAATCAAACCTTTGTGTCCTCTCACTTGACTGCTTTATTTGATTCAATATCTCAATCAAACCGTGCATCATTCCAACAATCACCCCACCGGTAACGGGAATTAACAATATCCGATGCCAGGTGTCCGCCAGTCTCTGTAACCGCAGCCATGCGGCCCCTTCATTGGGCGTTCCCGCCCACGCCCATTCATGTATTACATGAACCTTATCAAACAACCAAATTCAAAAAATTAAACCCAAATAGGCAACGTTTTATAAATTAATTCAAAACCCATTTCAAGAATCAAAAAATGAAACCAAAGCTCACCCCTTTATTGAAAAAAGCGACACAGAGACCTGAGGCAAGGCCGAGGAGGCAACCGATGAGAAGCAAAGCCCATTCAGGGGGAGCAGAATCAGCAAGAACATCACGACCGTCCACATAATGAGAATCGAGGGAGGAGGAACGAGAATAAGAATGTAATGGAGAATGAGAAGGGTCTTTGAAAGTGAGACGACCGCCGGAGAAGCCACGATCAAAGTGCTTAATAAGGTCTTCAAATTTAGTTGAAGTCGGAGTGGCCGGGGATTGACTTTGATGTTGATCTGCTAATTCTAAATCCACCGGATTTGATCTGATCAGATGCCTATCGTCACCTGACATTTTCTGACTTCGATATAGTTGAATTATGGCTTGATTGTTAATTTAATTTCCATTTTCCTTTTTCTCGTGAAAAGTTTATCCTCCCACAGCGTTTCTCTCTCTCTCCCTATATGTACAATGTACGTCAACTCGTCCACCGTCCTACAAGCTTCTTTGAAATTGTTTTGAAACCCCTCAACTTCTTCCTCCAGAAAAAATTCATTATTTGTAATTCAAACGCTAGATCATGGTTTCTGATTTATGAGTGGACAAAACTTGTACCATTTCAATTACCAAAAAAAAAAAAAAAAAAAAAAAACTTGTACCATTTTAAGGTCCCCGACTAAATTTAATATGTGAAATTTTTTTCAACCCAAATTTAAAATATATAAACTAATCTACTACATTTTATTAGGTTAACAAAATTGATCACAACAAATGTTTTATAAATATTGAAATTTATGTATGAAATCGTATAAATTCTCGAATATAAAAAATTTCGTAAACTCGTATGAATCAAGATTATTTTTTGATAAATCTTGATGTTTTCTGACAACAAAAATAACAAAAAAGTTACTAAAATGATCTTTATCTAATTTTTTATATGATAACATGTAAATTAAATTGATGTATTTTAGTTTAGATTTAAGTTAAATTTTTAATGTTAAAACTTTGGCACAATGCAAATATGAAGTCCCAATTTCGTGTTAGTTTTAAAAAAAGCTTTTTTATGAATTCATAATAAACTGTTGGTATAATTTGTAGGTGTTGATTTGGTGTTGGAAAATCATCAATTAGTGGTTGACTAATGGTTTGTGCAATTCGTGAATTCTGTGAACACGTAGAAGATGAAAGTGGGAGTCTTTTGATAAGTTTTCAAAGTTGAAGGGGTTGGGTGTTCAAGACAAAGCAGGGGGTTTTGATCGTGTAAAACACTCTGGTTTTTTTTTTTTTTTTTTAATTTGAGGTTTTTTTTGACATTTTTCAATTAGTGGGTGTTATGTTATTTTCTACATTATGATTTTTTTTTTAGTTAAGGATTTTTTTACTCATCATTTTTTAAATTTCAATCTGTTTTCTTCTTTAAGTAAAACAGATATCATGATAAATAATATATTTTTTTTAATTTTTGAAACATGGTTTTTTAATGTTTGATTTGTATTTTTGAAATTTTTTTTTTTTTTTTAAGGTTTTGTGATGTTATCGGTTATAAATTTTTTTTTTTTATGTGCAGTTTTGAATTTTCGGTCTGTCTTTTAAATAAAACATGCATTCATTATTAGGTAATGCCGGATGGAAATAGGGTAGAAACCATAGCCGCATGGATGGTAAAGAATAAGTAAACTACTTACAACAACAATGTACAAAGGCCAAGCGACAGATACCAAAATATGCTCTGTAACGTAATCAAAGTTACCCCAAGACTTGTCAAAATTAAATACTGTCTGAAAACCCATAAATATTATTCAATTGTCCAAATAGCCCCTGAAAAGGTTCGAAAGTTTTGTACTACTATTCAACAGTCCGGGGTGTATGTCAAATTAAATAATCTTTGGTTGACAAATGAGGAAAAATTTCTATCAACCGATGGAACCAGAACAGAGTACTGCAGATGACAAAAGGGCGTTTCCGTTCAGATTAAAACAAGGAAATTGTATTCGTGTGGACAGAGAGCACCATCCCTCTTACACTTAGAACCGTCGAAGGAAAAAAACATTTTTTTCATTTTAAATTTTTTGTTTGTTGAAAGCAACAGAAAAATACCAAATCAGATAGTTGCTGACCAAAAATGTTGCCTTTACTTCTGGTTATGGAAGAATGGATTAGGGTTTTGACATGGATTTGTTGATCAAGTACTGTAGTCTGCTACTGGATCTAAAACCTTAAAAAGACCTGAGCTTGGATCTGCTTATTCTTCAATCGAGCAATACAGCCACAGACAAGACAAAAAGGTTAGATTTTTACTGTTCCTGAAACTAAGATTGGCTCTGATCTTTTCATCTCAATTTTGCATTTGGTATTTATTTAATCTTTATCAGCAATAGACATTTGAGCTTTGTGCTAATCGTCTAGAGATTGATGCTCATGTTTTGAATGTAAACTGAACATTTCTCGAGGTGTTTTCATTGACTTATTTTATGGAGATGTAGATTGAATTTTGTGACTGTAAATTCAAGTTTGCTTTTAAAATTGTAATCCTAATTCTAATTCATGGAATCTTCCTAGTTGTGTGGGAGTTGAGAATTTCTTTAATTTGTGAGAAAGACAAATTAGAACAACTTAGCTCTTTGATAATTCTAGAGATTGATATTTTTAAAAGAAATTTAATGTGAATTATTTTACTATTCTGTAGTATCAGAAGTGGTGTTGCTTGTTACGTTTGTTTGAAAAGCTGCATATTGAGCTTTGTATCTATTAATTTTCAATTGACTGTTTTGGTTAGGTTAGTCTGAGGCAACATGCAACCTAGGCATCGAAATCCTGGAAATGGATATAGGTCTAATTCAATAGGGATGGGTATGGCCCCTGAAGGGTCAGCTAGAGGCCGTGGATTTTATTCAGAATACCGTAGCTTTAATCGTGGGTTTGGACGAGGCCAGGGCCATCCTAAATCGTTTCAGCAACCACCACCAATGCCACGAAAAAGTGATGTTTTTATGGAAGCTGGTCGACTTGCAGCTGAGTACTTGGTTTCTCAAGGACTGCTACCTCCTACCATACTCTCTGGTAAAATACAGAATGGTACTTTTAGATCAGAAGATGGAGAAAAATTTCTGCTTCTGCCTGAAGGCAGGTCATCTGTCCTCACTCGACTTGGGAATTCTAGTTCAGATGTGGGGTCTGGTAGGAGAAGATACCCTGATGATTGTAGCTCAATGGGATTGAGGAATTATTTGAATCGAAGGAAAAAGGGAGGATCTTTTAAGAGTTTTAGCTCGGATTGGGGAAGAGAATATGGGAGAAGTGGATCATGGTCTGAAAATGCTAGGGTTTCGCCTGATATTGAGGGTGATTGTGATTCTTATTCTGGAAATCAGGAGGAGCAACAAGTTAGTAAAGATGTTGGTAATGGATTGCAGAAGCCAGGTTTAGGTGAGGTGGGACCAAAAAGTGAGGAAGCCAGTGGTTTAGAGTCTGAATTGGAAAAGTACAACATCCAGGATGAAATGGGCTCAAGGGCAAGTTCTTCTAGTGTTGAGAAAGATTTAATGCATGAGACTGATGGGGAATTCTCCAAGAAATCTGTGGATTCAAAAAACATGGATATGGAAGCTGGGGAATTGAAGGATGAGATTTGTAATGATGAAACCAAAGAACAAGATGCCTTGGAGGAATCAGCCATTAAACATTGTTCTCTGGAGGATGATATTTCAACGAAGACTAACTATGACCTGCTAACATTATGCAGATTTGCCAAGGTGCCTACCAAGACCCGTTCTTCTTTAACATATAAAGGCCAGAAGGTTGATGCAGCTTCAAATAATGATGTGGAAAAGACTTCTGATAACACACTTCCAATAGGATCCGAAGCATTAGGTGAAAATAACTCTTTGGTTAGCTCAGTTATTGTTGGGTTGCCAGATAAGACTCTTGATTCAAAGTGCCATCACTCTGAAATATCTAAACCTCCTCATGTCCACTCAGTTGGGGGTGTTGGAGCATTTGGTTCTGTTTATGGTGTTGAGCAAGACCATTTTATGAGGTCTCAATCCTTCCCAGAGAGAGCTTTAATTTGTGATGTTGCTCAGGAATTAGGTCAGGGGTTTTCTGGTATCCAAAAGTCTGGCTCCATGGTCCAAGAGAGAGGTGGAAAACGACCTATGGAAGAGAATGATTCAGTGGATGCAACCAAGAAACTAAGAGAATGGTTTCCGTCTATGGTTACTCAATCCAATGAGTACTCTAACACACCTGGTTTGAGTGACAAGAAAGCAAGTTCACAAGAAGAAACAGATGCACCTTGTGAAGTGAGCCTAGAGAACTCAGTTAATAGTTTTCAATTCCCAAGGAGAGGTGGTGAACCTTGTGTAGGGTATGTACAAGAGAAACAATTGTTTCCTGGTTCATTTAAAATTTGTGACCTCAATCTTATGGAAGTGTCTGACATAAATGAGAATCATCATAGTGATCCAAATCTAATTTACCGTACTATTCCAAAAAAAGAAGCTACAATGGTTGATGTTGATTTGTCAATGTGTAATTCCATTATGTCTGGTGAATACAGTAGACGAACAAGTGATGGTAAGGAGATTGAGATTATTGATTTAGAGAATGATTCTGCCCAAACAGACAAGGCTCCTGATAATTCAGAGCAAAAGTATGTTTCCTTATTCATATGATTTCTTCATACCCAAAAAACAATATACTGTTGTAACATGGTAGCTAAAATCTGTGATTGTTTCACTAGCTTGCATTTCTCTTCTTTATCTTAACCGTTCAATCGTGCAGGACAGAAACCATGTTTACAGTCATGGAGGGCTTTCCTAATCATGCACATAATGCTGGTCATATTCCTGATGTTCAGGATAATTATGATGGGCTTATGATCACACAATTACTCAATAACTTTTCAGATTGTCCTGCAGTACCAGTGGATATAAATGCTCTGCAGAATGAGATGGCCATTCACAATGGGGAGGTATCACCACTAATTTCTAAGAATTGTTTATCCATTCAACGTGAATCCTTCAAATGTTCTACACATACACCTGACAACATGATGGTTGCTTTGCTCAGTTTGAATGCCTATCAGTAGTGCCATTAATTGTTAATTCCACATTAATGGTCAAATGGTGTTTCTTATTTGATCACTGAAGAGCTGCATTAATGTATTATAAATCTGACTTCATAAAAACTGATGAATAACTACTGTTTTCCTGGTTGTTTCAGGGGGCTCTTGGTGATGATGATTCAATATATATGTCCCTTGGAGAAATACCATTAAGTATGCCAGATATTTAATTTCATGGTTTGTTTTCTTATTAATCTAGAGTTGTGTGGCAGATCTGCTTGTGGTAGTGATTGGATTCAGTATTGATGAGTTTATTTAAATTTTTTATGCATCAATTGAATGTTGAGGTAATAGGTGTTGGCCATATGCAATTTCATTGTAGATGTATTCTACCAAAAGGGACTATACACAAATTCTTCTTTTTATTATTTTTTATGTTATGGATATTTAGTTCTTGGGAATAATTGCAAAAAGATAATGAAAACACTTAAAATGTAGCTTCCATCTTTTTAACATCTATATGGAATTTTTTGAGAAAATTTGTTGGTAGTGTTCTTTGGAACATTATATCTCTTCTACTTTTTATGTATTCATAGAAAGATGGAGGACTGATAATGTGGAGCATTGTATATAGGATGTCATGCATGTCTCCTGATAAACACTCAGAGAAATGACTAGGTAATGTTTGTTTTCTCTTAGCTGGTGTATTTGATAGTGTTAGATGCAGTTGGCTCCCATGTCATTGCTTTTTAATTGTACAACTTTATGGAAGAAATCATATTTTGAACATAATCAAGTGAGTGCTTGCTAAGGTTGCCTAGTGTAAATTGTAAGGCTGCATAAAGCATGAAAGTTATCCATGGTTTGCTAGAAATCCCTTGTGGGTTATTGATGAATGGAAGGGTTTTGAAACTTTGTATGACTTCTGAAAGTGCTCTAAAAGGGGTGGGGGGGAGGAGGGACCACACCTTTGAAACCATAGGACCGCATCCATACCATGCAAGTCCTTAATTTATGTGTTATTTTTTAAGGCAATGTATAGCTGGGAGATTTACCTCTGAGATTTGGGCATCATTGTTTATTTGCAAATTTGTACAACCAAGAGAACCCTGTAATTGGATTAATAATGTCGCATAAAGTAGTGGATTGCATTTATTGTCTTATATGTGCAGATGTAGAACTTTGTTATATCGTTCACTTGTCATGCTGATTCTGATGATAGTTTTCTTATGTGAACCAATTCATCTCCAATTTCTATAGCTGAAAGTTTTGCTACTTACTAATCAATCAGTCTTTGATCTTCTGATGCTAGGTTTTTTGCGTGGCTGGGAGCAGCCACCACCACAGGAGTATGAGAAGCCCTTCTGATTCACCATGTGCTGAAAAGTTATAAACAGTATATTAGTTGGTATGCATATATTGGTTGATGGAGTTGTGTTGTTTTGCTGCAATAGATGATTAGCTTTACCTAACTCCAGTGCTACTTTAGTTCAGATTTGGTTTTGTTTTTTAGAGGGTAAGTGTATTCCTTCTGTAGGAATCTTAGCAAATGGTGAATTTTCTTCATGTTTGGCTGTAGCGCCTCATTGTTAAAGCAAAAGAAGTTCGTCATCACATTTGTGTTTAATCATTCATTTCTTACTTTTCTGCACATCCACTAATAAAGTTTAAGGATGGCAAATGCGTTACAACCCTTCTATTTACACAAGTAAAATAAAAGGTAAAAAATGGGGGAGGGGGACCTCTTTCAGCCACTGAATCATGGAATTGTAGGATTTTTGTGACGAGTGGATATGTCTTTGGTACATTTATTTACTATATGTATCACAGGACAAATGTGGATTTATGCTTTACGTCTTGCACTGGTACATGATATGTGTGATGTGGATCTTAGATAAATTCATAATTAATTGTTTTTGAAATATTTTTTTGCTTATTCAGTCTATTTTATTTAGAAAAGTTTTCAGATTATGTTATTTAAGAATTTTAATTAGATTTTTATTCCTTTTGTGATAGATATTAGTGATTTATATAAAGATGTTAAATATTCATTATAATTTAGTTTATTCATATATTATTTTCATAACACAAATTAAAATTAGTTTTCTTTTCAATCATTAATTAATTATCTTTCGGATCATATGTTAATTTTGATCATTTGTCAATCTTCGATCATTTGTCAATCTTCAATCATTAGTCAATTGTTCTTTTGGGTCTTGTGTTGATGGAATCATATCCTTTAATTTGTTCTATATCCATATGATATTAGTGAGTCTTATGTCAATTTGGTATCAGAACCCAAAATCGATTTCTTCTTTTTTGTTTAACTTCAGTTTTCATGTTTGATCTCTGCTTTTAGTTCTAGTTTTATTAAGTAAATTTAGGAAAAAAAAATCGTTAGTTGAAAAAAAAGATAGTGAGAAAAAAATTTGTGAAAAAAAAAAAAAACGCAAAAAGGGTGAAAAGATCAAAGCCTTAGTAATAAGTAGCATTGCACGCTACCACCACCAGTCTAGCTATCGACAGAAGATCTATCACCACTCAACCGTTCACATCATCATCGTTGCACCCCTTTCGTTGCATGCTCATCACTAGCACTTGATCGTTGTCGTTAGTTTATCGAGCAACAACTAACACCTTCCTCTGCTCATCTAGTTCACATTGCCATCTAGCGTTCCATTGTTGACGAGCAATAACTCCTTGTCATCGTCATGCCTTCCTTAACACAAATCTGGCCACTGTTGGCTTGGTTTAGGTTGCCAACAACATTCATGCTAAGCTATATCGTGCCCAACGACCACAGGTGCACATCCATGTGGTTCCCGTCACAACTTCTTCGGTCGTTCAGTAGTTGGTCTGTCCATTTTGATAAGTTGTTGCACTATTGTACTATAGTGTTGCATCTAACTAACACCATCGGTAGTCGTCATATTATCACCAACCATTATCTTGTTGAAGAATTGCAAAACAACTCCCTTATCAAATTGTAGTCTATTTTGTGTTCAAATTGAAATCGAATCAAATTTGAAAGGGGTACAGTTGCAATGCATAATGGTATTTTGATATGGTACAATTTCTTTCACTTTGAAAATTTGATTAACATTTATATTAATTAGAAGAATTGTGAAGTGTGTTGGGTCCAAATTAATTCATTTTATTTTTTCAAGCAATAAATTTTTCTTGAAGAATTATACAATATCGATATAATCATTTATATTTTATTTTGCATTTCCATTGATGAGTGTTAAAAATGAGTTCATTGTTTGTATTATGTGGTCAATTTTAGTCTCATAATCATACTCATTACATCATGTCAAAAGATGAATCCATCTTTGAATCTTTTTCTTTTGATGAAAAATTTTCTATCACGGAAGAAAATTTGACCAAACGAGTGAATGACAGTATTGAGAATTTCGTTAATAGGATGATTGGTTAATTTGATAGTCTTTGGTAAACAACTTGTAGATCCAAATGATTATGTTGAACAACAACATGGTACACTTGTATCTGTATTATATGCATCGACTTTAAGACATGCTTTTTGGGCATATGCATTAAATAAGGTTAATACATCTAGGAGATTTGCCCTTGATAGTACCCTTCTTGCAAAGTTAGAGGGTCAATGTATATTCAATTTTGCATATATGGTTTGTATACCTGTTACTAGGAATAATAATAGGCAAAATAATAATACTGATAGGGTACCTAGGTAAGATTATGTGAAAAGACTATATGTCATTAGGAAAATTAAAGTAAATGCTTTTAAATTTGATAGTATGTTAGACCCTAGTGCCTTTGATGAATGGTATAAATGAATTATTTGATTGATATGAAATGCAGATATTGATAAGGTTTGTTTTGTTAAAATGAAATTGATTAGTAACACCAGAAAATACTGACAAACTATTTTGCGTGATATAAAATATAGAGATGAACAATCTATTACTAATTGAGAAGTCATAAAAGGAAAGTTGAGAGAAAAATATTGATTTTCATTTTATTTAAATTAATTACATAATCAATTTTTGAATTTAAGGCAATCAACTTTTAGTATAGATAATTACATGAATAGATTTGAGGAGTTAAATTTAAAATAAAATTTAAAGGAGGAACTTATATTTACCCTTAGTCGATTTGTTAATAAATTAAGATATGAGATTAAAATGATGCTTTATAATCTAAAAAATATAGAGTCGATTTGTTAATAAATTAAGATATGAGATTAAAATGATGCTTTATAATCTAGAAAATATAGAGTATGTCTTTAACAAAGAAATGAAACTTAAAAGGTTTTCTAAGAGAAGGATAACAAATTCCTAAAATGTCACTTCAGTTATAATTTTTTTTTAGCCCATTTTTTGGGAATAGCACATTTAAAGGTAAGATCATTACGGTTCAAAATAAGAATTATGTTCTCCTTCAGTCCACTCTAAGTGCATTTTTTAATAGGTGTCATGCTAGTTGTAGCATCTCAGGTTAGAAAAGTCCTTAGGGGTAGAGTTTTGGGGTTAGAAATAAAATTCAGGAATAGATTGAGAGTCTAGAAGAATTCAATGGTGAGTTAGTAAATTTTTAGATCTGAGTGACCTTCATATGATTCCTTTAGGGAGGTTTTAATCATACGAAGCGCGGGAGATGGACTTCCTTCATTTTCCCTGGTGCACTCCCGTGCACTACGCCTTGCATGCCCGTGCAGGTGGGTAGATTTTGAGAGAGACGGGAGATTTATTGCTTCTCACCCAGCCATTTATCATTTTCAGCCAAACTTCTTCTTTGTTCTTAGCAGCTCCCAACTCTAGATGCGAGATTCAGCACCCAACAACTCTAAATCCAGCAAGAGAGTATATAGCTTTGAGTTTTCCAGCCGCCATGTCAAGAGGTAAGTGTTCTCTTACTTCTTCCAGCATTCCCAGCTTGCATTTGATGTGTGTTGATGTTGGAAATGTGTGTTATTGTTTTCGGCATGTTGTGTTGTGCTTGTATATTCATATAATGATGATGTGATGAGTTAGATGATGATTTTCCACCCAGAATACATGCTTGTTTTGCTTGTGTGTGTGTTAGTGAGATAAATGCTTGATTTCCATGGTGGAATGTGCTGGGATGAATGAATGTTGAAATTAAAGTGATTTGTTAGCTTATAGAAGTGCCTATAATGCATGCTAGAAGTTAATTTGAATTTGATTGAGAAATGAATGTGTTTGGATGAGATTTTCTGTATTTCCAGGTGAGCTCCGCTGTTGCAGAACCAGACACACGCCCGTGTGCCCGCAGAAGCACGCCCGTGTGTCCTGGTTTCTGCAAGGGCACGCACGTGTGCACGAAGTGCGTACGACTTGAAGTGCAGACGCACGCCCGTGTGTCCTGAGGGGCACGACCGTGTGCTAGCGTTATTGCATGAATGGCTAAAATTTTCCAGAAGCGCGCACGACTGGCTACATGGCCAGCACACGATCCCGTGTGTCTGGGCACACGCCCGTGTGCCTTTGCCATGCACGCCCGTGTGTGTGTGTTGCACGACCGTGTGCCTTGCCCACACGCCCGTGCAGCAGTAGAAGTTTCCCTGAATTACGAGAAAATGAATTAAAAAGATTTGGTAACCATCAAGAAGGCTAATAATCATCAGATAAGACAGAAATCAGATAAGAAATGCTGCATATGCATATCATAGCATAGCATGTAGCCTAAAAGAGGATCTAGGGATCCGAATTCAGTAGTTTCAGTATTTAGAACCCGATATACGGGTTATAGTTTTGGGTGAACTCGAGGGGGCATCTGTGGGATTCAGCTTTCTGACACCAGTCAGAATGTTCAGCACTCATTACTCATTTTTCTAGCCAGTAGCTAGACTATCCAGCCCACATGGCCAAGATGTCGAATCCCTGTGTTCATCAGCTTGATCAGCATAACAGGTACCTTCGGGTACATATAAAGATTCACATGCATGCATATTCAGATTTCAGTTATCATACCATGACATACATTTCATGATATGATCAATTAATGAGAAACAGACCATAAGAATAATCAGTTTCAGTGTCAGCAAGCGATTAGATGTATGAATAGGGCCGATGCCAGGTATGTATGCTTGTTTGTTGCTTGCTTGGGTTGAAGGAAGTAAGGAATGCTTATTGGGCGATCTTTATCACTCATCCCTTTCCTTCTTCCTTCCTTTTTAAGTCAGTTTGCTGTTGGTGAGGAGCGGGTGGATTGAGACTTGCGGGAGAGGACCCCACATACCAGATTTCAGTTGTATTTTCAATTTTGGCCTATGTGGTCTTGTATTGTACATCTTTATGTACTCAGATGTAAAGAACAATTGTGTAGATACAGTTATATATATGAAAGGCCAGTATGAGCTCATTGTATATTTATATCTCAGTTTCAATTTCAGTTTCAGCTTCCGCATGCATTGTACTGTAGCAGTAGTTTTATTTCGTAGGATTCCCGTCGCAGGTACCCAGATTTCCAGTTTATTAATAAAATGAACCATATTATTCAACAGCAGGGGTATTTGTGGCGACGGGTCCTACACTAGTGTTTCATCTCGTAGGTGTTACCATTGTCATGATAGAGTTTATATAGTAGCTCAATGTCCTAAACATACCTTGACCTTAAAACAACGACACAAGACTGAGGATTTCTTTGTAACAATCTACTGTTATATGTTACTGTTCTTTATAATTTTTTTTTTTTTTTGTCATCAACAACAATATATAATAGGAATCACTTCTCTAACTTTCTTAACTGAAAACATGTAAATGAAAGTTTTATATAAAATTATAATGGAATGCTAGAACTCATTGTACAGTATCTTGAAGAAAACTCATACTGTATAACTATATTTAATAATATTAGAAACATATATGATATTGTACATCATATGCCTGAACATTACAAAACATGTGAGTTAATATGTTATTTGCTGAAAACCAAATATACATATGCATATATACAAAATTGTAAACTCAGGTGAAAATCCCTTTAAGCCATCTCGTGCTCCAACTCAACTCCCTTAAAAACACTAACCTATAAGAAAAGAAACAGAGAGCGATGAGTAACAAGTCATTTAGTAAGTATCTTCTTTCTCTATCTTCGGATAAACTCTACTCTAATCTATCCTTGTGACTTGCCATCAAATTTTAAACTCTATGTTTTCTTTCTACTCTTAATATTTAGCTCTCTCATATGTTTAGTCTAATAGATTTGCCTAGTATATTACTAGCATTAATGTTTATCTATTGAACTTAACCTAGTTTTCAACTAGTATTATTAGCCCTTTCTTCCCTAGCTTGTCTAGCTTTTTCTTATTGCTCAAATTCTGCTTCACACTTTATGATAAGTATGTATACGTATATATGTATAGGACTCAGTATGAAAAAAAATTGAGGTCACTGTGACTTAACACATTTAGTTCTCTTTATGATATTCATTATTATTTTCTTTTTAGATAATTCTATGAGATCTAGAATACTCTTGAGTCTTAGCTTAATTCTTTTATATTTTTGCTCAAATTGATATATCTCGTATAGCGATATCTATATCTTTAATCCTTTTATTAATTGTTTCCTATTTTGCTGTCTGTGCTTTAATTCATGTCATGCTATATGTATCATAATATTGTAATAGTCTGGGGTTAAAATGACCTTTTAGACTAAAAATTGAGGTTAGAAGTGAGATTTTATAATATGAAATAGAATTGAGAAGTTTCAGGGGTAAAATAATATTTTAGAAGCTAGTTGTAGCATGTGCATGTGTCTCCCTAGGAGACTGTTTCATGTAATGCACATGAAGAAAGGAAATGTGTGATTTTTCCTTGACACATGATTGTATGCCTTAGACACACGACTATGCGTCGTCTTAGTTTTGCCATAAATGTCAAGTTATTTCTCATTTTCTCGCTCAACTTATTTTACCCAGTTTTCTCCCTTTTTCTTTCCAGTGAACCCTAGGCTAGAAAGCATCTAATTAGTAGCCACAATCCAGATTAGAGAACTAGAGGCAACTAGAGAGAGAGAGAGAGAGAGAGAGAGATAATTTCCATGGCTAGAGGTAAGTATTTCTTTACTTTTTTTACTTTGTTTCATAACATGTTTTCCCTGTTTTAGGTTTCTAAGAGTGTTTGCTATATGTTTGAGACTTATTTTAGCATGTTAAGATGATGAATGATGCTTTGAATGATTATTGATGAGTTATTTTTGTAAATCTTGATGTATATATGTTTTGATGCTTTATTATGAGAAATGTGAGACATTTTACATGATTTTTGATGAATGAGTGAAATGAGAATGCTTATCTGTTGATGTATTAAGTGTATGAGTGTTGGATTAGGTTTTCAGATAGACATTTGCAGAGATTGAGTTGAGCACACGATTGTGTACCATAGGCACATGATTGTATAGCCTTATTTCTGCATTCACACTGCCTTGTATGGTAGTCGTGCATGCTTGAAAAACCCAAACACATGCCCGTGTGACTGATGACACAACCGTGTGCCCATTTCCAATTCTACACAACCGTGTGCACAAGACACGAGAGTGTTATATGTGCTGCTATGTAGGATCCGCCGCCACGAGTACCCCTGCTGTCGAAAAGTACTGTTTCTTTTATTTAATAATCTGGAAATCGGGTACCCGCGACGGGAATCCTACGAAAAATAAAACCTGTTGCTAAATTACATTGCTTGCGGAAGCTGAACTGAAATATACAATGAGCCCAAACTGGCTTTTATATATATATATATATATATATATATATATATATATATATATATTCTGTACCTCTGGTAACATTTACACTAAAGTACAAGACCTCATAGGTCCAAAAACTGAAAGAAAATACAACTGAAACCGTATGTGGGGTCCCCTCTCGCGAGCCTCAGTCTAACCACTCCTCGCCAGCAACAACCAAAACCTGAAAAGGAAGGAAGAAGGAAAGGGATGAGTGATAAAGATCGCCCAGTAAGCATTTCTCACTTCCCTCGACCCAAGCAAGCAACACACAAGCATACATACCTGGCCTCGGCCCTATTCATACATCTAGTCGCTTGCTGGCGCTGGAACTGATTACTGATTAACTGTTTCTTATTTATTAACCATATCTAAAATGAATGTCATGACATGGTACTGAAATCTGTATATGTTGATGATGCATGTATCTGGATAATCTATATGTACCCGAAGGTATCTGCTGTGCTGATCAGACTGATGAACACAGGGATTCGGCATCCTTGCCAAGTGAGCTGAACATTCTAGCTACAGGCTAGAAAGCTGAGTACTGTGCTGAGCAGTTTAACTAGTGTCAGAAAACTAGGTCTCATAGACGGCCCCTCGAGTTCACCCAAAACTGTAACTTATACATTGGGTCCTGAATACTGGAAACTACTGAATTCGGATCCCCAGATCCTCTTTTAGACTACATGCTATGCTGTGGTTTGCTTATGCACCATTTCTTATCTGAAATTTGGATTATCTGGTGATTAATAGCCCTTCGATGGATTACCAAACTTTTAAGATTCAATTTCTGAAATTCTGGGAGAAAATAAACTGAAGCACGGGCGTACAAAGAAGACGCACGGGCGTGCACTCGCACACACGACCGTGCTGGGCACAGGCACACGGGCGTGTGCTCAGACACACGGGACTGTGAACCGGTCGTGTGCCTGACCGTGCAAGCTTCTGAAAAAATTCGGTTCATTCATGCAAAAGAAGGACACACGACCGTGTCCCTCAGGACACACGGTTGTGTCCTCTGCTCCCAGGCCGTGTGCACTTCGTGCACACGGCCGTGTCCTTGTAGAAACAAGGGCACACGAGCGTGCTCATGCAGGCACACGACCGTGCGTCCAGTTCTACACAGACATGACTCACATGGGCAAGCAGGAAACCATCTAATTTGCATCCAAAGTCAAATTAACTGAAATCAAGCATTCAAGGCACTTCAATCAGCTAACAAATCACTTCAATTTCAACATCCATCTCATACTACTTAATTCACCATGAGAAATCTGAGATTTCTCTCACTAACATACACATAACTGAAACAAGCATGCATTTGGATGGGAATCAACATACATTCAACCAATCATCATCATATGAGCATACCAACATCACACAACATGCTGGAAATGGAAACACACGTTTCCACCATCATCAAACAAGCTGGGAAAGCCAAGAGAGAGTAAGAAACACTTACCTCCCGCCATTGGAAGCTCGAAAACTCAACTAAAGCTAATCTTTCTGATCTCTTACTGGATTGGGAGTCGCTGGAAGCTGGATATCGCGCCTAGGGCTGGGAATTGCTGAAACAAAGAAGAGATTGGCTGAAAACGGATGAGAAATGTATTAACCTCTCATCTTTCTCTCCTTTTCTACCCACCTGCACGGGCGTGCAGGGAAAGATGCACGGGAGTGCACCAAGGAAAATGAAGAAAATTCATTTCCTGCGTTTCGCATGATTGAAACGTCCCTAAAGGAATCATACGAAGGTCACACAGCTCAGGAAAACTTACTAACTCACCCCTGAACTCTTCTAAACTCCCAAACTATTTCTGAATTCTATTTCTAACCCCAAAACTCTACCCCTAAGGGCTTTTCTAACCTAGGATGTTATATGCTATATGCCTGTGCACCTTGATGCATGGGTGTGTGTCTCACACCACACGCCCATGTGGCTAGCCAAAATTTTACAATAAAATTTTATAAGCTAGCACAACTCATATATGGTCCCGTGTGTTGCCTTACATGCGCGTGTGTTGTAAGACCCGCCGCCACGAGTACCCCTGCTGTGCTGAATAATAACAATATTTGGGGAGCTTTTATTAATCATCTGAAAATATGGGTACCCGCGACGGGAATCCTACGAAAATAGAATAACTGAAACTGTACAATGCTTTACATTTCTATACATGCGGAAGCTCATCTGAATATACATCATATATATATATATATACATCTGAAATATACAACTGTTCTGTACAAGGGCCCACTGGCCTACATCATATACATATACTGTACATCTGGATACGAAACATGTACAACAATGACCACACAGGTCCAAAACTGATATACACTGATCGAGGTGTGTGTGCATGCCTTCTCCGTCAGCCTCGATCCAACCGCTCCTCGAACCCAGCACGAACACCTGCAAAACTGGAAGAAGGAGGGGGGATGAGTGATAAAGATCACCCAGTAAGCGCTCCTTACTTCCCTCAATACCCAAGCAAGCACAACAATCACATAAACAAACACATACCTTGGCCTCGGCCCTAATCATACATCTATGCGCTTGCTGGAATCTGGAAACTGTTATCTGTATCTCATTCATTCATCATTATCATATGGATGCATGTCATGATGTGTATGTCATGTCATGCTAACTGAAACTGAATGCATGCATCTGAATACCTCTCTCTGTACCCTCGGGTACCCGCTGTGCTGATCAGACTGGGTAATACAGGGATTCGGCATCCTGGCCATGTGGGTTAACCATTCTAGCTACCGGCTAGAAAGCTGAATCTGATATCTGCACTGCTACGATCTGACTGGTGTCAGAGAGCTGAAACTGAAATGCTGCTGAATCATCTGACTGGTGTCAGGAACTGAATCTGAAAACACTGCTCAGCGTTCTGACTGGTGTCAGAAGGCTGATTCCCACAGATGCCCCCTCGTATTCACCCTATACTCTCACCCGTACATCGGGTTCTGAATACTGCTGAATTCGGATCCCCTGATCCTCTCTGAAGCTACATGTAATGCCATGACATGCATATGCAGCTTATTAACTCATTACATGCTTATTTGATGCTTATCTGAAGCCATTAAATATTTATTCTGAATTCGCATGCTCAATTTCCCATTCAATAACATTTTTCTGAAATTCTGCTGATGCACGGGCGTGCATGAAATGTGCACGGGCGTGCACCCTGACGCACGGGACCGTGCACTGGTCGTGCGCCTGGTCGTGTAACTCTCGGGAATTTACTATTCATTGTCACTGAAATTGCCTATGCACGGGCGTGCGTAAGCGGACACACGGGCGTGCATGCACATTTTCTGGCCGTGCATGGGTCGTGCACACGGGCGTGCATCTGGAGAAACACAGGCTCACGGCCGTGCCATAATGGCGCACGGTCGTGCGTCTGGTTCTTCAACAAAGCACCGCTCGGAAAATGCACAAATGGCCAACCAAAACACATCCAATTGTAATCACACTTCAAACACATGTTATCCACATCCCAAATAACACAATTCAAACATCATATACCACATGCATCGATCATTCCACGATTTACCATGGAAATATCTTCTTTCTCTTTCTAAAGCCATACATACACACATGCAAGCTTCAAGGGTGGGAATCTATCAACCAAATCAACATGCAATCACATATAAACCTTCCACACATTCATCAGCATGCAATACCTTCATCCATGGCATCAACACTCATCAAACAAGCTAGGAAAACGCAAGAAGAAGTGAGGAACACTTACCTCTCTCCATGCTTTGAAACCAAGCTTCAAATCACTAATCTCTTGGCTCTCTAATCGGATTGGGAGCTAATGGCTGCTGAGTCTCCTCTCTAGGAACGGGAGGCACTGAAATGAAAGAGAGAATATGGCTAAAATGCAAACGGGTGAGTAAAGAAATGAACTTAACTCACGGCTCACTTAAATACTATGCCACGCACGGGCGTGCACCAATGATGCACGGTCGTGCACCAGGGAAAATAAGTATAACTTATTTCCCGCTCGCTCGCCTAATCGAATCCTTCCGAAAGGATTCCAACGGAAGCCACATGGCTTCGAAAACTTACCAACTCACCCTTGAACTCAACCAGACTCCCAATCTCTTTCTGAATTCGATTTCTAACCCCAAAATTCTACCCCTAAGGGCTTCCGGATCTAGGATGCTACATGTGTTGAGTAATACACACCCTTATGCCTTAGCAAAAGTACAAAATAAATTCTAAAGCATTCTTAAGCCACTTTAAGCTGTTTTTAAGCATACAAAACCCAATAATATTGAGAGAAAACATATAATGCATGATTAGCAACATATAGTATGCAATGTCACATCAGAATTCAGAGATGGATTTAAGGATTTAATAGCATGTTTTTAAATATAAATATACGATGATTCAGATATCAGTTAGAGGTGAATACAAGGAGGTACTTGTGATTTGCACACTTGGTAGAGATGAAAACCAACGTCTGTTAGAGAGGATATGGTATTTGACTAAGCTCGTTAGAGAAAGTATTGGTTGTGCACAAGTAGATTTTCATAGAATTGAACACACACGACTAGAGTGTTGAATCTTTGTATTTATTAGTTTGGCTAACAAAGTAGTTACTTTTAGATAAAATATTTTCGAAGATAGTTTTTTCAGTATATAGTCTACGCGTGTGTGTGTGTGTGTGTATATATAAATATATATAGTACTATTTCACAAAGAGTTTTTGGAAAACCATACCTAAGGATAAGTTTTATGACTATTCAACATATGCATGACATCAATATATGCATATCAAGTCATGTACAACGTTTTTTGAGAACCATAACTTTAGAAAAATAAAGATACTACAAAGTACAAAAACATTACAAAGATAAAAAATAAATAAAATACTAAGCAAAACACAACGTGACAAGTCACAAACGAGAAAAAACTTAAAGCCTGCTTATGTTAAAGATAAAAAACACTTGTTGAGTGATTTTATCGCTCACCTCTTTTCTTGTTTCCTCTTTTGCAGGTCAGTAATCTTAGGACTAAGTAGGAGTGAGAAAACTATTAAATTTTGGAGATATGGCTTGACAACAGACAATATGTTTACGGATTGCATGCTTGGTATAACTTTTGATTTATGCATATATGTGTGTATAATATTATTATCATATGTTGTATGGATATTAAGTGTTGTTAATGAAAAAGCCTGGGTGTTTTCAACAAAGAATCGATATTTTTTTTAATATTATAATAGTATTTCTTAACCATAGCTCTGAAAAAAAAAAAAAGTTTAAATTTAGCAATAGATTTTTATTATAGAGGTTTCCGTTGTAGGTATATTATTAGCATAATTAATATTATAAGTGGTAGTATTTAGTGACCTATGACAAGAGTCACTATACGTATAAAGTATGTTGAAAACATGTATTTGTCTTTGGACATGTTTATTGAAAATATTTACTGAAAATACTATTGAGATCCAAAGATTTTAAATTACCAAAAAACTAAATGAAAATTGTAATTCAAATCTCTCTCTCTGTATCTAAAGATACCTGCTATGCTAATCAGACTGATAAACACAGAGATTCGACATCTTGACTATGTAAAAGCTAGACCAATGAGGTGTCAGTAAGCTGAAATATCTTATCATACTAGTTGTTGGACTAATAAGCTGAAATCTACCTATAATGATCGTAGTTCATAAGCTGAAATCATATAAATGTCTTATCATATTCACCTTTGATAACTAACTCGAATGTCGAGTTTTATGCTGAAAACTGATGCCTATAGATCCTTGATCCCTTTCTAAAAATGTTGTTTTGGCAAGCTATGTCTTGTAATGCTTATCATAGATGATATCTTATTATTTCTCTATTTATGGTTACATTCTGTTTAACTAAATTAATTATTATAGGTTTGTTCTGTGTATTCTTACTAAAGCTTTTAATTTTGCAACTTATTGAGATTGTTAATAAGTTCTGAGTAAGTTGTTTTGTATCTGTGTATATCTATTAGTTTTCTATTCTGTTTGCTTCTATAACAATTTCTATTGCCATTTTTTGTTTCTATTCCTATTTTCAAATTTTAATCTATCAATTCTCTATGTTATTTCTAAACTGTTGTTGAGTTTTTCTTATTGGTATGAGTTTAGTCTACTAATTAGTTTTTTTTTTTTTTCTATTTTTTATTGTTTCCTCTGTTGTTTTCTAGTTATTCTACTGTTTTCGCTACTTTTACTCGTTGCACCGACATGCAAGTAGTGGTGTGTGTGGTTGTGATAACTTCCGTAATATTTTCGCTAAATCTTGACTTGTTGCACAATCATGCAACATGGAACACACGATCGTGTATGGAGATGCATGGTTGTGTTCCCTACGTGCATGAGCTTGCATCAAAACTCCTACATGATTGTGCACGTGAGAAAGCACACACAATCGTGACCCAACTATGCACGAACATGTGCCCGAAAGCATAACTACACTGGCCTCAATTATGCATGCACTACACGACTGTGATCATACATAACACATGATAACACAATCGTGCACTTTTAAGCACACGATCGTGAACCACGATCTATTTTTGCAACTCCACCCAAACTTAATCTAGTCTCTACCAATTTCCAATCAAACTTATTCTAGCACAAATACATATAAACATATGCTTCTATCATAGACCTTCATCATCTCATAACACTTAATCTCAACTAAACATGCTTCTAAATGAATAAAACACACATATGCACATACAAATGTTCTAAACATGCTTTTTGTAGGACCCGCCGCCACGAGTACCCCTGCTGTTAAAAACTGAGAGGCCTTTTTATTAATAATCCGAAAACTCGGGTACCCGCGACGGGAATCCTACGAAAATAAAACTGAAACTACTGCTGTATATTCTGAGATACAATGTGGAAGCTTACAACACCTATATCTGAAATACATCTGAGCACATACTAGCTTTCTCATATATATATATATATATAAGCTGTTATGTACAAAGGGCCCAATGGCCTATACATATATACATACACTGTTTCTGTATATCTGGATACATCTGGAAACATACAAAAGGTACATGTGACCACATAGGTCTAAAACTGATATACAATCGAGATCGGGGTGTGTGTGCGTGCCCTCCCCGCTAGCCTCGATCCAACCGCTCCTCGAAAATAGCACGAACCACCTGAAAAGGATGGAAGAAGGAGAGAGATGAGTGATAAAGATCACCCAGTAAGTGCTCCTTACTTCCTTCAACCCAAGCAAGCACAAACAAACACAATAATCAAACATACCTGTGCCTCAGCCCTAATCATACATCTATGCGCTTGCTGGTGTCTGAAACCGTTAATTGAATATCTGATTCACCTTCATTTACTGATATCATATTTATTCATGTCACGATGTGTATGTCATGTCATGCTAACTGAATATACTATGGATGCATGCATCTGAATACCTCTATCTGAATGTACCCGAAGGTACCTGTTGTGCTGATCAGACTGGTGAACACAGGGATTCGACATCCTAGCCATGTGGGCTGAACAGTCTAGCTACTGACTAGAAAGCTGAATCTGAATACTGCTACCCAATCTGACTAGTGTCAAATGGTAATATCTGAATGCTACTGAATAGTCTGACTGGTGTCAGAAATTGGATCTGAAATACTGTTGGTCGTCCTGACTGGTGTCAGAAGGCTGAATCCCACAGATGCCCCCTCGTGTTTCACCCTAATGCTCTCACCCGTACATCGAGTTCTGAATACTGAATACTGTTGAATTCGAATCCATTGATCCTCTTTGAAGCTACATGTAATGTCATGATATGCATATGCAGCTTTTTATCTGAATACATGCTCATCTGGTGCTTATCTGAAACCCTTTAACATTTATTCTGAATTTGCATGCTTAATTTCTCATTTTTAATTCTTTTTCTGAAAAACTGCAGGTGCACGGGCGTGCATGAAAGGTGCACGGGCGTGAGCCAGGATGCACGGGACCGTGCTCTGGTCGTGCGCCTGATCGTGCACGCTACTGGAATTTTCTGGAAAACATTCACTGAAAGGCATGCACGGGCGTGCATATGCGAACACACGGGCGTGCATGGGCATTTTCTGGCCGTGCACAGGGCGTGCACACAGGCGTGCATATGGAAAAACAAAGACTCATGGTCGTGCCAAGCAGGCGCACGGTCGTGCGTCTGGTTCTTCAACAAAACACCGCCTAGAAACTTGCCTCAAACGCATACCATTTCACAATCCATTTCAATAACACTTCAAATATGCATTCCTAGCACCAATAACAACACAATTCAAGCACCAACTCTCACATGCATCAAGTCTCAAGCATTTCGCCATGGAAGCAAGCCATTTCTCTCACTAAAGCACACATACAACACATGCATGCTTCAAGGGTGGAAATTCTTCATCAAAATCGACATGCAAAGCCATATAAGCAATTCCATTATTCATTAACATGCAAATAACTCATCCATAGCATCAAAACTCATCAAACATGCTGGGAATTTGCGAGAAGAAGTGAAAGAACACTTACCTCTTGCCATGCTTCTGGAAACTAGCTTTTCGGACTAATCTCTATGCTCTCTAACCAGATTGGGGGCAACCGGCTGCTAGATTTCTTCTCTAGGAATAGGAGGAGCTGCTGAAATGAAGAGAGAATTGGTTCAAGTGAAATTTGGGTGAGAAAAGAAACTAAGTCTCACGGCTCCCACTTATATACTATGCCACGCACGATCGTGCATCAATGATGCACGGGCGTGCACAAGGGAAAATGAACTTGATTCATTTCCTACGCATTCGTACGATCGGATCCTTCCGAAAGGATTCGTACGAAGGCCACACAACTCTGAAAACTTACCAACTCACCCCTGAACTTTGCTAGACTCCCAATTTTTCATTGAATCTCATTTCTAACCCCGAAACTCTAACCGAAAGGGCTTTCGAAATCTAGGATGCTACACTTTTATCTTTAAAATCTCTTCTAACTCATGATCATCTATCTCAAAATCATGCTTATCAAGCTAGAAACATGGTTCTATTATTGACTAAACTCTTCTAGGAAGATACATGCTATTGAAACAAAAAAAAAAGTAAGAAACTACTTATCTAAAATTGCTAAAGGCTTTTATTTCTCTAATTCTAGTTGAATCCTAGCTAGATAATTGACTTTAGCTGGTTTCTCCTTGATTTTCAATTTGGTTAGGGTTAGCTGAAAGAAAAATAAGAGAAATGAGTGAAATTGATTGAAAACGCAAAATCTCTACTTTATACAGTTGTGTGACTCAAGAGAGATACACAATCATGTGCCACTGAGGCACAGGGTCGTGCTTCACACTCAAGGGACACATAGACACGTGTCCAAAGGACGCCCAATCATGCTTCAGGCATAAATCATCTAAAGCCCTCGAAAAAGACTATTTTACCCTCTCAATTTCTCATGAATCTACTCTGACTATAAAATTTCTCTCTTAACCCTAATTCACAACTTAAAAAGATCATTCTAACTTTGGAATGTTATATCCTTTAACTATGAAGAAGAGATTGTGGAACTATATAGAGTATTCTCAAAGCTTAAAGGAAAACCTACTTCTGAGCCTCTACTAAATACATCCACATTTTAAGTCAAGATACTTTTAAGAGAAAATGGATAAAGAGTCATGAAAAGTAGGCGATTATGTTATGATTCGTATACGTTCTAAAGGTTGCCTATGAATTCTTTTAAGAAGCTTAATGTTCAAGCTATTGGTCCTTTTTTTATTGTTCAAAAACTTAGATCTAATACATATTTACTTGATTTGTCTGATTATATAAATATTAGTTTTATTTTTAATGTGAAAAATCTAACATCTTATTGAGGTAATTTTGAGCCTCTTATTGTGCCTTTTAGTGTTTCAATAGGTCAACCTATGCCTAAAGTACTAGTTCAACCATAATGAAGGGATGATATTGAAGTTATATTAAAATATGAGTTTATTGTTTCAGTTTAAGGAGGATTACTTACAAATCAACTCTTCGCAATCGAGTTTTTTCAACTAGAGGAGAATGATGTGGATCCTAGATAAATTCAAAATTAATTATTTTGAAAATATTTTCTTATTTTATTTAGTCTATTTTATTTAGTAAATTTTTAGATTATTTTATTTGAGAATTTTAATTAGATTTTAATTTCTTTTGTGATAAGTATTAATGACTTATATAAATTATTTAAATATTCATTGTAATTCAGATTAGTCTATAAATTGAAATTAATACTTTTTTCAATTATTAGTTGATTGTCCCTTAGATCGTATATCGATTCTGATCATTTATCGATTTTTAATTATTAATTGATTGTCTTTTTAAGTCATGTGTCGATTCTGAATATTTGTCGATCAAATTCTATCATTCGATTTGTTTTACATCAATTTGACTTTAAAAAGACATCACTTTGAATTCAGCTTGTCATTCTTATCACACCTCATTTTTCTTTTATATTCTAGTGTGCATGAACATGCTAGATAAATAAACACAGCGCATGGTTCATGCATCCTCTAAAAAAAATCGTTTGTTATCATCACATAACATCATGATTTTCGCTATCATATGAGTAATGCGGATTAGAATCTTGAATTGTGCATAATATTTGAAGATTTGCAGCAGAAGTAAGCCTAACCACACATCTGAGTGTCATAGGGATAAGATAACAGTCCAAAAGATGGAGCGGTCTTTTTATAAGTATTAATTACATGGACGGAGTGTTTAAAGTATTGTATTGTGCCCTTTGTGAAAGGAGAGTTAAATGTGAAAGGGCAGTTGGATTTTTGGTGATCTTAGTCAAGAAATTTAATTAAAATATTGAAGGGGAAGCAGCAGCGGCAGATAAGTTGGAAATATGATCAGAAACAAAAGAGCCCTTTGGATGTTGACACAGCATGAAAGAATTTAATCTTGTTTACTGAAAAATGGTTATTGTGGAATGTGATAAGGCTCTTGTACAGATGGTTTGCCTTGAAATGAAAAACAGAAGAAACAAGAATCTACAGTAGAATTTAGTTGTTGCCTGCGTACACTATTATTGACTGACTCACACTGGCTCAATTTAATTATGGTTCCTTCATTAAGAGGAAGTGACAAGTTTCAAATGCATTCATGCGTAGGTTTTACCTATTGATGTTATGCTCATGAGTTTGGTTTACAATATTAACAAGGGTTCCGCCCAGAGAGCTTGACTTACGGACTGAAGTATAAAAGTTTGGTCCCTTTTTTTCTAACCTAGTTTTTACCTTCAATTGAGAGAGAGAAAATGCAGTACTAGTCATGCGCTGGTGGTCTGGGACTCAGGTAATGGAGAATGGGGCACCGTTATATGTCCATCTCATCTATCCAATGGCAATGCATTGCATCTACATTATTCACACATTAAGTTAATATCTACTTACAGTACGACGCAGTCTTAAGAGGTAACTATGTCGCAAATATCTTGATGCATTTCCAAAGAGTATTAAATATTGAACCAAATGGAAGAAGATAGACTATAATTTTTTACCTTTTAAATTTGAAAAGTCTAGTTAGTATTGAGTATATGTATACATACACTCAAATCAATAAATTATTTACTGAAGTTTGGAGTAAATGCTGCTTCTCATATCTTTGACCTTAATTTATTTCACAACTGAAAGTAGGTTGATGATGAATGCATACAAATGACACTTCATCTTCATCTTGTTGAATTGTACAGTAGTAAAGATCTATGCATAGGGCATATACGTGGCACAATGCCAAGTCTTTTTCTCGAACTTTGATTTACTCCTACCATGCCAACTAGGGTTTCTTCTTTTAGCTGATGGGCAAATATATATCACATTTGAATCAAATTATTGGGGTGATTGATCCTTGATGCGAAGTGGGGTCTTATCAATCATTTTTTTTTCAATATAGTAAGTTAACCCAATTGATAAAATAATCTTATTTCATTATGATTTTGGTCCAAAGCCAACAATTTCTTATGGGGCAAAAGTTGTTGAGCCAAGTTTTTATAAATTTATTTTGGCCAAAGAACAATTTCCCACCCATAGTTTCAGGCGGGGCCAAAGTCCCACCCGCCTAAGTTTAAAAGCCGCTTTTCCCACCCTAGCCTATTTTTTTATTATTTTTCTACTGAAATGATTAAACTACCCTTTTAAAAATACATATTTTTATAATAAAAATATAAAATAATTTTTAAATATAATATTTTTAAAATATATTTAAAAAATATTTAAAAAATATTTAAATTTAAAAAATTGCCGCAGACACCGCCGCCTGCACTGGTGGCGGTGGCCGCCCAAAATAGAACAGTGGCCATTTCGCCACCTGGTTCTAGTGGAGGCGGATCTTGCCGCCTCAGACAATATTAGGTGTCGAAAACGGCCGTAAATGGCCGGCCTTGGCCCCACTGGCCGTTTCCGACCTTTATTTTGGGCGGAGGAGGCCAGATCTGGCCGCCTTCGCCATAACTTGAGGCGGCCGATCTGGCCGCCTCCGCCGAACTGGGAGGCCAGATCTGGCCTCCCCTGGAACCAGGTGGGCGGAAATGGCCACCTGGTTCTATTATAGGCGGCCACCGCCGCCGGTGCCGGTGGCGGTGGCTGTTGGGATTTAAAAATTTTTAAAATATTTTTTAATATTTTTAAACTTTTTTAAAATTTTTTAATATTTTAAATTTATATAAAATTTGTTTTATTCATTTATAAAATTTTAATATAAAAAGACAAACATACCCCTGATGATTACTGTACAGTTATTATTTTTAATATTAAAAATAGGCTAGAGTGGGAAAAACGGCTTTTAAACTTAGGCGGGTGGGACTTTGTCCCCGCCTGAAACTATGGGTGGGAAATTGTCCTTTGGCCATTTATTTTACTCAAAACCATCCTAAGCTATGACTTTCCTTCTAAATATTTCAATTTGAATATGTCTTCATAAATCAGAAAAATGTTATGGTTGATTTGGTTGGATGAGAAGCCAAAGAGATTGGCAGATTTGGGAAGTTCCAGTACCCACCATTTACCTTACAAGCAGATGCATGCATGCATGAAGACGAAGAAATAGCCAAACGCTTTGTGTAGATATGTACATAGAAATTTTCTCTGTATGAGATGAATCCAACAAGAAAGAGCATGAAATCTAAGCATCAAAAAATTGAACCGGTCAAGCAAACGGTGATGTGTATATGGAAATTTATCTTTGTGTTTCAAAATTGGCCCATTTTTAAAGGCTTACTGTGTAATAATAGTGAGTTGGGGAGGAGAGAGAAAGAGAAGGTAAAAACAAAGATTTAAATTTGGAGGGTGGTGGGGGTTGATAAAGGTAAATTGTCAAAGATGTCTTGTAGTGAAATTAGGAATTGTAACAAAAGGGGAGTGTCCAAAAGAGTCATTTTACATCCATGTCATAAAAATCAACTCAAGCCTTGTAGGTTAGGTTTAGGGTAGGACAGCTTTGTGTCCGTAAATTTTGTAAAAAATTTTTATAATTCCAAAAATATACCCCTTTGTATAATTTTGAACCCATATACTTTAAAAAATTATAAAATCAACCCTCGTTTGGGGTTTTTTTTTTTTAAGAGTAACTCTTTATTTTTCTCTTTCTTACTTTGGTTTTTGTTTGTCTGTTTTCTCTTTTGATTCAGAGAGTAAGTTTTAAACGCATATTCACAATCACAGACGGGGGATGGGGAGGTGAATCGTGGGTGATTAATTGATACAAATTTGCTTTTTGGTGGAGAGAACCTGATGCCCTTTGATGTTTTAGTGGGTAGTGCTGTTTTTCTCTCTAGCATTCACATACATTCATATTCATATGCACTCTTCTCTCTGAAATACTTCATTTTTCTTCTTATTTTCTCCCCCAAAACCATCTATCCATTCTCCACCCCTTTATTAAAGTTACAAGGTTTGTATGCTTTGCTATGCTTATATTCTCTCTTCTTTGAGTTTTACTTTCTTTCTTTCTTGGTCTGCCTTCTCTTCTCTTCTCTTTGTTGGGTATTTTCTACTCTTTTCTCTTGAAGCTTCTCTCAATTTATTAATTACCATCTTTTTGTTTCTTAAGTTTGGAAAGTCTTTGCTTATTACTAACAAAGAATTGGGAAAATCTGGTCTTTGGTCATGTGTTTTGCACTTGTTGATTTCGTTTTATGGTCAGTTAAGCTGTTGTCTTCCACGATTTGTCTCTCCATTCAAGTCTGTTTATCTAATTGACCATGGAATCATTTCTCTTTCGGTGGTTTATTCTGAATTTATGAATTTTTCCTGTTTACCGTTTTCTTCACTAACTGCTGCCTCAAAGCTTTGAATTTTCTGTTTGTCTATTAGCTGTTGCTTTGAGTCTATAGCAATTATCATTTGATTTGCTTTTTGAAGATTTGATTTTTGAGTTATGGTAGGGGATAGTGGTATCTCAAAGTCTTGATTTTGAACAGTTTTTCTGGGTTTTGTTCACATAAAATAACGCTACCTCCCATTAAACTTTCAAGTCTTAGACAATATCTTTGTTGTGGGGTTGTGTTCTTTGCTTATTTTTGTGCTTTGCTTCCTCAATCAAAACATCGATGCTTCAAATTTACTCATTTCCTCTACATATAATAACGCTCTAGATGGATCTAGAATAATCTCCTTCTTCTGTTGATCTCATCATCTTCTTCTTGTGTATCTCTTTCAGGTAAATTAAATGGATGAAGATTCAAGTGGTGGTGTTTTTAATTGATATACTTGTTCTTCTGCTGTTTCTGCATCTGTTGCTTTAACTTTGTGGTGGGGTTTAGCGTGATAACAGAGGCCTAGTTTTCTATATGCTGACGGCTAAGAAGTTAAAAGATAAGGTCCATTTGTGGCGTAGTGTTACTAGAAGAAGAGGAGCTTGTGACTGTTTCACCAGCAGCACAAGAAGAGTGAAGCTTTTCTTCAGATGTTATCCGTTGAAAACCCTCCATCAGATCCCTCATGTTCCTGTCAATTCGCACAACTAAATACCACTCACAGTGATGACTCGCCTTCTCATAAGCTTGACGTAGATCTGCTTAACCCACCTCCTCATCATCATCTTCCCAAATTCTCCATAAGGTAATTACTTATTATAAACTCAACAGTTCTCTCGCTCTCTCTCTTTTTCAACTTTGATTCTTTGTTGGATCAGATCCAGAGCTACATGTTACCTTTGGTACCCCATCTTGTCTCTAGTTTGTGTTTTGGGGTTCTTTTGTGCTTTGGTTGGTTTATGATTTCATTCACCTCTCTTACCCAAGCTTCTTCTTATTGCATAAATTTGTGTTTATGTGAAAGGAAAGACTTTTGTCAGTCTTCTACTTTGCTGTTCTTCCTTGATGTTGCTTTGTGTGTGATTTCATGTCACTTTGGGCTTGAGCTTAATCAATCTATCTGTTTGGGGTTAATCTAAGTTCTTACCATATCATGCTGGAAAACTAGAGACTTTATTAAGTTTATTAGATTATCGAAACCTGGGTACTTCTTGGCTGTTTCTCTACTGTTAATGTATGCGTGTTTTTTTGTTCTTGAATTTCGTGGTCCATACGTTCCTTTCATAAATTAGCATACAATATTAGGGCCTTATAAATTTTAAAAATTAAAGCTAATTATTGATGATTTTAACTTATGATATATGTTGTAAATTGATCAAAAGTTGCTAATACATTATGGTTTCAACTGTAGAGATTATGTGTTCACTTTTCGGGGAAAAGATATCAAGAAGAATTGGCCTTTCTCTCTGAAAAACTTGCAACTTTGTTTAAAACATGGCGTGAAGGATGTATTGCCACCATTTCAGGCAATTGGCGCAGTAAAAACTCAAGTCACCAAGAGATGGACGGTTGTCACTGGCTCAGTTGAAAAGAAAAGCGTAAGTGATTTTGCTGGGGAGCCTGGTTCTGGGCCCAACAATAATGAGGTTTTAGACTCAGCTGATGATGTTCAGTTGAAGCATAAGCTTGAAAATGCTTGCATAGACACAAGTTCATGCAGATCTGCAGGAGAGAATGATTTCCCATCTACAACAACAAGTGTTTCTCAATCTGAAATAGAGTCTTTTCCTACTGTAAGGCCAACTAGTTCACTGCCAGAAACTGACACTTTGTTGGAAGCTTCTGCCTCGGCCATTGTTGAAGTTGAAGCAGGTCATCCTACATTCCATAAGACTGAAAACACTACCCGACCCCCAGGAAAAAAGTGCAGATTGATAGTAAAATTTAGTGGCAATTCTGATCGTAGCTCAACCGAAGATATTGCTTCAAATTCTACTGCTGTATCTGAAACAATGACTTCAAAAGTTTGCCCTGTTTGCAAAATTTTCACATCCTCATCGAATACCACCTTGAATGCACACATTGATCAGTGCCTTTCTGCGGAGTCCACTCCCAAGTGGACAGCAGATTCTAGGGTTACCAGACATAGAATTAAGCAAAGAAAGACCAGACTGATGGTGGATATATATTCTACAGCTCAAAGGTGCACTTTAGAAGAGCTTGATAGAAGAAATGGCACAAGCTGGGCTGCTATTTTGAGCTTGCCTGCACAAGATTCCAAGAAGCTTGTTGTACCAGCTGAAGGGAAAAGGCAAAGAGTGTATCAGGTACATCCTGAGGATGCTAGTGAAGTTGGTGAAGTTTATATTGATGCCAATGGAACCAAACTTCGGATTTTATCCAAGTCTAGTGATGCACCAGTCGTGTCAAAAGTATCGGAGGATCTGCCACCAAAGAATCCTTTGAAAGGAGGTAAAGGAAGCAAACTCCTATCAATGAAAAAGAAAAAGAGGCGTGCTAAGAAACATCTCAAGTATCTGAGACTTTCTCCTGAAAGCAGAAAATTTTTCTCCCACAAAGCTTGTGCTTCTCAGGTACACTACTCATGCTTTGGGTATTCATTTCTCTCTTGATTCTTAGCCTTCTACCAAAATATTATGCTTTCCTTTTTCTTTTTCTGGAAAAGCCATACCTTTACGGGTTTCTGCATTGAGGGCTTCTATTCCGTTTTGAGACTAGAAATTCACATATCTATGTATATATATGTATATACACCCACACACACATGCTCTCACTTATAAAACTGGATTCATATGCATCGTTTATCTATATTTTGGTTGATATTTACTTTAACAATTACCCTTAATTAGTATCCACTTAATGCTAGAATGATTCCATACCCTTAAAAGTATTTGCATAAGCAATGTATAACTTTGTGCTTGACTTTGATTCACAAGTTTTGAATTGACTATTTGTCGTGAATGTTGTAGTTTGAAATTCAAGAGCATATGTTTTGATTTGTTTTTACAGATATCTGGTGGTGAAGATGGGTATAATGGGGTGGAAGAAAGCAGCAAGGAGAAAAAAGAGATACAAAAGCAAATCAGATTCAGTGATTCTGGAACTTTGAGGCAGTGGGTATGCTCTAAGCGAAGGGGTCTGGCAAAGAAAGCCAATGATCAATGTGGCAATCAACCTTTCAGATGTAAATGGCATTTAGCTCGGGACTTTATGGTAGAGAATGATCAGCCACATGTTAGTGAAACTTTAGCAGAGAGAAATCATGTTCAGAAATATACAAATTTGTCTGAGAATCTGTTGTTTTCTCCATCAACTAGCGAGAGGGTGGAGAATTCTTTTAATAATTCCCAAGTTGATGACAGATTGGAGCATTCTTCTGGAAGAAAGAGAGTAGGAAGTTCATCCTTTGGAGCCAGGATAAGTGGCAACATGGAAAGGTCTCTTCAACAGATAAACTATAATGACAATCAGTTGAGTGAAGATAACCCTTTCACAAATGGCAGCAATACATTTGAACCTTCTAACTCTGGTAGAAATTGTGTATCTTCAGTGAACAAGAGAGTTGGTAGTCATGGAGACTCAGATAATAATTCTGTTATCCTTCCTGGTACAAGCACAGCACCATCGTTGACTACTCATGCATTTGCAGCATCAAAAGCATCGAGAACAATGTTGAGGAAAAAGGCATCTTCTGTCAGCTGCCAGTTGTCTGTGATTAAGTCCAAACCTAATAAGGATGAGGAATTTTCTATGCAAAAGAAGAATCAAATGGATCTAATTGGAGAACTAGATGAAGAGGAAGCAGCTTGGCATTCTGAATTTGATCAACAGTATCCTTTAATGCGCAATGTTACTGATGAACATCTTGGAAGAGAGGAGATAACTGAAAATACGTCTTCTGGCAGACGTACTGTACTGGAAAGCAAGCAAGATAGAGGATCATTAAGCTTCTCTCTAGAGGATGAAGCACCTCAATCATATAGTCATGATGAAGGAGAAAACACTGATTCTTTTGCTAGAGCTGGTGATGAACTCCTAGACAAAGTTGATGTCCTTGAATCAGTTGATGCCAGAGTTGCAAGTTTGAGTCCATCTGCAGTTACTATATCTGAGAAGTTGAATAATCATTCCAGGACCCAATCCAACTCTTTACATTCTGTTGAGGACTATAATGGAATTTTGTGTGGAGGTGAAGCCCTGACAGACCCAGCGGAGCCAAGGTTTGTTAATGGGCGAGAAATGTACTGTTCTGATGAAGTAGGAAAGGGTATAATAGTCCAAAGTGCTCATATGGGGACTGGGTTGGATTCTGATATTGGTCATGGAAATTCTTTTCCCGAGGTTGATCCGATACCAATTCCAGGACCCCCTGGTTCATTTTTACCAAGTCCTAGGGATATGGGATCAGATGATTTTCAAGGAAACTCATCATTGACCACGAGCCGGGTTCAATCTTCTCAGGATCAGCTTGATTTTGTAGATGGGTATTCATCAGACTCACAAATTTCTGCAACATCAACAATATCTAACTCCACTGCTGCCAGATCTAATTTGAAGTACCCAGAATCATTATCAACTATAGGAGCTCATGCAATTCAAGAGAGGATGAGGTCTAGCTTTTCTACTGCTAATGTGGAGCCGGTGGTAGAAAATGCAGCTGTTGTTCCGCTGACAGGTGCAGGAGCTAAGAAAACTTCTTTTGATGGAGAGAAATTTAAAGTCAATAAGATCTCAATAGATAAAAGACCTCTCAGTTTCAAGAATGATGGTCAACCTTGCTGCTGCCAAAGAAAGGAGAGAATTTCTCAGGATATTGTGCCAAATTATCAAGAATCACAATTACTAAGACGGTGGACAGTGGCTTCAGCTATGCTGCCTTCCGTGGGAAAGCAAAATGCCAGACCCAACAATTTTGATGCGAGGCCTGAAATACTTCCTCTCAGCAGTTGCCCTAGTTTTGGATCTGAGAAGGCTATGCTTCCATTGAAGGACCCTGCTGATTCCAATTCCGAAAAGGGCTCTCCTGAGGCAGCAATGAAGTTTGTAGGTCATGTTGATTGTGACTCTCCTAGCCCATCTACTCCTAATCCAGTACTCAGGCTCATGGGGAAGAATCTAATGGTGGTCAACAAAGAGGAAGATACTGCTGTACCCCTTGGGAAGTCCCAGCAATGTGCCCAAAATAGCCATGTAATTTCTCAGTTTCAATCAGCATCTCGAGTCTCTCCTTGCAACATGCAAAATGAGGACTGCCATTCCTTCACTCATTTGCCTCCAGCTCCTGTAATCTTCAGTCATAATCCTTATGATGCTATGGGGCCATCTTTTGATGTTAGGTTTTTGAGCAGTTATAGAAATCACACACCACAAAAACCTGCACAAGTTCCAGCTGGCCTGTTTCCTAACCAGCATGTAAATTGTGGTTTTGCTGCATCTCTGGAGCCTCACGTGTATGAGGATGCTTATAGTTTATCGGGTAGACACAACAGACGCAAGGTCAGACTGAATGAAGCATCCTCATATAATATAGACGAAGTTTTAACAACTCTTGACTGTCCTCAAAAGACTGCAGATGGTGGTGCTTCTATTAAAGAAATCATTGTCATTGATGATGGTCGTGAAAGTGAAGCCAGTGAGAGTGCTGATGCTGCAAAACACTCTGAGGGCTTAAGGACAACCCAGCTGATTTCTTCTGGCATTTTAATTCCAACAGTTCCCAGTTACAACTCGAGGCATGTGAGTCCTTTCTCTGGTTATCAACCACATGATCCTTCCCTCTTGGGTGAATCACCTGTGATGCACAACAGTAGTTTCCATGCAATGCCCTCCAGGCTACTCAATTCCAGTCCTGTTAGGTGGAGTTGTTCTCCAGAAAGTTCTGGTGTGCTCCAGCGGAATTCCTTTGTGGCTGCATCAAACTCAACAGGTCATCGTTTGGGATCATCGCTTTATTATTCTCCAAGCTTGTAATATTCAGGAGCTTGGCTTGAGACAGCCCTTTTCACTCAATCCCTCAATACCAAGTTTTTCATTAATCAACGGTTCTCATTCTTGAGCTTCTCCTGGACTACTGATGGCTAGAGATCTTTGGGTTCAAAATTGATTTTGAGAGCAAAAGGTTTGTTTAAATGGAGCCTGCAAGAAAGTGAAGCGGCTCAGATCTTTAATAGAGTTTGTATTTATATTTAATGTACTAAAGTTGGGTAAACTTTATGCTGTTTTTTTGAGGGTTTTAATGCTTAGGCAAACTTTAAAGTTGTTCCAGAGACTAGAAAAATGTATAAGCAAACCTTGAAATAATAGTTGATGAGCAACCTTGTCTCAGAGCTAACGGAGTCAAGTGTTCTTATAATGAAAATGTCATTTATATCCTTACATTTTGTCAGAATTACGAGTTTTAGCCTTTTTTAATGGTATGGTAATTGTGTTTTCAAGACCAAATATTGAAGTGAGCATCGATTAAAGTAACACATATGATAATAAACTGATGCTGAGTCAAAGCTGATAATTACACGGGCTGCATGGGAGCAGTGATGCGGCAGAGGAAGTGCTTCACAAATTAATAACCACCAGGCTTCGAGCCTTGTTCACTGCCTGCATGATTATGATTCAATAAAGCTCATCTTCTCAGAGTCTCAGCCTTCTTTGCACCAAACATTTGGTACAATACAAATCGTCCATCATGTCTCTCTGCATGATCGTTTTTCATGAAGTTCAGTTCTAGCTTTTTTCACTTTACACCCACATAAAATTACACCCCGAAGTCTCTTCTCAAGACCCCAAGTAAAAGTAAAAGCCGAGAGAGGAAAAGTTTCAGTAGGTTTACATGTAAGTTTGGCAGAGATAGAGCATGAAATATAGCCGTTACACAGAGAAAATGTAAAGAGTACGATTGAGTAATAATATGATAAGGAAGAGGAGTTTTTGTGCGTTTTGGTTAAGTAGTTCGTGCACACGCTCCTTGTCACCAGCTTTTTTGGAAGTGTTTTCTGAAAACAGTTTTGTTTGTTTTTGTTAAAAGTTATTATTGTCAACTTAAGTTTTGGGAGATGTAACGTCGGATGTGCGATTTTGCATGGTGAAAGCTGGACACCTTAATAAGCCTTTACAATGACGAATGCTTTCATTTGTGCAATTGTGGACCATTCTTTGTCTTTCTTTCTTCACTTTATTCTTCTTTCTAAGCTACCTTATTTCAATATATAATCGCGTTGACCATTTTTGGCTTTTGATTTTATTATTTTGTTTCCCCTTAATTCTCCTGATTTTCATCCCCACAATTCATAATATATGCCTCCTAAACAATTCTCTCTGATATACATGTACAGGAGCGTTCATGTTTCATAAGTCTTTTCTTCGTCTTCTTTTAACTTCCTAGTCTGCTTGGAACCTGGGTCTTCCATGGCTTACCAATTGAGACTACAGTCCTCAATCAACTGTCCAACACATTGTGGGTAAAATGGGTGAAGTTTCGTATATGATCAAAGTAAATAAACGAAACTCCATTCAAGTATATATCACAGTTATTCAGTTATTAATCTTATATACAAATAGACAAGGATAATCTGTCTTTAAATGTTGCATTGGTGAAGAGCAAACTTTAGTCATCATGTGCAGATGATTGTTTCAGATGCATGAACTAGAGCATGGTTAGGAAATGAATTATAGCTTGCAAAAATTTGTTGTTTCAGAGTTGACCAAGGTTAAAAATTGCTAGTGTCGAGGCTCAGAATTGAATCATATAATTAATGTAATGTATCGTTTCTTTCTTTTCAAAAGATGACATACAAATAGTGGTCCACAGTCTCAAACCAACTAAACTCAGCCTTTTGAACAGCCACCTACTCAGATCGTCTTCGCCGTCTCCGCCGCCGGCTACGTCAGCTTTCCAGCCACACTTCTCTGGTTTGGCTATTTGGTCAATTGGGTGGGTGGGAACATGTTGAAAACTTTACTTCGGTACTTTGTGTTTATTTAATTCATATGGTCACTGTTTCTGATAACCTTGAACACGTATATGCACTATTTGTGTGTTGTGGCTGTCGTTGTCAATGAAATCGAGGCCAAGTTTTGTTGGGGAGAGAGTGAGGTGGTGCTGTCCCGGTGCGAAATGTCATGGAAAGGAGCCGTTTCAAGGATGTTGCTGCTGTTTTCCTGCGTAATAAGTTTGATCCTCAAGGTAATCACCTTTCTTATTCTAATGAATAAATATATTACAAGATACACGAAAAAATTTTAATTTTTAACCGTTTGAAAGATATTAAAACAATTATTTATAGGTTAAGACTCAAATTATTTATGAATTTGATAACATTGTTTTATATTTTTCACTTGTATATCAACGTAACTCTTGTCAATTTATTAAACATTAATATTTTATATTTGTATCATGTTTTATTAATGAAGTGATCAATTTCATATTTTAACATGTACGGTTCTTTATAAAGATAAAGTCCAAACTACTTGCAAATTAGAAGACATTACCTTATTTTTATCATCCATTTACTAATGACTTTGTATATGGATGTATATTATATCTTATAGGCTAAGTGATCCCAAATTTCAATATTGTTTAAATTTCAGATTTTGACCCATGGTTGTAGGTGTGCTTCTAGTTGATGGTGGTTCAACATTTCCTGGTTCCAAGTTAATGTCATTTCATAAAATAATTGAAGGATGCTAGATCCGGAGTGCATCGCTTAAGTAAATCTACAATCAATGTTAGTCACAGCGGAAAGGATGGGCACAGATGTGTAAATCTATCTGCTTGTTGACCTGGCTTGCAACTCATTGAAAGCATACATTCTACCTCAAATTTTACTGCTTTGATGTTCTACATAAGATTTTTCCACATTCAACTGGCTAGATAAGTATATGCTACAGAAATGGACCAGGCCATTAACATGGGATAATTCAAAGAAAGAACTGTTTTTGGATTTAGCTACTTCTTATTCCTCATTCTCAGTAATTTTGCTAGTGTTTCTTGAGCAGCCAAGGTTTGGGCATGATTATGTCCAAGCATCACTGTTTGAATACTGATACAGGTTCTACACAGGTCTTCACCACTATCAAAATGCCCACCTCTTAGCAGCAACTTTGCTCTGGTCTCAGGTAGAGTTGCCTTGAGCAATGTCACATCTTACCACACATACTCATCCACCCTTTGATTGCCATGTCCCTTTTTCTTCCGACAGAGAGAATCATAGCACCAGTCTCGTATTTGAGATGCCAATCGCTTCTCTACTTCCTCTTAGCACATTTGTGTTGAGATGCCATACTTCCTCTAACACGTATGTAGACACTTTTAGAAACTATATGTAAACATCAGAAATCCTATCCTCCGAATGGAAAATGTTATTAACTTAAATCATTCATGCATTTCAAAATAAACAAGTTCTTAACAAGCATGGTACATTATTGAAATATATTTTATTAACTCAAAATACAGAATTAACTCCCAGCATCAAAATAATCATCTTAAATAACAACCATTATAAATCAAATTGTGAAATAATATCCAAATAGCATAAATCATTCATAAATGTGTATACACAATAAAATAAATATAAAACATTTTTCACGTACTATTCATTGACTAATCAATTATCTTGATTTTATCATTTTTACGTTTACTTGTAAAATCAAACAAAAAAGAAAGTATTTGACAAATTATTTAATAAATATCTATTATGAATTTTGTGAACATAAATATTATTAACTAAATAACGTAAATTTGTCTTCTTCAATGTGTGCGATTTTAAATTTCAGTTTCTTCTACTTGATTGATTTTCTATTACATATTTTCATTTTACTTTTTATATAAATTTTAAGTTCGTAAGTCAATATCTAATTTCTTAAAGGGGAGAAGAATAAGCATAAAGAAGGCAATTTGATTTGTTCAAAAACATGCCTTGTTTGAGAGGCAATATGTAATATTGGTTTAATTTGTTGGGGCTACTATTATACATATATTGAGTAGGGATTCCTTGTTTATTAAGATCAATTAATAAAAAATAGTGTTATAATATATCTGCATCGATACATCGATATAAACTCTAATTTTAAATCACTTCTTAATGTTTACTAAAGATGAATGATATAGTGACCCTAAAACTTTATTAAAACATTACCACCTCCAATTTTTACAAACTTTTTTTAAAACCCTTAAAATTAGTGTTAAGACCCATTTAATACTGAAACCAAAAAGATGAACATCACAAGATGTCAAGTTTTTGTCAAAGGCTTCTTTCCAGGGCTTAGGCAGTCCCATCGACAAAAAATCAAAACCCACCACAACTCAGTTCCGAACAAGGTCCAAGTTCATTCCAGATAGGAGGGGGATAATCTTGTCATTTCATAAAATAGATCTTGTGATATTTATATGTCCCAGATCAGACGGCCAGCAATGCCCACTTGTGTTTGTGGGCCATCTTATCCATGTGGCTATTCCTGCATCACCCCACCTTCATTCTTCGACTTTAAAAATATTTTTATCAACTAATTAAATAATAATAACAATTCATAGATATAAATCTCCAAATCAACCTTGGTTTAGGGTTTCCAATCATTTCCATTTTTGCTCTTCATGGATGAATATAAAAGGTACGCCCCATATCTTTTGTGTATTTTGTTTATGGCAATTTAAAATTTTCATTCAATTGAAGCTAAAGTTAGAAACTTTTTTTTAAATGAATTTAAAATTTTCAACTTTTTAATAAACTTTATAGTAATTTGAGCTCTTTTATATTGTTTTGCTGTTCAATTGTTGAATATAATCAAATTATGTAGAATTAGATTGAAATTGATGCCAAAATAGATGATTCAGGAAACAGTGCATTGGTTTGGTTGATCTTTTTTCAGATTTTGGTAGTTTGGATCGTAAAATTGCTGGAATGCTAGGTAATTTTCTTGATCTTGATCTCACTGGATATTTTGAAGAATTTGAGGGATATCAGCCATGGATTTGGAGGGTGAATGTTCAGCTCTAGAATCTGTAGAACATAATGAGGTCGGTGTAACTCAAGGAACTGTATCTTATGTTGATGATGACTCTGTTAAGAATAATGGATCTTGCTCAAATGAGATTAACAAGCTGGATGGTAGTGGAAGTCATGATGCTAATAGTATAGAGCCAGTTGGTAGCCATGAAAAGGGCGTTGACAGTGTGCAGCTGTCGGATTCACCCTTGTTGGCAATGAAATCCCAGGCTGGGGTTTCACCTACAATGACAAAAGGGTATGGGTTGAAGAAATGGAGGCGAATCAAGAGGGATGTTGTTAACGATGCTGGCCCCAATGTGGATAGTAGTAAAGTTTTGAAGCGGGGTTTTTCTGGTGCAGTAAATCCGACTAAACCGGTACACATGTCGTGGGTGGAGGCCAGGCAGAATAGTGAGCGTTCTGTTGGATCTGCAAATGTGATGAAAAATGTGGGTAGTCTCGATGGTTTTGCAACACGTGGCTCTAGTTTAGATCCTAGGTTTGCTGTTGGATCTGCTTTTATGGCTGGCACAGATTCTGAGAACAGCGAGGACCGAAGTAGCAAATCTTCTACAGCAGCCAGTGCTCCAAAGACAAGATATGAATTACCTACCATATCGTTTTATGCAAGGGAAAAAAAATGGATGAAGAGTTTGAGCGCAAAGAGTTGGAGTAATTCTACTCAATGGGCTCAACAAGGAAAGAATCGGGCTGAAAGCAGTAAGAAACCTAGAGGAGAAATGGTCAAAATTGAGAAAGAAAACTCTCATTCCAGCGTGGAATCTGACTCAAGAAGCTCCAACTTTGTCTTTATGCAGGGTACATTTTCGTTTACTAGGAATGGAAAGCAAAGTGGAAAGTCAAGGAATTATGATGGGGAAAATCATGATGATGCCCATGCATGTGAACAAGGCAAAGAAGTTCATACTGGTTTCACCAAAGAGAACGCTGGAGAAGCTGAAGATCTTTCCCAAGATGATTTCGCTGCAGACTTGTCTTGGGATGCTAAGGGAGAGAAGAGTGACAACCACTGTCTCTCAGCAGATCGGGATCCTTTGATTGAGTCTATCCTTACCCTTCAGTCTGTACAGGAAGCCCTTGAAAGAGGTGGGTGTACCGTCTATATCTTTTTTCCTTTTTTTTTTTTTTCTATTTATATTGGTCATTTGCATGTGTATCTCTGTAATATGCTATGTTGCCTTTTTTGCTTCTTTCCAATCATATGATATCTTCTTGTTAACTAATATCTAAGCTCATTTGATGCTTATTTTGGCCATGAAGCTATAGGCATGAAGTTCATTACTTGGAAAATTAATATTACTTTCAACTTCTTTTTTAATGGGAAAACATGGAAATCATCGTCATTTGTTGTTAGAAATGCCAAATTCAAACTATAAGTTTTTATCGTTTTTGTATCTTCTCTCAAGATTTGGAATTTAACCTTGCTTGATTTGGTAGAATAACCAAATGGGTATATCAATTGGTTTAAAAATACGAAATTTTACGTTGCTTGATTGTTAAATTAACCATGTATGGGAATCTATCTGGTTTAACGTGTGGATTCAAGAATTTACATCTATACTGACAACAAAAAGGAATTTTTCAATAGGCAATATATTATTTCTGTTCACTTGGGTTCATTTTGTTAATATTGTTGTTGGAAGACTAATCAACTGAAAAAATAACTGTATTAAATAGGTTCTTAACATGCAGACACATTTTCACTTAAATTTACTAGATATGGCTAGCTGGCCGGTTTTTAAAACGAAAACTGACATGTGCTTGTTTTGTAGTTGATTTGCTTAAGTTTAATTTCCTGAAACTAACTGGAGAAATAAAGGCTGAAGATCTAAGTTGCGGTTTGTTTTATGATTAGTTTCTTGTGCCTGTTCTCTGCATAAATTTTTTATGTGAATGTCAACATGGATATGATTATTTGTCGATTTGAATTACACAATTGCAGAGCTTCAGAAGTTTGGGGAGATTAGAAAGGAAGCCACATCACTGCATAACAATTCATTCAAGGGTATTAGCGAACCTGTGGATTCCACTTTTACAGATCCACAAAACCAGAGACCTAATTCTTCCAGTCAATTGGGTTCTGAAAAAATTAGAGAAAGTGCTACAAGTTCCTTGGAAATGCAGGTATTAAGGTTAACACAGAATGTTGAATCTTTAAAAAGAAAACTGGAAGAGACAATGGCTATGCTTCAGGTGAAAGATGCGAGGGTTGTTGAACTAGAAACCACTTTAAACAGTAGCAAGCCACTAAAGGAAGAGTCAGAGAGCGCTACTGATTTACAGGCAGAAAAATGTAGAAAGATGGAGACTGAACTTGAAGGTCTCTTTCAGCAAAAGATCAAGGCTGAAATTGAGCATCTGGTACTATTAAGGACAATGGAGAGGAAAAAAGGTACTGCAGGCAATCTTGTTACAATCTTTGAAGAGCAAAAAACTTTAGCTGTGGAGCAAACACAGATGCTAAATAAGCTTGGAGAAGCTGAACGCAAGGCAGCAGTACTGAAGAAACAGGCAGAAGCGTTAGAAAAACATTGTGGAGACATATTAGGGATTGAAGAAGTTTTGGAGATGCAGAAGAGGATGTGTAAGGTTACTTCATGTTTTCTCGTACAGTTTATATTGCTGGTCTTAGTGTTTTGGCTGTTTCTCTCTCAGTTGTCACCCCATTCAGGAGTAGTTGTACCCACATAATCTTCGAGATGGGTCTTTTTTTTTTGTAATTGCAACATTTTAGGCCAAGATTTGAATATTAGATTTCATTATTGTTACATAGAACCAGTTGTTTCTTTTCGCGAGCGCAGTGCTGAAGGAAGGGGTTGTAGTATTTTCTTCCATGTTTCTAAATGTTCCTCCACGGTTCGTTGATTTTCAATCCTTCTTTTAGTTTATACCTAATGTACAAATAGTTTATGATAAGCAACGGTCTCCACTTGCAGGCTTCTGCATGAATATAAGCAGATGATGGTTTATATATTACTATGTTTTGAAACTTGAAAATAAGCACCCGAAAGTTGAAATTTGAAGCCTTGCAGTTCTCTTTGGTCATTTCAGGAGTGTTTGGAAAAGCAAATGTAGGGTCTCAAAGTTGCATCACTGTGGCCAAAAAGTCACCAACTAACAATTTCCCATCATCTTGACGACTGTTAACTGACTTTTATCTGTATCCTAACTGCCCATTTAATTTAACCAAAGGATTTCCAGTTCAAACACAAAAATAATTAATCATAAATCTGCAAAGAATGATATGCTATAGCTTGTGCCTATGGCACTGGTTTATAGCCATCAAAATGGTGACCAAAATTGGACTAGTAACCACGTGCTGCCTAATAATGCCTGTTATATTTAGCATCAAATATCCACAAGCCCTTCACACGACAGAAAGTGCACATGGCTGATATCTCAGTTGTTGATTCTTATTCTGGAAAAAAGAAGACATCTATGTTCCATAAACCATTTGGATAATCAAACAGAGAAAAATGCTGCCCTTTTTCATGGTCAAGGAGCACACAATGAAAGTGTTTGTCTGTATGACAAGGAAAATCTCAAGTTTTTAATAATACAGATAATGATTAGCTACATTGATTCTTAATACTGAATAATAACACAACATTAATGCATTGGCTCAAGCTCGAATGCATGCTTGGTAAGCTCCAATTTGATAGCTTGGCTCGAGTTGGAGGGTTAACCAAATATTTTTCACCAAAGCTCTCCTTCTCCGGTGGTTTTCTTCTTCTCCAACTTCTTTTCCAATGATTTTTTTATTCTTGGTTGATTTTTTTACTTCTATTTTCCTGGCGGCTCACCTTCTTCTCCCTTGAGAAAAGAATCTATGTTAGACAAAAGTAGTAGTAAAATAGTTTACCATAGAAAAAAAAAGGGCCATTGCATTATGATATATTTTAAATGTAAGGTTAACACAGGAATTTAAAAGAAGATCATAATATATTGTACTATTTGAAGAGTTAAGAACATGGCGTGAGAAAGGTGAGAATGTGATTAAAGTCAATGATTTCGTATACAAGATGTTGCTTTCATTTGGTCACGAGAATCTGTCTACAAAGCAGGTGAGTTAGCCCTTCCCTTTTTTCTCCCACATGCTTACACAAAACACAACCTATCAGCACCATCCATGTATATATCATCTTCATTGTTTCTTTTAAAATGTGCCTCAAGCATCCATAAGAAGCTTAATCAACACAATGACTTGGTCTCAAACCACAGCAAATTCAAGTGGGGGTATTAAGAATATTGAATAACCATTGACAAGAAACCAATTGTTGTAATGTAGACAATATTGTCTCCAATGTAATTGTTCTTTACAACATAAAATAATATGAGACTTGCAAGTTTATAATTCTACATCTGTGTCAAACAAGGACTGTTTCAAGATAATTGAACTCTCCATACAAGTAAAGCTTCAATTGACTTAAAAGATATATATATATATAAAATTGCTTATTGACTTTTGATATCCCAGGCCAATCTCTTCTCTGTTCTGCTGTCACCGCTACTTACAATTGACCTCATATGTTAATGGATTATCATGCTTTACATGAAGAAAAATATAACACTAATAGAGAAGGTCTAAATGACCCCACTAGAGAAAAGCATAACTAAAAGAGATTCAAAGCTATCAAATAGTTGAAAGTCAATTAATCTAATGAGCTAGAACCTTCACAGATTCATTAAAATTTCTCATTTTGTTTTAAGAAGCAGCTTCTGCTTCACCACCATAGATCTGAAAATACTCAGGTGGTGTATCGTTAAGATCGAAATCAAGAACTAGCCTATTTCGATTTGTCTGAGTAACTTCACCGGCAGAAGTGGTCACCTGACTCGAGCTCGAAAATGCCTCAGTCGGGCCAATCCAGTGGCGCCTTTTGTGTCCCCCAAGAGCCTGACCAGTTGGGAATATCTTGTTGCATATGTTACATTGATGCTCATTATCACCACCACCACCACCACCACCACTTGTTTGCTGCTCTTTCTCCATACCATTATTGTTACCATTCTCATCCTCGGAAGCTGAGACCGCCACGGAAGTTGATGACTTGTTCTTGTTGTGACTTGCTACGTGACCTCCAAGAGCTTGATGTTTACTGAAAACCTTATTACAAACTGGGCAAGAATAGGTTTGAGGAGCCATTACTGTTGCTGCATCTTCATTCAAGTAATCCACATCATCAAATTCAGTGAGTCTCCTCTTTTTCTTCCTCAAGTACTGTTTCGTCTTCCTCGACAACTCCATCTCAGAATCGTCCTCATTATCGTTCTCACCCCAAGTCTCCTCCGAATTACACCTCTTATTGTTCTTTTTCTCAATCTCAGCTTCCAACAGAGTCTTCACGATTTCAGTCTTTTTCTCGACTCCATCTCCCTTGATCTTCAACTCGCAACCAGAACCACGGTGCTTATTGGATCGATGTTCAGCTAGCAGCAAGAGATCATTGACAGCTTGTTGCATAGCTTCAGCTTCATCATCAACATCCTCCTCCTCGGAAACAGAAGTAGAGAGACGAGGTTCAGATAATAACTTGTGGCCTCTTTTGACCTTAACTGGCCAGGTCTTCAAAGACTCCACCAAATCTACGGTGGATCCAATGGCGCCGTCACAAGACTTTTCATCTCGATCAATATGAGCTGTCTGTGGAGGTTGAATACCTCTCCATTCTCTCTCGGGATGCTTCCTCATATGACCATACAAAGACTTCAAAGATCTGAAAGACTGTTGACAAACATAACAATTCAATCCACCACCACTCTCCTTCTGATCCAGTCGCACAGGAGCTTTCTTGACAATTGTCGGCATTCGTTGATTCTTTTTCTGAAGACAAGCTCGCTTGTGACCTCCCAAGGCCTTCCCGGAAGTAAACTGCTTACCACACTCGTCGCAACATCTTAAAAAATCTTTACCTGAAGTAACAGAATCAAAATCTTTATCTTTCTCACCTTCTTCCGTATTCTCAGACTTGACCCTCTTGAGCATCAAAGAGACATCCTCACGAGCATCTTCAACCTCAACCTCCTTCTTCTTCTCGGAAGCTGAAACTGCTCCATCTTTCAAACCGCTATCAGCAACTTCTTGATGATCTTGAGTTTCTTGAACTTGAGCCATCACTGTGACCAGTATGTGACTGACACTGACGTGAACAAACAAAACAACCTAAGAACTAGCGAGCAACGAAGAGTTTTTTGCTGACCCACTAAAGAGTTAGTTTTTTTTTTTTTTTTTTCTTTTACGCTTAAATATATATAATCTGAAAATCAAGAACTCAAAATAGGGAAGAATTTAAGAAGATGAAAAGAGTGAAGCAGTGATTCACGTTCTAAGGCTCTTTGCCTCTCATTGTGGTATCATTAATTGATACACAAAATATAATTTAATTATTATCAAAATAAATAAGAATAATTAGGGTTTTGTGAATGATTTCCTAATGCTTTTTGACTTCTTAGGAGTGATTAGGATTCCCGATAATCACAAAATTAGCAAATTAATATCTGGATTTAAATGAAATGAAAACTTATTTTTTTAATTTGTTAATTACCTTCCTAATATAATAAAGGGTAATTAATTTCTTTTTGAGGACATTATATACAATTTTCATTTAGGATTCTCTCTTTGGAATTTGGATAAACAATACATGGTAACTTGTGGCAATTAGGGTAGGTTGAGTTTTGCATTTAAATTCTATTGATGCTTATCTTCTGTCTATCCTAAGATTTTTCAATTTGGTGATAATGTAAATAATAAAAAAATTTTAAAAAAAAATTTGGGTCCCTTTTCACACTTGAATTACCAAATTTTAAATATTTTCAAGTGATTAATCTTGATAATAGTAAATTATACCCGTTTCACACTTAAAACTAATTAAGCGATTAATTTTTGTATTTTGACAGCTGGTTAATTAAGAATTAATCTTATTATAACCTTCATGCATAACGATATATAAACCATAAAAGGCCATTTCAAAGTATTGATTGATATTATACTCCACGCTTAATGCTAAACACATTATATGTGTCTATGTTAAGGTAATATGCATGTATAATAGGGTTTAATTGGAAGAATGGAATTAAGATAATTTTCAATGTTGGCGAATCGCAGAGTCAGAAGTTGATAATTCTTGTTGACTACAAAGAGATGACAAAATGAACAAATATGCATGAAACGTTGGCACAGCAATTTCTAATAAATGGACACTACATTCCAAGTCTTCAACTCACAATTTTGACCAACACCCATATGGGGGAAAAAAAACAAATTGAATTAACTTAATTAGCTTCAAGTAAGAAGAAAATTATATGCCTTTAAGCGCACATGTGTACTGAAATTTGACGTAATATGAAAATGGGGTGGTGGGTGAAGTCATGACCTTGAAATACTTGGTTTTATTCATATGGTAAATTGGCATATTACTACCACAATTTAAGAATTATCATAGCACAATTTATGAAAGTTAAGAAATTTTGCCATGGAGAACGAGATCCTACATTATTTCTTTGTGGCAAGATTTTCTCATAATCAAGTTTCTATATATAATGAATAGCTTACAATCTTTAGGATCTGATTTGATATCAAATATTGATTTTACATTTATAAATTATAATGCTTCACATCATAAGTCTTTATTAGTATTTATAATTTCATATAATGTGTCATTTATGTAAAATTAATAATTGAACATACCAAATAATATAAGAAATTTGTGATAAAATTTACAATGAGTAGGGCTTCTAAGATATTAATTGATGAAAAAATTAAATTAAAATATCTAACCAAGTCCTTACATGTATTGATTCATGACAAAGAGGACAAAGAATTTATTTGTTGACGGTTAACTAGGACTGAATTTGAACCAAATATAATCGGATTCGTTTTTTTAATTCAGTTTAAATAAACCTGAAACGAACTAGCTAAACCCAAACACGAACCTGAACCCGAACTATAATTTTAAAAATCACCGAATACGAACTGTACAAATCGAATACGAACACAAACCGAACATAAATTAAAAATTTTTTAATCATATTTTATTAATTATAATTTTTAATAAATTATAAATACAAATTATATGAATCAAATACGAATGCAAGTCAAATACGAACTGAGTTATATAAACCGAACACGAATCCAAACTTTATTATAAAAAATTAGGCGAACACAAACATGAACCTAAACTATAAGAAACTAGCCCGAACACAAACATGTGCATGTTCGTGTTTGATTCAACTCGAATCTAGCTCTAGGTTTGACCAAACGCACAATCACACGTATCTAAGCCACATGACTATGTGTGTCCCATAAAGGGAATACACGACTTGGGTGAGTTGTGTAAAGCATCTATGCAAGAAGAAGCAAGGATGTACAATTGTACAATTTTCGAATGCACAACCGTGTGTCATGTTTTAAGGTTGCACTTTTATGTAGACCCAGTCATGCTCGTGTCAAATAGGCTTCATTAGGTACACACCTATACACAAAAATTCACACGACCGTGTAAGTTGAAAATCTTGATTGTGCCTATATCGTGTACAAGATTGTGTAGACTTATAAAATTCTGAAACATTGAAGATGTGAAGTGTGACATCGATTTTTGTTGCTTGGAGTCATGATAGACTTGCTACTTTTGTTAAACCATTCTAGACGTGGTCAAGAGGAGCATATAACTGGTTTGTAGTTTATTACAAACTCTATAAAGTCGTCACATGAGAGTTACATAGAATAAGTATACGTCAATGAGGATAGGCGACTTATGAATCCATCACAAAAGACCTAACCTCCCTAACTTACCTAATAGGTTTATAGGACCCCTTGCTAGATATCACTGTGCTGCTAGTATTTATCTATTATATAAGAAACTATATTATATTATTTTATTTTCTGACTGCTTGAAAATCATTATCAGTCATATCTAACAAGAACCCTACACACTTGCTGTATTGAAAACATATGCGGTGCGAAAGTTTATAAAAGTAATGTTGTGGAATGCTAAACCCACTGTACAGTATCTTGAATAAAACTCATATTTTATTATTAATAACTAGTATCTAAAAATGTAAATGATACTATACATCTCATATGCATGAGCAATATAAGCATACGAGCTAACATACTATCTATTGAAAATTGAATACATATATACATACATATACAACCTAAAAAATTGGGTGAAGACTTACTCGACCTGTATCCCACTCTTTCCAGTCATCTCAAGCTCCAAGCTCAGCTCTCCAACTTAACCTATAAGAAAAGGAAACTATATAGGATGAGTGACAAGTCACTCAGTAAGCATCTCTTACCTCTACCTTCAGGTAGACTCTAAGCTGAAATACCACTAGTTAGCTGCTAAACTGGCGAACTTAACTAAGTTCTCTAACAGCCTAATAGCTTCTTCTCTTATCTTATTCTTGGCTCTCTTGTCTTTACTGCTTTCTTACTCTGTTTCTATTTCATTATTGCTCATCTGATTACTAGCTTAATAGACTCTATTTTACCTATAGCTATTCTAACTGCTCATCTGATAACCTTAACTGAGTTCATTTCTGATCTTATAGAGTATTCCTTTCTAGCTTGACTTACTATTCGAATATTATCTTATGCTGTGTCGTAAATACATATATGAGTATACATAAACAACCCAGAATGAAGAGAAATCCTGAGCGGTATAACTGACTCACTGAGTTCTCTTTCTGATATTTATTATCCTGTTTTATAAAGATCTTGACTGAATTCTATTAGGCTTAAGCTTACGACATAGACCGTGTAACTAGTTTCTGTTATTCTCTATTTATAAAACATGATTTACTTCTCTTTTATCTTACTGTCTACGTTCTGATATATAGTTGTTCTGTTTCTCATTTACTAATTAATCATACCGAATCATATTCTGCTGTGTATGTCACGTGAAAATGACATGCTATGAAATATACTGAAACAATGTCTAGGCCTTGGCCTATTTACAGAAATCATTTTTCTGAAAACTGTTTACTGAAATATTGCTATTGGATCTGAAGATCCTGAAATATCTAAAAAACTGATAATATATTAAGATTGAAAAACTAAAACTTAAAACTGTATCTGAAGATACCTACTGTATTGTGCAAACTAATGAATACAGGGAGTCGGTGTAATACCCAAAGCCAGGTATGTTTTAAAATGTCATTGATGCCCTTTAGTAGTAATTACAGTTGAAAACATAAAAGAAAAATGACTAAAAAGGGCATTAAACCTTAAGTGAGCTTATTTGACCACTATTGTTAAATAGGGGTGAAATAGTCTTTTTACAAAGAATTAGAGGTTAGAACGGAGATTAAAATAAAATGACATAAAATAGTTTACATGGTTGGCAAGATTCTTTTGGTGAAGCGGTAAGAGGATGTAAATGTCATTTTGGTAAAAGATGAGGGGTAAAATGGTAACTTTACTAAAAGATATATTTATTTTTGTATATTTTAAGGCATACCAACATTATCTTTCCTCTTTCACCCTTTCTAGTTAATTAAAATTACAAGAATGACTTGGTTTTGATGAAATTAAGAAATAAAGGCAAGGGTATTTTGGTCACTTAAAAATTTGGCATTAAATATAAAGGATAATTATGCATAAAGGTGGTATTGCTTCTTCTTCCCGTAGCCAAACCTTCAGCTTCTTGTTCTCTCCATTTTTGGGTTATTTTGAGTTCAATTCAAGGCAAATTAAAGGGTTTCCAAGAGAATTTCTAGAGAAAAGTGAAGGAAATTAGTTACTCTTCTTAACTAAGGTAAGAATTTCAAGGAATTTGATATAATTATGCATGGGTTTATAATTTTATATTCTTTAATGGTGTTTTTAGGTGGGAGAAAATAGGAAAGGTGGTGAAAAGAAAGAAAAATAACAAGAATAATCAAGCTAAGGTAAGTAAATTATGCTTTTAGGACAATTATCCTAAACTTTGATAAAAATTAGGGTTTGATGACAATTAGGGTTTTATGTAATTTATATGTATATATTGCAATTCACATGTCAAAGAGGGTAATTGAATTGAAATAATGTTGGAAGGTTGTAAAATTGTGACATGAATGTATGATATAAATTATGTTATGTTTAGAAACTGATCATGCTTTGAGTATTGGTTAAACTTCTTCTAATAGCCCAGGGGTAGAACTGTCATTTTAGGCTCTTAGATTAAGGGTAAAAGAGAGATTTCCAGTTAAAAAATGGTTTTGAGAGGATTCAAGGATAGAAGAGTCTTTTGAAAGCCTTTCGTGGTTTATACATAAATATTCTGGGAAGAAAATTCCATGTATGATGCGAGGAGAGAGAGAGATTCAGATTTTTGAGGGGCACACGCCCGTGTGCCAGGAGAGAGATGCGTTATAAGATTAGTTTTCCTACATTTTTGCTCAACTTCTTTTCATCAGCTTCTTTTCTTCTCTTTTTCTAGTAAACCCTAGGTAAGAATTCATCTAGCCAGCAGCCATTGTTCTGGTTAGAGATCCAGGAGCAGCTAGAGAGAGAGATCTAGACGCCATGGCTAGAGGTAAGTATTTCTTTACCTCTTCACTTAGGTTTCCAGCAAGCTTTTCTGATTTTTAAGCTTATTGGATGGTTATTGTGTGATGAGTATGCTTTCCAACATGATTTGATGATGATATGATGAAATGCATGATGATTGATGAGCTTATTGTGCAATGTGTGTTGTGTATGTTGCTTGGGTATGAAATCATGAGAAATGCATGAGATTTGGTATGCTAAATGAGAAATGTAAGGGATGAGTATGTTTATGGGCATGAGAATATGTTGTGCTTATGTTTGATTGAGAAATGAATGAGATTTGGATGTGTTTGAGTGGTATTTTCTGGGTTTCCAAACATATCCGTAGATTTTAGGTTAAGCGCACGCTCGTGTATCTGAGGGGACACGTCCGTGTGGCTTCAAATCTGCATGAGACACGATCTTGCATGTTACCCATGTGCGTATGAAAATTCACACACACGCCCGTGTACCCAAGTACACATGCCCTGTGTCTAATCCCAAATGTACATGCCCGTGTAGGCAAGACACGGGATGGTGTTGAGGTAGCTACATGCCCGTGCAGTGCGATACACGCTTGTATGCCCAGTCATGCACGCCCGTGTATTTGCACCACACACCCGTGTGGTCAGCCTTTTGTTTGAAAAATTTTCCAGAACCTTGCACGCCCAAGAGCACGAGAAGCACACGGTCCTGTGTGCCTTGACACACGCCCGTGCACGTATACACACACACACCCGTATGGCTTAAGAAAGACAGAAAAGAAGATTCTAAAGCATATTTAAGTAAAGATAAGTTACCCTAAGCAATCCTAAGAGAATCCTAAGCTTGAGAAACATAAGAATAATACGAGATAACATCATATCATGCATGATTAACTTGCATTGAACATGACATGCCACACATGAGATAGTTTCAGAAAGGGATCTAAGGATCTAAGAGATGTTTTAAAAGTATATATATATGATATTTTGGACACCAGTTAGGGGTGGATACGAGGGGGCACCTGTGAGTTTGCACGCCTGTTAGAAAGGGAAACCATGGTCCGCTAGAGAGGACATGGTTGTGCATGAGTAGTTTTCTTATAAGTTTGAGCTCACACGGCCAAGGTGTCGAATCTCTATGTTCATCAGTCTGATCAGTATAGCAGAGATATTTTTCAGATACAGTACTTTTGATACTGTTTTTAGTTATACTATATGTATATATATAAGGATCTTCGGATCATAGATTTTATAGCAGAAAGAGTTTTCAGAAAAGAATAAGTTTTCAAAAAAATAGCCCGAAGGGTAAGTTTTATGATAAATGAGCATTTACATGACATCAGAGCATACATATCACATCATGTACAACAAGCATGAGAAACATATGAGATGAAAGTAAAGTACAAAACATAAAACAGATGAAAACTTTGAGAACTTAATGATTAAAAAAAGTAAAGAAATAAGAGATAAGAAAAGAATGATATAAGCTACTGTAAAGCAAGAATAACAAGATGATAAGAAAACAGTAAGCAAAGAATTCGAGGTCTGATCTAAGATCAGCTTTTGCTCGATGACCTATTTGTGTAAGAGATAGGAAATGCTTACTGAGTGATTTTGTCACTTACCCATTTTTCCTTCCTTTCTCTTTTACAGGTAAGTGAGTTGGGGACTGAAATGTGGCGATGCAGCTGTGAGGTTTTGGGGACATGGCTCGGCAGCTAGTTTTATGATTCGACTCACATGCTCTGATAATTTGTATCTCATGTATTATGTGTGTATATTATATTGTAGTATGCATTGTATGGATAACATGATTTTATACATGAGTAGCCTGAGATTTTCAGAAAATCTATTATGACTTATTTTATTGTCATATTAATATTTTACGCTTCCGTATTCTGAATTTTTAAGTATTTTGAGCAATAGTTAAGTGTCATTTTCCCTTGTGGGGATCTCCATCACAGAGTAACCCTACATGCTTGTTGTTCTTAGTGAGTAACCCCAGAGTAGAGTTTACTACAGTTCGATAGAGTGCGTGTAGGTTGAGGACTGTCGGCAGAGTTAGATTTTATGGCCATGGTTCCTCATTCTTTAACCTAGACCGGTCTATAGAAAAAAAAAAAAAAGAGTTTTCAAAAAGAATTTTAAAGAATTTCAAGACCTTTAATCGTTTTGAAATCTTAGAATATGCATGACATGTATATCATATTTGATTGCATCACATATATACACATATGCAGTCATATGATACATATTCAGAGTTTCAGAGATTTCAGAGTGCCCAAAGAAGTGCTGCTAAAAGCAGAAATGTTAAAGTTATAGGAAAACGAGAAGAAATCAGTACTAAGCCCTTTAGATTATGTTAGTTTCATTTACTTACTGAGTATACTTTTATACTTACCCTGTGGTTCTATAATGTTTTCTCTTTAGGTGCGAGTAGTGCAACTGCTAGGAGAGGTCATACACGGGCATGAGCTAGTGGCACACTAGTTATAAGACTAATATATTTTTGAGATATATATATATATAGTAACTAATCTTGGAGATGAGTATATGTATATAAGAGTAAAATATAATTTTATTTCTATTGTATGTATGCCTGATTTCATTTATCATTGGACTTGTGAAAATAAAAATCCAATCATGAGGTAGGACTGGTATTTGGTTGGTTAAAAACAAATTTTGGAGTGTTTTCCTTACAGGTTTATTATTCTCAGGTTGATTATTTTTAGGGAAAACTCTGCTAGATTTTTTTCCTTGAAAATAATTTACTTAGGGGGTGGTTTCAGTCGACATCCTAGCTATGTGAGTTTCCTATGCAAACACGTGTTAGAAACTGTCTAAGACACGTGCCGTCACTGAATCTGAAATCTGAATACCGATCTGTGCATAGAGAATTGATAGTTGAATCTGATAATTGAAAATTGATCTGTGCACAGAATGCTGAATCTGAGTGCAAGCACTATAACTGATCATTAACCGTAAACTGCTAACTGAGCACACTAGCATATGCTGATATATAGTGGCTAGTATCGTCATATAGACCTTGATGTTCGCTCTCGTATCGGGTGTGCTGAAACTCACAAGTGCCCCCTCGTATTCACCTTTAAAATCGATTTTTTTTACTGAAAATATGCATTTGGATCCTTGAATCCCTTTTTGAAAACAATGTATGATATGTCATGTAATGCATATCATGCATGATAATTTATCATACCCTTGAACCGTAATTGTTGTACCTACTTAGAGGCAAATTCCTCTTCATAATTTCAACAATCTCTAGAAACTGTTGTAGAACAAAATCTCTGTGTAAAACTACGTTAAGAGCATAATCCCTTATGATTAAAACTAGTGTATAATGATGGAATCCCTTAAAAAAAAAGCTATTGTATTTTCAAGGTTAAAGATATTGGAGAAAAGGCTTCAAATAAGTTTGCTTAGAGAAATAGACATAGGAGACTTGTGGAGAAGCTTCAAACCAGTGGAGAAGCTTCAAACCACTATAAAATGTAGCTAAACATTTTCTATCCCTTCTCTCTTATATTTTTTTATTGCTTGTTTAGTTTGTATTGGTTAATTTATTTGAACATATAAATTGTGTTGATTGTTAGGTGAAAAAGTATTAATTTTACAAAAGTTTTAAAATAACCTATTCACCCCCTCTAGATTATCTATCATATTGCATTTTAGGGTTAACAATTAGTATCAGAGCTTGGACTTTTGATTTTCAAAATCTAAGGATTTTAAGAGTTCAAAGATCATTTTTAAGTTTAATGGCTCATTTATTTCCAAAATTAATTTTTGAAGAAGAGAGTAGTTTACTTAGACTACCCTTGTTTTGTAGAGGAAATTATAGTCAATGAAAAATTTGTATAAAATTTTTTGTCCAATCCATTGACTATAAACTTTAAAAAATTATTGATAATTGTGACTTTATTCCCAAAAATCTAAAGACAAATTTGCTTAAAGATGAAAATGAATTTAATAAAAATGATGAAAAATTAATGAGCTTAAACTTTAAGGCATTAAATTTGTTGTTTTATGCTTTAAATGTCATGGAATTTAACCGTATATGCTCTCGTGTAACAACAAATAAAGCTTGGACAATCCTCCAAATCACACATGGAAGAACAAGCTAAGTGAGAGAGTCTAAGGTGGAGTTATTTTTTTATGAGTATGAGCGGTTCATAATAAAGAAAAAGAAGAACATCACAAAAATATACAAACAATTTTTGAATATGGTAAATGATTTGAAAGGATTAGGAAAGAGATTTAAAACTGTCAAATTAGTCAAAAAGGTATTAAGGTCATTGTCAAAAGCTTAGAGTATAAAGGTGACAACAGTTGATGAATCAAAGGACTTGACCATGATGGGCATAGACGAATTGATTAGGAGTCTTTTGACTCATGAAATGAAATGAATACCCAAGAAAAAGAAAAAAGAAGAAGAAGAAAAACATTGCACTCAAGGTTAAGGAAAGCACAAGTGAAGAGGATGCAATTTGTAATATCTTGATGTTAGAATGGTCTTTTTAGGTCATGAATCAAGGTTATTCAAAAGGAGTTAAAAGGGTATGATAGTCTTTAAAAGGCTTTATATGGTTCATGTATGGGTCTATTTTGGGTGGTATTCCTCATACATCATGCTAGAAGTTAGAATCTGTGATTTTTATGGAACACAATTACGTATCCTTCAGACACATGATCATACATCCTACGATCACACAATCATGTATCCTTTGAGTTATGGAACACGATCGTGCATTGTAAAAGCCCCTGTCATGTATTACTATACATACTACTAGTGTTATTTATTATTATATTTAGTATACGAAATATCTTTAATATATAACAAGAATTTCTACAAAATGTTACTTATTTAAAAACATGCATTATACAGAAGCTTTAAATAAAATAATTATGATAGTGGATTAAAACTCATTATACAGTATCTTAAAAAAAACTCATACTATATAACTATATTTAATAATATCATAAACATATACGATACTATACATCATGTACTAGCATTACAAGACATGCAAGCCAATATGCTATTTGCTAAAAACTAAAAACTCGAGTGAAAACCTACTCAAGTTGTATCCCACTCTCTAGCCATTTCGTGTTCCAATTTAACTCCCCCAAAAACACTGACTTGTAAGAAAGAAAATTGAAGGGAATAAGTGATAAATCACTTAATAAATATCTCCTATCTTTACCTTCAGATAAGCTTTGATATGATCTATTCTTATGATTAATCACAAGGCTTTAAACTCTCTTTCTAAATTCCTTAGCTCAAAATCATATCTCTAGCCTAATAGACTCCACTAAGTTTATTACTAACCTGATAGACTCTACTAAGTCTATTACTAACGTGACTACTTATCTGAAGAACTTATCTTAGTTCTTAACTAAATCTCATAAGCTATTTCCTCTTCTCTAACTTATCTCATTGTTTGAATTTTGTTTTATGTCATGTCATAAGTATGTATATAGATATACGTATACACCATGAAATGCAAAGGAGTTTAGGCTAATGCAACTTATTGCATTCAACTCTCTTTTTTACATTCATTATCCTTTTCTTTCTTTATTAACGTCTAGGATCTAGAGTACTATTAAGTTCTCTCAGGTCTTAACTGAATTCTTTTATTTTTCTACTTATGACATAAATTGTGCAAGTATTCTCTATTCTTTATTGTTAGTTATTCATGGCTTAACTTATTTCTTATCTTACTGTCTGTATTTTGATTCATGTCATGCTATGTTACATCATGATATAAAGCAGTTGAAAACATGTATTTGCCTTTGGGCTTGTTTACTAAAAATCTTTGTTGAAAATACTATTTAAATTTAAAGATCCAAAAATATTAAAATATTGAATAAAACTGTAACTGAAATTTTTTTGTATCTAAAAATACCTGTTATGTTGATCAAACTGATAAATATAAGATTTGATTTTTTGGCCATGTGAGCTGAACCAGACTAACGATATGCTAAAAATATCCTACCATACCATTCATTGAACCAATAAACTAAAATCTAACCATAACAACCGTAGTCAATAAACTGAAATCTTATAGATGTCTTCTCGTATTCACCTTTAATAACTATCTCACATATCAGGCTTAATATTGAAAACTTATACATGTGAATCACTCAATTTCTTTCTGAAAACATTAGTTTGGCATGTCATGTCATGTCATATAATGCTCATCATGTATGATATTTTTTTAGTTCTTCTTTGCTGATTATGTTTTGTATAATTGTATAGCTGTTATAATTCTATGTATATTTTTATTGGAATTTTAGTTTCTATAACTTATTAAGCTTATTAATAAGTTCTGTATAAGTTATTCTGTATTCTATTGCATATTTTCTAGTTTTCATGTTCTATATGTTTCTATAACTATATTTATTACTTTTTTCCCATTTTCAATTTGTTTTTTTGAGCGTAATCTACCGATTACCTATACTGATTCTATGCTACTATTAAGTTTCTCTTATTTAAGTGAGTTAGGTTTACTGGTTTTGAAAAAAAAATATAACTTTCTTTCTTTTGTTATGTTATTAATTTGTTTATTATTCTTATTTTGAACTTTTCTACTTAATCTGTTATTTTTAATAGGGGCACGAGTATGTGCGTGGTTGTATGCATGGTCATGCTAGCTTTTGAAATTTTCTTGTTAAGTTTTAGTTTATTGCATGGTCATGCCATACACACAATTGTAGCCTTACATACATATGCATGTAAACTTAACTCACATATGGTCGAGGCATGATCATGTGAAATTAGAAAAGCAAATGTAACCATATCCTTGAGTCATATAGTCATGTGCTCAAAGGCACTACTTTACTAGCCTTAATAATGCATGCACTACACGATGGTGACCATGCAGAAAAAATAACCACACAGTATGTACAACTGCTGCACGAAAGTACGTCATGCTTTACTTTTGGAACTCTGCCTCTGGAGATTATAGAACTCTACCCAAAATCAACCAAATCTCAATCTATCTATAAATAAACTTACTTTAGCACATATACATGCAAACACAAGTTTCTATCTTAGGCCTTCATCATCTCATTATGCCTAAAAACAACCTAACATGCTTTTGAAATCTCATTACATCTAAAAAAAACCCAACACGACTACACTAAGTATGTTTCTACCTTCAAAATCTCATTAAACTTATCATTATTATCTTAAAATCAAACTTACTAAATTGGAAACATACTTATATCACTAACTAGACTCATCTAGACAGATACATGCTATGAAAATAGGAAAGAGGTAAGGGAATACTTACTTGAAGCTACTAAGGTTTTCTATCTCTCTAAATGTGACTGAATCCTAGCTACAAATGTTGGCTCTAGTTAGCTTCTCCCTGATATCTAATTTGGTTGGGGTTAACTAAAGGAAGAAGAAGAGAAATGAGTGAAACTGGCTAAAAATATGAAACATCTACCTTATATAGCTATATGACTCAAGAGGGACACACGGTCGTGTGTCATTAAGGCACACGATCATGTTCTATAACTCAAAGAATGCATAGGCATGTGTCCAAAAGATACACAGTCATGCTCCAAACATAGGTCATATAAAGCCTCTAAATTATTATTATACCCTTTCAACTCTTCCTGAATCTAGTTCTAACAATAAAATCTCTCTCTTAACCTTAATCCACAACTTAAAAAGATTATTCTAATCTTGAGATATTACATGCACCTTAGTGGTATACGACTATGTGTCTTTCTTATGTCAGCGCAGTTATAAAGCAGATGTGGCGATCCCCGCCCCAGGTCATTGTGTGCTGTGGAAATATACTATAAATCATAAATAAAATATACCTATGACGGGGATCTCCACAGTAAAAAGACTACTGCTACTACTGAATTAAAAATTTTCTTATAAAGGAAAGCTATAAATATAATTTACTATAATAGTAAATCAAAAATACTGAAATATACGCGTAGAAGCCCCAGACTACTCATGTATAAAACATACTACTCATACAGTGTATACTAAAGTATAATACACACATGTATATATAAGGAATAAGTAAAAGCATGCGAGCCAAACATGCTATCTACCGCTGAGCCATATCCCTAAAAATCACACAACTGTCTTGCTCCTACTCAACCCTCTCTACTCACTGACCTGTAAAAAGGAAATAAGAAAGGAGGAGTGAGTGACAAAGTCACTCAACAAGCGTTTTCTAACTCAAACACTCGTAGGTCCTACACTTAGCTGGTTACGTGCTCGTCACATAAAAATTCTACTTTACTGTTTTCTTATTCCTAATTCTTTTTATATTATAAAATGCATTTGTTTTCTGTATTATTCTTTATTGTATTCTGTTTTGTTTCTCATAAGATGTTGTATATGACATGAAATGTATATGCAGATGTTATGTATGTGTTGTAAAATCATAAAAGTTGCCTTGGGCCTGATTTTCTGAAAAATTTTCTTTTTTGAAAAATTTTCTTTTCTGAAAACTCTTTCTGATAATAAAAATTATAATCCGAAGATCCTGAATATATACATATAGTATAAGCTGAAAATTATATCAGAAAGTATTGTATCTGAAAATATCTGTTATACTAGTCTGACTAATGAATACAGGGATTTGACACCCTGGTCATGTGAGCTCAAATCTTACTAAATCTACTGATGCACAACCAACACTCTCTCTAACGAGCTTGGTCAATGATCATGTTCTCTCTAACGGATGTTGGTTTTCCTCTCTAGCGGGTGTACAAACTCACAGGTGCCCCATCGTACTCACCCCTAGCTGATGTCTAAAACATCGTATAATTATACTTTAAAATCATACTATTGGATCCTTGAATCCGTTTCTAAAAACATTTGATATGACATGTTGTGATCTATGCTGGTGATGATGTATGACATGCTGTTATATTCTCTTATTATTAAGTTCTGCGTGCTTAGAAATAACTTAGAGTGGCTTAGCTTTGCTTTTAAGTTCTTTTTTTGCTTTTCTTAAGGTGCACGAGTGTGTGTCAAGGCACACGGGACTGTGTGCAACTTGTATCCTTGGGTGTGCTAGCTTCTGGAATCATTTTATCAAACTTTGGCTGGCCACACGGGTATGTGGTGTGAACACATAGGCATGCATACAAGGCACAAGGCCGTGTGTTATACTACATGGGCGTGTCGCTGCTTTACAACACTCTTGTGTCCTGCTTACACGGGCGTGTAGAATTGAGAATTGACACACGGGCATATGTATTCGAGTATATGGGCATGTGTCTGGATTTTCATATGCACACGGGTGCTATGCAAGACCATGTTCATACAGAAATAGGGCCATACGGGTATGCATCCTCAGGTACATAGTCGTGTGTTCAATCCAGATTATGTAGATGCGTCTAAAAACCTAGAAAATCTCACTCCAAACTCATCCAAACTTCAATTCATCACAATACACACTTAAAACTACTGCTAGCATATACATAAGCATCATATCATTATCTCAATCACGCCACATGTCATCAATAAAGCATACAACACATGTATACAAAGAAATACACATATAAACATGCAATTAACCACTCATTCATCCAATAATTCATCATTTCGAAGCTCAAACATGTTGATAACACTTCAAACAAGCACACAATGATTCTCACAAGCTCGAAACAGCTAAACATGCTCTGAAACTAAGTGAAAGAGGTAAGGAAACACTTACCTCTCGCCAGAGAAGCTGGACCTCTCTCTCTGGAAGCCTCTGGATCTCTAATTTGGAACTGAGCTACTAGGAGATCTCTCTCAACCACTCTAGGGTTCACTGGAGCTGAGGAAAGAAGAATGAGAAGCAAATGAAATAAGCTGGGAGCTGCACAAACTGGAAAATAAAACAATATATGGTTGAATGGCAAGACACACGGTCGTGTGTGCTAGGCACCCGAAAAATAAAATAATACATGGCTGAATGGCAAGATGAATAATCGTGTGCGTAGTGCAAATCTCAATTTCCTCTCTCTTTTGCATCATATACGAAATATTTTTCTAAAATATCCATGTACAAGCCACAAAAGGCTTCTAAAAGACTCTTTTACCCCTGAACCTTCTCAAAACTCTTTCCTACTAAGGAAATCTCTCTTTTACCCTTGGATTCAAAACCTAAAAAGATAGTTCTACCCTCGGGCTATTACAGCAAAGAGATCACATGTTTAGCCAATTTTCACCTATTTCTTTTATTCTTCCTTTAGCTAACCCTAAGAAAATTACATAACCAAAACAGTTTATCCAAAACTTATTAATAAGTTTAATAAGTTATAGAAACTAAAATTTCAGAAATATATATATATATATATAGAATAAAACCATAACAGTCGTTTAGTTAGACAAAATATAATTAGAAAAGAAGAAATAATAAGATATCATACATGATTAGTATTACATGACATGACATGCCAAATCAGTATTTCTAAAAAAGGATTAAAAGATCCATATGCATAAGTTTTCAATATTTAATTCCAATATCCAAGATAGTTGTTAAAGGTGAATACGATAGGCATCTATGAGATTTTAGTTTATTGACTATGGTTAGTATGGTTAAATTGTCAACTCACTAATCCAAGAATTGGTATGATAGGATATTTTCAGCTTACTAACATATCGTAAGTCTGGTTAAGCTTACATGGCTAAGGCATCGAATCTCTATATTTATTAACCTAATCAACATAGTAGGTATCTATAGATACAAAAAGATTTTAATTAAAAGTTTCATTCAGTATTTTAATATTTTTAAATCTTCAAATCCCAATAACATTTTTTGTAAATATTTTAGTAACTAGGCCCAAAGGTAAATACATGTTTTTAGTATAGTTTATACCATGACACATATTATATAAAATGAGTTAGAACATAGATAGCAGAATAAGAAATAAGATAAACAAAGAACATCAAATCTATAACGAAGCAAACACATCAAAGAATAAGTCAGGAATATAACATAAGATAAATAGTTTTGCATGATATATGTCATAAGCAGAAACATAAAAGAATTCAACTAAGACCCAAGAAAACTTAAGACAAAATTCAATAGGATAGCTAAATGTGTTAAGTTACATCAACTTAGATCTCTTTTCATACCCTGTTGCATACACATACCTATACGCATACTTATGACATGGCATGAAGTAGAATTCGAGTAGTAAGATAAGTTAGAGATGAGAGAAATAGCTTATAAGACCTATTGAAGAACTAAGTTAAGTTATTTAGATAAGCAGCCAAGCTAGTAATAGACTAAGTAGAGTTTGTTAAGCTAGAAACATTGTGTCTAAGCCAAGAAATTTAGATGAGATAAAGCTTAGAACCTTGTGACCAGTCACAAAGGTAGATCAAAATAGATTCTACCTAAGGATAAAGATAGAAGATACTTATTAAGTGATTTATCACTTATTTCCCTCAGTTTCCTTGCTTATAGGTTAGTGTTCGGGGGAACTGAGCTAGAACACAAGATGTTAGAAAGTAGGATGCAACTTAAGTAGGTCTTTACCCAGATTTTCATTTTTTGCATATATATGTATATGTATATAGTTAGGTTTCAATAGATAGCATGTTAGCTCGTATATTTTGTATTGCTCATGCATATAATGTACTATATTATATATGTTTAGATATTATATAATAGTAATAAAGTATGAGTTTTCCTCAGGATATTGTATATAGTTCAGCACTTGCTTCTGCATGCATTACATATTTTGGTATATATATATATTTTAGTACAACTTATATGTACAACATCTATAGTATGATTTATAAAATAATAGTATATAGTATATAATATTTTAGTATATTGTACAATATTTTTAATATAATTATTTGTAGTTTCTGTATAATACATATTTTCCTGCAGAAGTTTGTACAGGTTATTGTTATATATTAAAGATAAATAATATTAAATAGTAATGTATAGCAGTGACTCCTTACATTGTCCCAACCAATAAAGAAAGCTCGATAGATGAATAAGATTTGAAGATGCTCTTGAAGAAGTTCAGTAAGTTTGTATCCAAGAAAAAGAAGTGAAAAGAAAAGGTGGTAACTCACTATAAGTGTAGAAAGGAATGGTATTACAAACAAGAGTGCATTTGGGTGAAGGAGAAAAAATCAAAGAAAAAAGCACTTGCCACTTAGAATGGAAAAGACTCGAACAACGACGAAGATAAACAAGTATCTCTATGCTTCAACACTAAAAAGAAGTGATAAAGAGTGGTTGTAAAAAAATCATCAAGTCAAGTAAGGTTTATTTGCTCATTAATATTTATACTTGATTGTTGATGATAATGATTGTCATGTTATGATTATGCTTAATTGAATATATGACTGTTTGTCATGATTAATTGGTTGGGTTAAATAGAATGCAAGTTTGTTGTGTATATGCTTATTTTGCAACAATGGCATCGTTAGAATTCATGTCAAAATGAGTCAAATTTAATTTGTTTTGATATCAAATGACATTAATTCACATATTGTTGTTCCTCACGGTCAAAACATGCAAAACTGATTCATTTGAAATGTTTTATCAAGTTTTGTGCATTAAAGTTTTTATGTCCCCAAAATTTGTAAAAATGACTTCAAATATGTCAATTTTGTTTTAAATGGTAGTAGACATGTTTGAAATTTGGTTTTGAATTGTTTTCAATGATTTAAAATAAAGAAAAATCAATTTTGAATATTTTTAATGTGTTTTTAGAAAAAGCCCCCTGTGTTTAAACTATATTTTTACTACATATTTCTGGGTTTTATGGTCACACACAACCGTGTACTTGTGTTATACAACCATGCATGGATCAATTCTAGAGTCACAGGATCGTGCTTGAATGACACATAATCGTGCATGTTCTGTTAATTAAACATACATGACCGTGCATATGGTTTGCATGACTGTGCTTAGTTCAAACTATAGAAATTTTTTTCAGATTTTTAATTTCTTAAGGTTTTCTACAAACACATTCCCTAAATATTTTAATGACCATATCTTATGCATAAAATATTGATCTCATTGAATATATTAGGGCTAGATTCGAGCCGAACCGAACGCGAACAGTAACATGTTCATGTTCGGGCTCGTTCGTACTGTTCGAGTTCGGGTTCGTATTCGTGTTCGCCGAACATTTTTAGTTCGGGTTCGTATTCGTGTTCGGTTCGTATAATTAAGTTCGTATTCGGTTCGTATTCGTATTCGTATTCGTATTCGATTCGTATAATTCGTTTTTATATTTATTAAAAATTATAATTAATACAAATAATTAATAAAATTTAATTTAAAAAATTATTATTTTAAGTTCGGGTTCGTGTTCGTGTTCGGTTCGCATAGTTCGTGTTCGGGCTCGTTCGAACCGAACTTTAAAATTGCAGTTTGTGTTCGTGTTCGTGTTCGTGTTCGGATTCGTTCGGCTCGTTTCGGGCTCGTTCGAGCCGAACTCAAAAACGAACCCGAACATGTTCGGTTCGAATCCAGCCCTAGAATATATCCATTCAAAAAAGAAAAAAATGAAAATTTGGATGCTCCTTGATTGATATGAATTTGTTTAAATTAGGGGGAGTGTTCTTATCTGTTATTAGTATTCAAATCTAACAAGGAGATTTTAAAATGTTTGAAAAAGTGGGAGCCTCTTAAATGATTTGTGAAAGGGGGAGAATATATGAAAATTCAAATTTTGTATATTTTGATAAAATATTTTATAAAGTAAGAGAAAATTTTTGTGCTTAAGTAAAAATTTTAACATACCTTTTTATTTACAACAAAAGGGAGGAGAGTGACTTGGTATGTGAAAATGATTTTTGTGTTCAAAATGAATTTTTATGTTTTGGTGAAATTTTTTTTATGATTATGTGTTTTGATTGATGAAAAACTTAAGTGAAAATTTTTTTATGATTATGTGTTTAATGCAGTTTAATATAAGTTTTTTTATGATTCATTACAAAGAAGAAAAAGGGTTTCTTTTTACAAGTATAGCCAGATGCACAATTATGGGTATCTAGGCCACACAACTGTGTGTGTCTTATAAAAGGAACACATGATTTGGGTGAGTTGTGCAAAGTGTTTGTGTATAAAAAAGCAATAATGCACTATGTGTGTCACATTTTAAGGATGCATTCCCTTGTAGACTTAGTCGTGCTCGTGTTAGATAGGCTTCACTAGGTACATGCTTATACAGAAAAGTTCACACGACCATAAAAGTTAAAAATCTTGATCATGGGGTGATCATCAGGTAAAACACTAAAGATGTGAAGACATAAGACTCTATATGCGAAGCACACCCCCGTGCAAGGTTCACATAATAAGAGAAATTCAACTGTTGAAAAACACACTTTAATGAGAGTAGGATCATGCAATAGGAGCACGTGACCTTGTGAGTTTTCAAAATTCTTCCAACGGTTTTCAAATCAGTTGCAATGGCTACTTTTTTTGATCTCTTATAAATTTCAATTGATTTTGGGTTACAAGGGTTAGAAAGAACAATTCTAAAAAGCCTTCTATTTCTTCTCTAATTCTTTTCCACTTTTTCTCACTAAATCTTGTTGTAAATCATTTGAGAGAAACTCTTGAACTATAATTGTTGTATTAGCCTACTTAGAGGCAAATTCCTTTTCATAATTTCAACAATCCTCGAACGCAATTATATGAAACTAGTGTAGGGCAAAATCACAATGTAAAACTATATTTAAAGCGCAATCCTTAATAATCAAAACTAGTGGATAAGGTCGAAATCCCTTTGTAGCATCCCAGAAATAGAAATGCCCTTTAAGGTAGAGTTTGGGGGTAAGATGTGAGATTTAGTATTAGATTGGGAGTTTAGAAGAGTTTAAGGGTGAGATAGTAAGTTTCCAGAGCCTATGTGGCTTGCGCATGTTTCCCTTTGGGAGGTTTCTTTCATGTGTAATACGGGAAATGAAGTTTATTCATTTTCCCTTGTACACTTTCATGCACTTTGCCCTACACGCCTATGCAAGTGTGTTAGAGGAGAGATATGAGAGTTATTAGTCTTTTCTCACCCGTCTCACCCATTTTTCAGCCAAAGATTCTCTTTTGTTTCAACTACTCCTGTAAGACCCGCCGCCACGAGTACCCCTGCTGCTAAAAACTGAGAGGGCTATTTATTAATCATCTGAAAATATGGGTACCCGTGATGGTAATCCTACGAAAAGTAAATAAACTTCCTGAAACCTGCTACACAATTCGAATTACACATGTGGAAGCTGAAACTGGAATACATACATCTGAAATATACATACTGTTCTGTACAATGGGCCCAAAGGCCTATATCATATAAACCTATACTGTTCATTTACATCTAAGTACAAAAGCAAATGCAAAATGACCACACAGGTCCAAAACTGAATATACAAAACTGAGATCGCGGTGTGGGCCCTCTCCGTCAGCCTCGATCCAACCGCTCCTCGAAAACAGTACGAACACCTGAAAAGGATGGAAGAAGGAGGGGGATGAGTGATAAAGATCACCTAGTAAGTGCTCCTTACTTCCCTTAATACCCAAGCAAGCACAAGCAATCACAATAATCAAACATACCTAGGCCTCGGCCCTAATCATACATCTATGCGCTTGCTGGAATCTGAAAATTGATTACTGAATATCTGAATCACATTCATTTACTGATATCATATTTATACATGTCATGATGTGTATGTCATGTCATGATAACTGAAAATACTGGATGCATGCATCTGAATACCTCTCTGTACCCGAAGGTACCTGCTGTGCTGATCAGACTTTGTGGAATACAGGGATTCGGCATCCTGGCCATGTGGGTTGGACAGTCTAGCTACTGGCTAGAAAGCTGAATCTGAATTTACTACTGCCCAATCTGACTGGTGCCAGATGGTAAAACTGAAATGTTGCTGAGTATTCTAACTGGTGTCAGAAACTAAATCTAAAATACTGCTGAGCGTTCTGACTGGTGTCAGAAGGCTGGGTCCCACAGATACCCCCTCGTATTCACCCTATACTCTTACCCGTAAATTAGAGTTTGAATACTGGATACTACTGAATTCAGATCCCTTGATCCTTTCTAAAGCTACATGTAATGCTATGATATGCATATGCAGCTTATTATCTGATTTCATGCTCATCTGATGCTTATCTGAAGCCCATTAGCCTTTATTCTGAATTCGCATGCTTAATTAAACAAATAATTAATCATTTTCTGAAAATCTGCTAGTGCACGGGCGTGCGGGAAAAGTGCACGGGCATGAGCCAGGACGCACGGGGTCGTATACTGGTCGTGTGCCTGACCGTGCAAGCTACTGGAATTCTGAAAAATTTATCACTAAAAGCGCATGCACGGGCATGCATGTGCGGACACACGGGCGTGCATGTGCATTTTCTGGCCGTGCATACAGCGTACCCACAGGCGTGCATCTGAAAAAACGAAGACTCACGGTTGTGCCATGCGGGCGCACGACCGTGCGTCTTGTTCTTCAGCAAGAGCACCGCCGGAAAATGGCCTTAAACTCATACCAAATCACATTCAAACTTAAAATCACTCCAAATATACATTCCTAACACCTCGTATAACACAATTCAAGCATCAATCATCATGAAATCTACCATGAAAACTTCTTGATTCTCTCACTAAAACACATACATCACACATGCATGCTTCAAATGTGGAATTTCATCATCAAAATCAACATGCAAAGCCATATAGGCACTCCAAACATTCATCCACATGCAATTAACCCATCCATGGCATCAAAACTCACAAAGCAAGCTGGGAAACGCAAGGAAAAGGGAAGAGAACACTTACCTCGCGCCATTGCTTCGGAAAGTTAACTTTCAAACTATTCTCTTCGCTCTCTAACTTGATCGGGAGCTATTTGCTGCTAAATTTCCTCTCTAGGAACGGGAGGAACTGAAATGAAGAGAGAAATTGCTGAAGAAATGAAAATGGGTGAGAAAAGAATGACTTAACTCACGACTCCACTTATATACTAGGCCATGCACGGTCGTGCATCAAGGGTGCACGAGCATGCACAAGGGAAAATGGACTTAATCAATTTCCCGCTCACTCGCATGATCGAATCCTTCCGAAAGGATTCCCACGAAAGCCGCAGGCTCCGAAAACTTACTAACTCACTCCTGAACTTATCTAGACTCCCAATCTCTTTCTGAATTCGATTTCTAACCCCAAAACTCTTCCCCTAAGGGCTTTCTAACCTGGGATGCTATATTTCCTCCCCCCTTATAAAAAATTCTGACCCTGAAATTTACCTGAATAACTTTGGGAATCTATCCCTAATCTCAGACTCTACCTCTCAAGTGGCTTCCTCCACTCTCTGACTGTGCCATAAGACCTTCACTAGAGGAATCTGCTTGTTTCTGAGGACTTTAACCTTGAAGTCTAGGATCTGCACTGGCAGCTCTTGATAACTCAGATCATCTGTCAACTCTATCTCTGAAAACTGAAACACATTAGAAGGATCCCCACATACTTCCTCAGCTACGACACATGGAGGACATTATGAATCCTATCCATGCTAGCTGGCAGAGCCAATCGGTAGGTAACTGTCCCCACTCTCTCAAGTATCTCATAGGGACCGATGAATCTAGGGGTCAACTTCCCCTTTCTGCCAAATCTGAGAACATGTCTGTACGGAGCAACTCTCAGAAACACTCTGTCGCCTACTACAAACTCAATCTCTCTACGTCTCAGATCTGCCTAGCTCTTCTGTCGATCCTGGGCCTATCTCATCCTCTGTCTGATGATCTGGATCTGCTCAATCATCTCTTAAACTATCTCTGGGCCCATGACTGTCTCCAGAGAATCCCTCTCTCCAACCTCATCCCAATGAAGAGGAGATTTACACTTCCGACCGTACTATACCTCAAATGGAGCCATCTGAATAGTCGTCTGATAACTGTTATTATACGCGAACTCCATCAGGGGAATCAACTCTGCCCAATCGGTCTGGAAGTCCATATAACAAGCTCTGAGCATATCCTCCAGAATCTTATTCACCCTCTCTGTCTGAGGATGATAAGCTGAACTGAACTGTAATCTGGTCCCTAAGGCTCTCTGCAATGATCTCCAAAAAGCTAACAGAAATCTGGAGTCTCTATCTGAAACTATCGTCCTAGGAACACCATGAAGTCTGACTACCTCTCTAATGTAATGTACAGTCTCCCCAACTGATCTGTAGACATGCCCTGTCTAATTGGCAGAAAATGAGCTGACTTACTCAACCTGTCCACAATCACCCAAATACCGTCAAATCCTCTCTGAACTCTGGGAAGACCAAAAATGAAGTCCATCGAAATATCTTCCCACTTCCACTCAGGAATACTCAAGGGATGAAGTAAACCTGAGGGTCTCTGGTGCTCTGCCTTAACCTGCTGACATACCAGACATTTGGAAAGAAAGTCTGCTTTGTCTTTCTTCATGCCTAACCACTAAAAACTCTTCTTGAGATCCTGATACATCTTTGTACTGTCTGGGTGTGTTGTATACACCGTACTGTGTACCTCTGACAAAATCATCTGTCTCAACTCTGAACTTTGTGGCACACATACTGTGTCTCTGAATCTCAAGATCTCATCTCTAAACTCAAAGTCTGGCACTGCTCTCTCTGACATCCTCTGAAGCATACTCTGAGTCCACTCATCTGACATCTGACACTCTCTGATCTCATCATACAGAGAAGATCTGATCTGTAATCTGGTGAATCCCGCAGCAACTATCTCAATCTGCTCTCTGGCAATCTCATACTGTAACTCTCTCTGAACTGAAAGACTGGATAAGGCTACACGCCAACTCAAAGCATCAGCCAGTACATTGGCTCTCCCTGGATGATATCTGATGTCAACATCATAATCTTTCACCAACTCTAGCCATCTCCTCTGTCTCATATTAAGCTCTCTCTGGGTGAAGAAATATTTCAGACTCTTATGATCTGAATAAATGCTACACTTAACTCCATAAAGATAGTGTCTCCAAATCTTCAGGGCGAAAACAACTGTTGCCAACTCCAAATCATGGGCAGGGTATCTCAACTCATGATCACGTAAATGCTTGGAGGCATAGGCAATGACCCTATCACTCTGCATCAAAACTGCCCCAATCCCCTGATGGGACGCATCTGTGTAGATATCAAACTCTACTCCCTCCTGAGGTAGTGCCAAAACTCGAGCACTAGTCAATCTCTGCTTAAGCTCCTGGAAACGTGCCTCGCACTCATATGTCCACACAAATGGAACCTCTTTCCTAGTCAAGGCAGTGAGAGGCCTCACTAGGCTAGA